>WBNH01001105.1:12792-87274 GCA_013401255.1 Urocolius indicus
AAATTCCCTGTATTTTTTCAGTCCCAAGGGTCTGCAAAAAAAAAAAAAAAGAGTTGAATTTCTTAAACCTAGAAACAATAGCTTCTGTTCCAATTGAGGCCAAAAGGTCTCCCTCACATTCCTGCTCCCATAATTAACATATTATTCCAAGTACAATGAGTTGTCAATAAAAACTTTGCTTGAGTTCAGGAATAACATACTCAGTCTTTCATCCCAGAAGAATTTTGCAGTGTTTTGGGTTTCAGGTGACTAACATAAAGTTGCCTCTATTTACTTCAAGCATGTTTCTGCTCCCCAAGGATTTATCTCCCTTGTCACACAGTTTATCATTGCTGGTCGATCACTGGTTATCTCTGAACAGCAGGAGGAATGAATTGGCTCTGTCAAAATCTTGGCATTTTTTGCCTTTTTTTTTCTCTCTGTTTTGCTATTTTTTTCCCCCTTCTCTTCTTCTTCCAAGTCTGTAATGTGCCAGTGGATCTATTGCTCTAAATAATCTTCGTTTTAATAGCATCATTGAAGTTGCCATAAATGGGACACATAACTATTTAAATGAGCTTACCCAGAATTACTAGTTGCCAGATATGCTTGAAACATCATACCTCCCTTTCAATAAGGGTCACTCTTTGCTTGTTGATTACTAGAGACCTCCTTATTGAGATGCAAACTCAGGAAACTAAAGAAACTTTACCTTTTTTCCCCCCCAATAGTAAAATACTTTATCTGTGCTTTGTTGAGAAATTCTAATGCAACCATTTCTCAAATAAGGAACTGATACTGGCAATGGCATTGAGAATATAGCTTTTGTCATCCATCTGAAAAATAGATGTGGCCAAGATTTGAGGCCATATTTGCCTATGCTCACTGTAAAATGTACACTTGCAAATTCTTCAGGCGTTCAAAACTAGTTAGAAACATCACCTGAGTGAAATATGGTTCACGCAGTTCTTCATCCATCCTTCATCCCATGAGCTCACAGGAAATGTAGGCAAAGGGAATATCTCTTCCATTCTTCCCTTGTCTTCCACTCAATCTAAACCTTTGGCTTTTTCCAAAGCTTCTGGGCATGCACATCTGCTACCAAAAGCTGTTCTGAACACACAATCTTTCAGCTCAGGTCTCTGAAAAAAGCAAGCTATGAGCAAGCACACTTTGGTGTCCAAATGCCAGCAATCACTTTGGACAACATCTCTGCAGTTCAGGCCCTCATTTGTAAAATCTGAGCAAAATCTCTTCCTATATGAAAGAGAGACATTCATAGAATCATAGAATGATAGGCTTGGAAGGGACCTTTAGAGATCATCCAGTCCAACTCCCCTGCAGAAGCAGGTTCACCTAGATCAGGTCACACAGGAACGTGTCCAGGCAGGTCTTGAAGACCTCCAAGGAAGGAGACTCCTCAATCCCTTTGGGCAGCCTAGGCTGTCACCTTCACAGTGAAATAGGTTTTTCTTATATTTAAGTGGAACTTTTTGTGTTCCAGCTTCATCCCATCACCCCTTGTCCTGTTGCTACATACGACAGATAAAAGTGCTGCCCCAACCTCCTGACATTCACCATGTAGACATTTGTTACTATTAATGAGATCCCACCTCAGTCTCCTCTTCTCCAGACTAAACAGCCCCCAGGTCCCACAACCGTTCCTCATAAGGAAGATGTTCCATTCCCCTGATCATCTTGGTGGCTGTGCGCTGGACACTCTCCAGAAGTTCCCTGTCCCTCTTAAGCTGGGAACCCAGAACTGGACACATGACTCCAGATGAGGCCTCACCAGGGCAGAGCAGAGGGGGAGCAGAACCTCCCTTGACCTGCTGCCCACACTCTTCTTGATGCATCCCAGGATGCCACTGGCTTTCTTGCCCACAAGGGCACATTGCTGGCTCATGTTCAAACCTCTCTGATTAGATTCCAGATTGGGAAAGGATTAGATCTAGCTAAGCAGCTGACTATTCTTCCTTCATGACCCTCATATTGTTTTGCTGAAGGCTTATTGCTCCTCCCAGTGTGTTAGATATGACACGATAGGATGTGCCTTTAGGAGGTTCTGATGCTTTATGTTGGTGGAGTCAGTTGTCATTGGTGGTTAGTGATTACAGTACATTAGTTTTGTCAAGGCTGCTTTAAAAATAAACTAATCTCTATTTGCTTGGAGAAGCTGAAATACTTCTCACGTTAGTGGCAATTTCTTTTGACTTATGCAGAAAGTTCCCTGTGGTTTCACCATCACTTTTCATATTTCATTTAATTGCTTTAATGTGGTCCTCATTGTCTTGGTGCTTTTCTGTCACTGCTCTGACCTCTGCCTCCCTGGTACTGTTGAGAAGGGGCAACAGGAGTGTTGCAAAGAGTAGCTGCAAGTCTTAACAGACATCCTTTTTCATTGTACACTGTAGAGTATCTACAGACGAGTTGTTAGGTGCAGAGAAGCTGTGGTAGAGATGGAGTCATACAGAAGGTGGTTATGGAGCTTGACAAGTTTTGTATTTTCTGTAGTCCAGGAGAAAGAAGAAGCAAGAATAGAAAGGAGGTGGTGCACGAGCCACACAGAAAACAAGAGTATTTATGTCACATAAATAAGGGCAAAAGGCTATTTGAAATATGGCACTGCTCTCACGTTCTCTTGAGCTGAGTCTTTCTGGTCTAAGCTTTCCAATCACTCACAGTAACTCTTCTGAGGTGACACTTTGGACTCACACTGAAACGACACAGCAGATTCTCATCCACCCTTAAAAAAAGGTTCCACTCACAGCAGTGGCTGATGCAACTTGATTGTGCAAGGTTCAGGACTGTTAAAAACAGTAAGCATGGATGAGTCCACCTTATTTTGAGGATAGAAAAGGAGTTTAGCTGCAGAGACACAAGCCAGGCTGTGTTACTTTATCTTGAAGGTTCAGGGATATTTTCTCTTATGTCTAGAGCCTAAGAAGAAATCTCAGAGAATCACTTATAAGATAAAGGGATCTGTAATGCATATGTCATTTGGTTGTCTGTCTCAGAATACATTTTTTCTCAAGGAAATAACAGAGTCTACAGAAGGATCATAGATGTTGGTGATACCATCATTGTCATGCAGGTTCAGCTCCGTGAGGATGCCTCCACAATGCTGGCTCCAATTGCAAGGCTTAGATTAGGGCTAGTCCCATGTGAGGTGTACCAGCTGTGTGTCTTGGCTGGCATTAGGAGGTCAAAAAACAACCCAAACCAAAAAATATTTTCTGACTTTCTTCAAAAGGATCTTTGTGATGCCAGAGATGGGGAACTGCACGATGCTATTTTGTCAAATCACTCCCCAGGCTATGCTCAACCAGTATGTATGTATACCTCAGCATTCCAACACACATCACAAAAGTTGTTTAGTTTTGTTTTGATACATGTACACACCTTTTTTAACAAAGCAACAGGACAGATTGACATGCCCATATGCCTCTCACTTTCTGGGATACAGACCTACCAGCATCTTCAAGGGAGGACTGCTAAGTAGTAAGCCAGCAGGGGCAGGACCATACATGAACTATGTGAGGAAATTCAAGTGAAAATTAATTCATTATAGCAGAGTTTTAGAGTAGAGCAGCTGAGATCCTGTCACAGACAGGAGGGCCCAGGGGCTAACAATAGCCTTCAAATGCTTCCTCATATCAAGAGATTCTTTCATCTGTCTGCTGACAGGTAGGCAAGCGAGTAGAAAGTTAGCAGCGCTTCTAAAGATGCTCAACAGAAGTCTCTCTGCAGAGTTTTAGATGAAAGCAATATCACCTTCTCCATGCTGGAAAGTGCAATTTGGTGTCAGTCACTTTGCAGCCTCTCCAAGGCAAGTCATTGGTTTCATCACCATTCCTGGGAGGCCTTGATGGTTAAAGCTACTGATGACACAGCTATGCTGCTAATAGTGTCTGGAGATATGCCAGGCACTAAATCCTTTGTGTCTCAAAGGTCTTAGTATCTGACTGAGAGGCAGCATGGAGTTTTGTATGATCTTAGGTGAGGCACTTCATCATCTCATGAGTTTCTTGAGCTTTGGTCACACTTTCTTCCTCACAAAGGAAATATGCACACACACACACACACACACACACACATACTTATATATAGGTGTATTTTTATCTTATATAAATGAGTAGTTCAAATTCAGGATGTGAAATGGGGAAGATGTGAATAAGGATGTGACACGAGTTCTTTAGAAAGACACACTTTTCATACATTGAACTGGGATCTGGAGAAATATTTTTTCCTCAACCTTGAAAAAAAATGTACTTTCTCCCCATTCTTCACTTTTCCTTCCTCTCCACATAGTATTTTTCCTAAGACATTACTTTACCCTACTCTATGTCAGTGTCAAGGAGCTTGGGGAGATCTTAGCTGCTCCCATTGTGCACAGCGACAGTTTCAGGGTACCGTCTTCTGCAGACTGTGGATAGCAATAGGCATGAGGGATGCTGTAGGTGCAGCTGAGCTCAGGATATGCTGCTGCAGAAAAAAGCATCAGGAGGTTCTTTCCTACTCTTCCCATGTGCGGGGCATGGGATCTTATCACAGTTGTCCATTAAAACCAGTGCTGCATCTATGCACCAATGCATGGGGCTTTTTGCAGGCACAAACTTAAAGCTGGGTTTACCAAATTAATAAAGACCAAAACTCCTTTTGATTCTTCTTGCTTTATCTTCCCCTCTCATCAAGCCTGGGAAAACTCCTAGATGTCTCTTGGAAGGCAATGCTTAAATTTATTTTGCATGGGAAGTTCCAGTGTAAACCAACCTCATAGTTATGCCTCTCAGTTAAGATGACAGCTGAGATGAGATAAGGAACTTCTAGAGAGAGGCCAGTGCAGGGCCAACAAGGTGATTAGGGGACAGGAATATCTCTCCTATGAGGAAAGATTGCAAGAGCTGGGACTGTTAAGCCTGAATAAGAGATGGCTCAGAGGGGATCTCATTAACACCTACAAGTATTTAAAAGGTGGATGTCAAGAGGATGGGGCAATACTTTTTTCTGCTGTCTCAAATTACAGGACAAGGGGAAATGGGCATAAACAAGACAAAAAAAGTTCCACTTAAACTTAAGGAAAAATGATTTTACTGTTGAGGTGAAGAAGCCCTGACTCAGGCTCACCAGGGAGGGTGTGGAGGCTCCTTCTCAGGAGGTTTTCAAACCTGCCTGGACATGTTCTTGAGTGACCTGATTGGGAGGAACCTGCTTTAACAAGAGGGCTGGCCTAGATGATCTCTAGAGCTCCCTTCCAACTCTCACCATTCTGTGATTCAATAATTCTATGATTTTATGTCAAAACTTCTTCTTGGTATCTTCAGACAGGAGAGAGGACAAAAACACATTCTAGGATGTGTCAAAGTTGTCTGGGTGGTGGTCATGAGGAAATGCTTATCTCCTTATAGCTGAAGGATGTGTATATAAACAAGAACATCAATCCAAAGGTTGTCACTGGGATTGAAAGGTAGTTTTTCTTCAGAATTTGTGGTTAAAAAAAAAAATCAAGATCTGTTAGCATCATCCAAAAAAAGACACTGTTTTTATTTGCCAAAAATAAAAACAAATAAGTAATAAGGAAGACAAGTAGGAGGATAAACACCTATGCTTTTCAAAAGCAAGCAGATGGGCTGGGAAAGTTAACCAACTTTATTTCTATTCAAAATCCAAAGACAACAAATGAAATAAATGAAAATTAAATATAATAATTTAGCTTGAGTTCAACTTTTATATTTATCTTACAGTTTTCTAATAGCTTTTTTTAAAAACAAACCCTTTTTTTGGCTTTTTAAAATGCATTTTTCTGTTTATTTTTTTTAGATCTGACATCAAAAATGTCCAGGATTTGCACGTATGTTGGAATAACAATAGGTAAAAATAATAGACTATGAAATAGTGGGATCAGAAGGATTCTACACCAAGAAAAAAACCTCTTTGCTTGAGAGTAATTAAATAATGAAAATTAAATGTAAGTGTACATAAGGAATTAAATAATGAAAAAATATTTTTCTTCTGACCTTTCACACTACAATGTGTCTGGGTGACAGATTTCTACAGGTATTAAAAACCCACCATCATAAGCTTCCCAGAGAGGTTGTGGAGTCTCCTGCCTTGGAGGTTTTCAAGACCTGCCTGGACATGTTCCTATGCTACCTGATCTAGGTGAACTTGCTTCTGCAGGGGAGTTGGACTGGATGATCTCTAAAGGTCCCTTCCAACCCCTACCATTTTATGATTCTATGATTTAAAACCAGAGCAGATACAAACACGATTAACTGCTATATACTGAAGTGCAAAATATATGATGCAATTCTAGTGACAGTAGTGGGCATTTTCTTGGGATTAGTCCTCCAAACTGATCTGTGAATGATCCCCAGTTTGAAATTCACTGCATTACAACATTTTGTAGCTATAATCTCTGTTACTTATTTCTGCACTCATTGGAATTGCTGCAGGGGGATGTATTTTTCTCATGTGCATGAGTATAATTCTGTAGTTTGATGTGTCAACTCCAGTGTTATCAGGAATCATTTAAATAAGTATTTACCACAGAACTCTTGACACCTCCCAAGTTACTCCAGATGTTCTATAAACTATCTTCACTACATAATTAAAAAAGCTGACACCTTTTCTCCACAGCATCCTGCTTTAGACATCAGGGTACTATTTTCATGACTATCTTCCCTTCCCTGGTGAAATCACTGTGGGCTTTGTCATTTATTTGCCATGGCCACGAGATGTGGGCTGGAAGCTTGAACATGCAGATCTCATTCTGGGTGACATCTGATCCATAGCAAAAAGCTATGGTGCCCTAAAATTAAGGCATTTCTGGGAAGTCCTCATTAGTGCCCGTTCCAAAGTGTTTCACCTTTAAACCTTAGGTCCTTAAACACAGCATCTGTCACAATTGGCTCCACTAAATACACAGCAGCAGCCTTTCCAGGTCAAGGATTGGGGCTGGAGACCAATGTAATTCCTAAGTGCTTTAAAGATTCACTATGCCTTGGCCATTTCATGGCAGGTTATACACTGCCCATTGTTCTCTCTGAGATAAACCCAAAATGTTAGACATTTTGGTTTTAATTTCAGGGCACCAGTGGGGATTTTGAGGTGGTTTTGTTTACATCTTGACATATGACATTATCTAGGACAGGTAATAACAGCAAAATCAATAACTGCTTTATAGGCAGCCCTCAGCTTAGACATGAATAATATCAGCTAGAGATGAGACACTCATCTTGTCCCCATGGATGTACCCAACTCAGTTTCCATGAGACAAGCTGAACAGCTGATGACAACTATGACAGTGGCATTAGGTGTCTGGGGGAAGATTTTCAAAGGTACAAAACTAGCCTCCTTATTACTGAAGCCAATGGGACATTTTATACCTGCTTTGGATCTTTGAAGGGCTCTTTGTTGAAACAATTCTCTTCCTGCTGACTCAGTCTACAGATTTCTTACTCAAATAAACTGTAAAACACATCAGAAATCCACATGGGTAGACAAGCTCATGTATATGCATCTGCCAAACTGACTAGGAATCCAGGTGCTTTTTTGAGACCACCAGCGTGTGTCAAACGTCATCTAGGCAAATGTAGAATGAGAGTAAAGAATACCATGTGATCTCTCCTGAACTGCAAAGCCTTTTGGGCTGCAAAATATGCTTCCAGGTTTCCATTCCCACCTGAGGCATTTATGAATTAAAGCTAACTTTGCAGGTAGCATAGCAGTAATAACCAGTGATGAAGAGCTACAAAGTTCTGTGAAGAGAGCACTATTTCTCTTTTTCTGGCAAAAACCATAATCCTGGAGAAATAAGAGTTCCCCTATACCACTTAGCAAACTCCAGGAATTTACGTATTTTGCCTTTTTTTTTCCTCCTCTTTATTCTTCAAGTGCATAAAGATGATGCACAGCATACTGTCCTGTATTGGGCATTCATTGGTTTGCACTCTTCCCTCAGTTCCTAAAGAGTGTGCTTAAAGTGATAAAGATATTGCATGAGTGGAGTGTTGGCATTTTTCCCAGCAAGGATCTGAGTACTGGCAGTTTTCCTGAACTAAGAGGGACATTTCTATTTTGTCCCTTTCTGCTTCACTCGAAGAAGGATAAAAAATGTGCAGCAGTAAAAGGAATCAAGAAACCAACTCATCTTGCAGTTAATTCTACTTCAGAGTCCTGCTATTTCACTCAAATACACACTATAATGTTCAAGTCACTCTCTTATTTTCCTGGCTGTCTTTGCATAACAGACGTAATATGTTGTAGATCAGGTGGTGAGTATGGAGAGCAGCTGTACTAAGGCAGCTTCATCATGAAGAGGTTTTTGCACAGCAAAATTCATTCCATATCTGTGAGCAGCATCATTGCCTTTCTTTACATTTTGTTTCATGTTACCACAACTTTCAGCAGCAGAAAAATTAGACTGGCATCCAGCTTTCTGTATGAATGAATATTGTGAATTCACAGGCTAGCTTCCTGATGCTTTCTGCTTTGTTCTCAAGTCATTTTCTAACAGCACCTATCACTACATTTGCCCTTTTGGCTGCCACCAAGCTCTGTGCTGGCATTTTCAGGTGATGACTGTACAAGCTCATTCCCAAGCAGGAACAGATCATTTGAATTCTGACAAGGAGTACACAGGGCTTCCATTGCATTTCACAGTGTACCTGGATGTATTTTTGTCAACAGATAACTTTATTCTTTTGTGCAGTCATTGAGATCCTTTGAAAGGCTCTTTAATTCTAAATAATCTGAAAAATTCTGAGCCAGCAATAATTTGCCCAGACCATGACTTCACCCCCTGCGCACTGAGGCTTCTGCTAATAACTTCCCTCGCCATGAAAATCCATCACCTTGTTTCTGATCTCTTCTATTTATGATCTTTTTCTCACTATTAGTTATCAACCTTTTCTTTAACTTCTTTAACTTGGGCATGAAAGCATTTCTTTTGTGCAGGGCGCTATAGGAATCCAAATAGACTGTGCTGACCGCTTGTTCTTACCTGTGTATTTTGGGCTGTGATTCTCTTGATCTGACCTTCTACTCAGTTTCTTAAAAGCCTGTCTTTGCTGTGCTTTACTTAGCCAGCACTGTTGAGAATTCTTTTGAGACATTATACCGCTGGATTGTCATTTAAAGATTGTAACACTGAAATTATGCCAGCCAGGCTGAGGAAAACTCGTGAAAGGAGAATAGACAGAGACAGTGTAAAAGCAATGCAGAGAACATGACAAAATGCCAGGTAATGAATAGCAGATGGAATTGCAAGCTTGTGTTGAAGTAAACAGCTAAATAAGCAAGGAAGCGTATTCAGTAAAGCTCCAAGGGTATGATCTCCAGTTCTGTAGGGCATTCTGCTTACATTTGCATCCAGTCACAGCTATCTGAAAAATACATTGTTTTGCTCATCCAAATCTTGTCTTAAAACACCTGAAGGTTTGTACAACAGCAAGCAGGGTTTCTTTGTTTCCTGTATAAGAGCCTCTTCTGCAGTCTAACAAACTGAATTATGCCCTTTTTGTAAGAGCATGTAGTGACAGGACAAGGGGTAATAGCTGTAAACTGAGGATGGGCATATTCAGATTAGATATTAGATGTTCTTCCCTGTGAGGATGCTGAAGTCTGGGTGCAGGTTTCCCAGAAAGGCTGTGGCTTCCCCATCCCTGGAGGTGTTCAAGGGCAGGTTGGATCGGACTTGGATAACCCTGGTCTAGTCCGAGTTGGAAGCTGACAGTGGGGAGTTGAAATGAAAAGATCTTTAAGGTCCATTCCCACCTAAACCATGCTATAATTATTCTATGATCCTACAATATGGGCACTGACCAAGTCAGTGAGATCTTCCCATTGTCTCAGTGTTATAAACAATAGAAGTATAAGAATTTCTTTAGTGCAGCATGGTAAACAATGTAGGATTCATCCTTTAAAAGGGAAGTCACTGAGAATTAACATGTGCACTCCTCCGTTCCTAACAACATATGCATTCACTTGCAAAATGTTTTAATTTGAATTTCCAAGAGTGCAGAGCTGCTCTATGCTGCTGGAGGCATAGTACTGTAAATAAAGGGTATCTGTATCATTATCTCCCTTTTTTATTCACAATCTGGATGCTTGCTTTGTGTGTTTAGCTAAAACAATGTGAATGTGTCTTGGTGTTTCCTAGTGTTCAAAATCTTGTCTGACCAAAAATAAAAGTAATCATCAGGTTCAGAGGCAACCATCAACTTCAGAGGAACCGGGCTCAGGCTTCCTGAAGAAGCCTTTTCTTCTTGTCCAAGTTGTTTGTGTATAGGCACGTGGAAGAATAACTACAATCTTTAAGAAGGCTTCCCAACTCTACTTGACAATGAGCACAGGATAATTACCTGCACCTTCAGTTCTTTGTGGTTTTAACATTTTTTACTAGACTGTTGTGGAAACAGAAAAGTACGTGATCAATCTCTCAAGTTTGCCATGTTTGCAATTGTGTTCACATATTTGAAAACATGACCATGCATATGATTTTTTACCTTGGGATCAAAAATTACATGTAGAGAAAGCTGGTATGAAAGTAATTTATATGAAGTCATTTAAAAGTCTCAAGTTGAGTAATTATAGTGCCTCAAAATGAATGCTTTCTGAATAGATCTATATCAAGGACCAGAAATCATCTTCATGTGTCATTATAATCACAGAATCAAAGAACAATCCAGGTTGGAAGGAATCTGAAAAGAACACCTAATCCGACCATTTCTGGCAGAAGGAGCCTAGATGACATCATTTAGCACCCTGTCTAATCGGAGCTTGAAAACTGCCATCAATGGAGACTCTATCACACCCCTGGGCAGGTTTTAAGTCCCCAGGTTGTTTATTGTTCTCACTGTGAAAAAAAATGTCTTTCTTATATCAAGATGAAACCTTGGCTAGTGTAACTAACTTGTATGTGTTGGCTCCTGTCTTCTTCATGCAGCTTCTTGTGAAAGAGATACTCCATCCTCTTTGTACCCACTCTATGGAGAGCCTTCTCTTCTCCAGGAAGAGAAGGCTTAACTCCTCCAGTCTTTCCTTGTTATTCTCCTCATTATTATCTTTTCCACTTCTATTAGGGTACTAAAAAAAGTAAGCCTACATTTGATATTATGCTGCTCCTGTTGGCACCTCCATAAATCTCCTATTACCATTGTAGAGTTATAAATACAGTCTGTCTTGCTCTTTTTTTTTAGCCATAATTCCATTCCGATCCTGAAAAGCTGCTGTTATTCACTTCCGTGTCTTACACACCATGTCTATCACTTCCTTGCCTTACAGGGCTTACAGTGAAACTCGCTTTCCAAACTTCTCTAGCATCCTATACCAAGATGTGAAGAACACTTAGGGGAGTGCCTGTTCAGTTTATATGTTCTGCAACTCCATCTTTTTGCATGAGATGTTAAATTTATGCTAACCAAAGATGAAGAGTTGCTGCAATTAAGTATTTGCAGGATCCTTTTTCCACTGTTTCTTTCTCTTTTTTTACAGTCAGAAAGTAGCAGGTTTTACAAAAGGTAAAGATGGAAGTCTTGCTGTAAGGGACCCATCAAGGGTAGTATGGGTGTTTAATTCCTCAGGGAACCAACCTAGTTGAATGCCATTACATCATTGTACTCTTACCCCACCAAATTGGAATCAATATTACTTAGGACATCATTTCATTAGAATTTTATGCCCCTAATTATAATATATACTGCAGCTATTGGACTGCCTGTTCTTTGCTTGTTGCTTCAAGTGCCCTTGCCAAGGTAACCTGTAAACTGCATTATATAGGATTTATTACATCATTTCCTTTGTGAGTATAAGGTGATTATCACCTTCATTACAAGTCATAGATGTATGTGCTATTGTGTTTTAAGTGTATTAGTGCCTTCCACGAGGCACATGGTAATTTACAATTACAATCGCTTCCCCTTAATCGTTATACTACAGTCTATTAGCAAATTGCATTTCCTAAAGCCTAGAAACCTTTCAGGGTTTTTGGAAATCATCCTTGAAACACAAGAGGTTTGGATTCTTAATGGTGGATTGTTGCTTCACTCTTACACCAACCCCTAAATGTTTTTTCCTAACCTGCTATCACCCTTGATGCCACTATGCTGAAGGTACTAACACAGCAGTTCCCACCTACTTATGTAGTAAACCTCAAAAATACCTGGATGTAGGATGACACTGAAAAATACTAAAATGAAATCAAATTTTCTCCTACCTCACTCTTTCAAACTGAATTATTTGATTCTGTGCAGATAGCATCTCAACAGCATCTGCAAAGCAACTTCCAAACCAGATCTGGATTAGAGAGGAGCTGGTACTTCATGCCCTCAAGTATTTTTCTCAGTGGTTTAGAACTCAATGCTATCAATTAATCATCACTGTCATCCAAGTGACAGACTGTACAGAATATCACTATGCTCATTCAAAAATGCAAGTCCCTTCCCAGTGGAATAGAAAACATGTTTGGAGGAGTAAAGGAGAATATTTTACTGTCTGTGTGATAACATATTTGCTCTCTTTAATGTCATCTTCAGTCTTCTTCACATAGTTTCATGTATTTTGTTCTACTTTGCTATGCAGCTGCCCTGCTTACTATTCAATTTATCAGTCCAGATTTGAATTGTCTGTAGATTTTCTGTTACTTGGGGGCTTGGATCATATCACAGAACTTAAAAGAAAACGTTAAGAAGATCTGACAGGGGGAGGGAAAAAAAGAGATAAGTAGAATATAATTATCTGTCCCCAAATTTGATCCCTGAAAAAAATGCACTGGGATCTTTTAATGACTAACTGTTTGACAACTGAATCTGCAACAGCTATGTTTCTGAGAACATTTAGTTAATATAGCTTCAGAAGGAAAAATACAATATTTTTAATCAAAACCAATACTTTTCTATCTATTCTCCTCAAGGCTTTCTGGCTGACAACAGCAAGGAACAGAAAAATAAGATCTAACCTGAGGCACCACTGAGTAACTCCATGGTGCAAACCCAGTTGCATGCTTTAACCTAAGAAACCATCCCCTGAAGCCTTCCATTCATATGACACAGGACAGATCTTCACTCATGAGAATGGTTTGGAAAGTGATGGCTGAACTGATCAAGCTCTGAATTTTGTATTCAGACCTGTGTTTCTCCATCAGAAAGGTTCTGAATGAGTGAGGATGAACAAATGAGCTCTGAACAGATATTCTGCTTCACTTATCTCCCTGCTGCAGTCTCCACTTAGCTCAATAGCAGATTTTCTAATCTCTGTTTCACCAGCATTAATGTGGAGGAATGATGGAACATTCAGTCAAGATTGCAAGGCAAACTCTTCCTTTCTCTCCCTTTGACATTTAGAGATTTAATCCTTCACGATCTGTGTGTGCCCCACTGTGCCCTACAAGCTGGTTTAACCCATTGCTGGTCTCATTCAGCTTTTTTGAAAAAGGACTGAAAAGCAGGAAAGAAGAGAAAGATTTACACAGTCTGAAGGCAGAGTCCAATTCAAGGACTGTCTAGTGGTCTGTAACAAACACATTAAAGGGAAAGGAGAAGAAATCATATGCAAAAGGGAGCTTGCATTTGGGCTAAATGCATTAATTTATTCACAGTTATACTGTAAATCCTTATCAGCTGGAACCTCCATTGGAAAGGAATCCATCTTCTTGATAGATTTACAGAGAGTAGTTGTATCTGGTCTCAGACTCCCTTTTGCAAAATGAAGCAACACAAGTGCTTTGTGGGTTTTGTCAGATTTCCTTGCACACAAGAAAATGGAAGTGCTGAAGGAAAGGACTCAATCATTTGGGAAAATCATTGTAAGAGTGACCTACATAATAAGTCAGATCAAATGCCTCAGCCCAGGAATGAAATATATCACTGTTCACAGTCAACCTCAGTCAACTTTGATACTCCTACAGCTCCAGCTGCATAGTAAAAGAACTTCATTAATCTCCTTTTGTATAACAAGGTCTCCACTATCTTAACCCTCTTAGCAATCTGTTTCTATGCATCCTCCACTCTCCCAGCTTTAGTTTATTTCTCTTAACCAGAAGTATATGCTGCATTCCAGAGGGAAATCCTGTCATTGCTTGTGCAATGTCATTATTGTTTGTGTATCATCTCAACTGGAAATGGATTAGTTGATAAACCACTCATAGGCACACCACATCAGTGCCTCACAGCCACTCTCCCATCAGTTGAGTCCCTGGGTAATGGAAGAAGGAATTGTATCATTTCTCTGAGTGTCTTTGCATTTTGCTCAGAAAAAAAAATAAGCTTCATTTCTCTTAAGTATCACTGTAAAGACAATCAGATGGATTCTACTTTGCCTTCTATATACCCTACTATATATTTTACCTGAGTACCTGTGACAGGATGTACTATTAGCACTGATATGTGATTCAGAAAGAATAGGTGGATTGTCATACACCAGGCATGATCTGGTCTGTATTGAATAACAAAATTTTCAGCTGACAGGAAGAAATGTCAGTTCATTTTGTAGGAGTGATATTCCTTTCTCTTTCCAATGGAGATTTGCTATCTTTAGATTTCACTGCAACATGATGTTAAACTCATTTTAGTACCAAAGAAACAACTGCTCTTGTGAACAGGAATGGCAAGAAAAATGCTAAACAACCATTAATCTTGATGTTCTGATTAAATTTTAATTAAGAGTTTTACTTTATTCTAAATAATCCCTTGTAACACTTTAATATTAAAGTGAGATTGAGAGCAGAAAATATGTTGTGTCAAGAGGGAGAGATTGATACATATTTGTAAAAGTAGAAGAGGTAAAAGGCACATATCATAGACTCATAGAATCATATATTGGCAGGGTTGGAAGGGACCTTTAGAGATCATCCAGTCCAACTCCCCTGCAGAAGCAGATTCACCTAGATCAGGTCACATAGGAACATCTCCAAGTGGGCTTTGAAAACCTCCAGAAAAGGAGCCTCCACATTCTGCCTGGGCAGCCTGGGCCAAGGCTCCCTCACCTCAACAATTAAATAGTTCTTCCTTATGTTTAAATGGATGTTTTTTTATTCCAGCTTCTTCTCATTATCTTTTTTCCTGTTGCTAGCTACAATAGAAAAAGTGCTGCACCATCTTCCTGACATCCACCATTTAGATATTTGTAAATATTAATGAGATTCCCCCTCAGTCTGCTCTTCTCCAGATTAAACAGCCCCAGGTCCCGCAGTGTTTCCTCATAAGGAAGATGCTCCAGTCCCCTCATCATCTTGGTGGCCCTGCACTGGCCTCTCTTCAGCAGTTCCCTGCCCCTCTTGACCTGAGGAGTACAGAAATGGACACAGAACTCCAGATGAGGCCTCACCAGGGCTGAGGAGAGGGGGAGCAGAATATCCCTTGACCTGATGCCTACGCTCTTCTTGATGCATCCCAGGATGCCATTGGTTTCTTGCCCATGAGGGCACGCTGCTGGCTCATGGTTAGTGTATTATCAACCAGGACTCCCAATCATAAGTTGCACAGTTACAAACATTTTAGAATAAACAGATGGCCACCATGCAAATGTATGGATTTTTGAGATCCCAAAAGTAAGACTGAAGATTTTAATGAAGTGCAAATCCATTTTTTTGCCTTCCAAGAAATAGCAGTAAGATGTCACTAATTCTGAAGCAAGTCGGAAACTGGTGTCATTTTTCACAATAATATTAAAGATATTTATGAAGCTCTTCATTAAAAGTATTACAGAGTTTTTCTGATTAAATATAACCAAAAAAAAAAAAAGAGTGAATCATTGTGCAAGTATTATCAAAATGGGGTTTTAATATTCCAAGACCAAAATCCAGAGCTTCTTCTGTAGGACAAGGCAGAATTGTGCTGATGGCTCTTATAGAATGGCAGTGACAATAAGAAAAGACTAGACACTATAAGTGGACAAACCCTAAATGCTTAGCCACAAAGGACCAAGGAATTATCTCTTAACAGAAACAGTGCAACACTCTGCTTTTTTTTTCCATAAAGCTGGACTGAATAGGCAGTAAAAACAACATAATATTTTAACATGTAATGGAACAGATGCTCTTTTTTTCACCTTTCATGCCTATTCAAAACTTGCAAAAAGATTGCTTGTCAGTAATGGAACATCTAGTATAGTATACATATCTCATATGGAAATGCAGTTTTAAGACAAATCCAATCTGTAACAAGATTATAAAGGTATTTAAGTTTATATAGTTATCACTGTTTCTTAGTTAAAAAAATGAGAGACATTTTGGAAATACACAAAAGGCTCTGTCCTCATCCATTATGAAAGTTTTATCCCTTTAGAGTTTTACTTTCACTCCCTAAATTCCTATTTCTTTAATAACCTTATTTAAGCGGCTCATGACTTGCAGTAGCAAAATAATTAACAACTGAATTCAAAAGCATTCCTGACTTCAACAGATACGTAATTGACGAGTGTATCCTCCCAATATTTGGGCTGGGGTGACTTCCTCACTCCCAAATTACTGGTTACTCTTTCAAGCTACACAAAATCACCAAAATTCAGAACTTCATAATAAGAAATTGATGGAAGTTGTAGAGTTATCTGAAGGAGACGGCTGACTTCTAAGAAGTCACTGGAGAGGAAAAGGCGATTACAGCAAATCTGAGCTCTTTGAGCCAACACATGTTGCTGGGAAAGAGGAATGAGGTGGAATCATTTCTGTGCATTCATGAATTTATTTAGATTATATGGGCTGAAAGGCATTGAAAATGCTGTCCTGGTTTCCTGTTGGCAGGCAGAACCATCTCAACACAATTAACTCCAAATCCATTTAATAAAATCACAAATCAGTTTAAAAGTAGCAGTAGGTCTCCCAGATACCCATGAAACCAAATACAAAGCAGCAAAGCCAAACACAGCTAAAGGAATTTGGAAAAGGAAATGTATGTCACTCACTATCTACTTGCTAATAAAATTTGTGAGAAGCTGCAAACTTGATCACACTCTTCTTTGAGGATGTTTGGCTTTTCTAGGTAGCCATGTGCCCATTTTTCTCTCTCCAGTTATTGGTATTTGGAATCCTAGAACCATGGAATGGTTTAAGTGGAAAGGGACTGCTGGAGGTCAGGTTGGATGGGACTCTGAGCAAGCTGACCTAGTAAAGGATGGTCTTGTCCATCCTGTCCTTCAAAGGTCTCTTCCAAACCAAAGTGTTCTATGAGTTTGTGTTGTCCACTCCCCCTGCTCAAGGAAGGCCACCTACAGCTGGCTGCCCAGGACCATGTCCATATGGCTTTTGAATTCCTCCAAGCAGTGATACTCCACCAACTCACTAGGTAACCTGTGCCAGTACTCAATCACCTTCACAGTGGGGGTCTCCTGAATTCCAGTTTGTGTCCTCTGTTCCTGTCACTGTGCACCACTGGAAAGAGCCCGGCTCTACCTTTTCTCCCTTTTATCTGTAGTGTCCAGTGACAGGGCAAGGGGTAATGGAAAAAAGCTGGAAAATAGAAAATTCCACTTAAACATAAGGAAAAATTACTTTAGTGTAAGTGTGAGAGAGCCTTGGCCCAGGCTACCCATGGAAAGTGTGGAGGCTCTTTCTCTGGAGGTTCTCAAAACACACCTGACGCATTCCTGAGTGACCTGATTGAGGGGAACCTGCTAAAGCAGAAGGACTGGAATAGATATCCTTGGAGGTCCCTTCCAACCCCTACCATTCTGTGATCCTGTGTGATTCTTTGATCCAAGTATTTAAAGACATTACTAAGATTCCCCCCAATCTTAACTTTTCCAGGCTAAACAGTCACAGCTCTCTTGGACTTTCCTCACAGGACACGTGATCCAGACCCTTAATCATTTTTGTTGCCCTTTGCTACACTCTTTCTAGTATATACACATCTCTCATGCTGAGGAGCCCAGAATTGGACACTCCACGTGTAGCCTTAACAATGCTCAGTAGAGGGTAAGAAACATCTCCCTCAGTCTTCTGGCAATATTTTGTCTACACAGCTGAGGATGCCATTTGCCATCTTTTCAGCAGGGTGTTTTTCCTGGCTCATGTTCAACTTGCTGTCCACTAGAACCCTCAGGCACTTTTCCAAGCTTCTTTAGAGTTAGCTTTTTCATTTCATAGATAGAAGGAACAGATTTTCCTGAAAGGGCCAATAGTTCCCTCCAGGGTATCCAGACCTTGGTTAAAAAGTAGGAAAGATGGAATACATGAGTTCCAGATTGGAAAAGCCAAGGTGCATATCATGTGTAGGCATCAAGCTGTGTGGAATGCATCTGATGGATCCTAAACAAAGCTGGAAGACAACTGTGTGACAGTCAATAGGATGGTTGGTTTATGGACGTGGATCATTACCTACTCATTAAATCAGTGTATATGCATGACTTGTGAATCTCCAGCAGTGTATGTACAGTTTTGATTTACCAGTTTAGAAAAACACATTTGACTAAGAATACCATACCTTTTTGTACTCATAGTGGGAAGCAGCATTGCATTTGAGATTATCCTTAGGGGGACCCCATTCATATTACATAGATTTTGATACATTTTAAACTGTCACTTTATGCCTAGAAGTTTCATTAGTTTGCATGAGCTCTCCCCACAAACCACATCAAATGGATAAAAATTTGTTTTTAACTCAAGTAGCGTGGTCTATACTCAAAATTACATTGCTCCCAGTTTTAAGTACCGGCTGCATTAGCACACAGGAGACAGCAAGTCTAGCTGCTGGATAAGGTACTTAGTCATTTGATGGAGATTATTAAACTATTTAGCCATTACTGATAATATGATTTACCATGCTATTATGGTCATTATTATCAGTATTTATGTTGCTCCTAGAATTTTGAACTGTGGATAATGCATTTCCTAAGCTGGGCTCTACCTGAAAACACAATCTTTTCCTCCAATATGTTTCCCAAGCCTTCTGGGACCACAGGTACTGCAGTGGAACACAGTAAGCTTTCTCAGTTCGTAGAACTATTCCTAGCACAACTTTGGCCTGGGTTGGCCAGTGCTGCCTAGAAGAACTCATAACTATAGCTGGATGGTAGCAAGGACCAAGGACAATCAATCACATCCCAGGTGGATATAGAAACTCCATGGCAGTTTACCCTTGGCATGATTTTCTCTTCTGAATCAAGGAGGAAAACACAGGAGAACATGTACAAGGCAAAACAGAGGCCCATTTATGTTATTGACTGCATCACCACACCACAGATTCTGCTGATGGAAGATATGAGTCTGTGATGTGCCTCAGGAGGAGCAACACTGGCTGGGTAAAAATGTTGGTTATAATAGCAGTACTAAACAAAAAAAGAACAAAGAAATGTGTATGTTTGCATTGAGAGCAGTATACCTGTTACCCTTTATTTTACCTTTCCCTTCCACTGCCATAAAGTTCAGATGCCTTTTGCAAGCTGGCAACTGCTAAGGAAGACTCAGCTGAATTCACCTGAGCTGGTGCAGGGCACTCATTTTGCAAACTGGCTGTTCACCCATTGTGGATGGCCCCTCAGAGCTCCAGGGATACTTCAAAGCAAATGCATTAAGATGGGGGAAGAGGATGGGAAGGAATTTGCATTTTAAATGTGACTCTTTCATGAATGAATAATAAGGGATTTATAAGGCTGGCCATCAAGAATTAGAAGAAAAATACCCTCTTCATTGGTGCTACAGCTAATTCTTTAGGCCTGTTTTCCAGTGATATTAACACACGGTTTCTTCCTGCAGAGCTTTTGTGTCACCAAAACGATTAAAGAGGTACATCAGTTAAATAACAAGCTACCCAAGGGAAGGTGGAGCTGTAAAATTAATCATATGACACTTGAAAGCTGTCAAAGTGGGTGGCTGGACTTCCACGTGAGGAATTCAGGCTTCTTAGGCTGTATCTGCAAATATTATGACAATTGGGCCATCTAAATGAACATGCTGCAGTTTTCACAATATCTCCATTAAAACTGAAGTCTCAGGGATTTTCAGGTTGGTTTGGATTGGTTTTTTTTTTTTACCTCTGTAGTTTCAATGTTCCTTGTGTAGCAGGTTTCAAAGCTCAACAGGATTAATTCAGATACATCTCCTCTGGGCTTGGGTCCCACAATGCGGTGAGAGAAATGGGAGAGTGGCACAGTCACCGTGGAGTTGTGTGTCCTTCATTAGTACAGGCCTCATTATTGTGAGCATTTTAATGACTTACAAGAGACAGGACCCTCTGTCATCACTTACAGGCTCTCAAATACTCACTGACCTTCCAGCAAGTAACTCACTGCTTGTGCTGAGAAACTGCAATGGTGAGTACAGCACAGGAATCCCATAAAAAAAAAAAAAACAACCTTGTTCAATCAAGTCTCATCCCTTAGTCTCAGGCAACTCCTTCCCTTAGTGGGTATACTACATGTGAAAAACCATGCTCAGTTGGAAACAAAGATTAATTCTCTCTTGTCATCTCAGTAATGGTAAAAGACAGATTCATCATTAAATCACACCTAACCAAGTGCAAACGGGTGCAGGAAATTCAACTAACATGAGATAGAAATGGTGGAGAGGCTACAGAAGAACTGATCACAGGGGAATAAAACAGGAGATGTGGTCCTGTGCTTTGCTTTAGGGTGGTGTTTCACTGTGATGCTCAGAAAATCGCTTAACAATGTGCTTCTGTTCCTATTCAGTTAACATCATGAGCTTTCAAAAGCATTTGGAGAACTCTAGGTGACAAATGGTGGCTACAGAGATAGACAGAATACTACTCCTGTTGACTACTATTACTACAGGGGAAAAAAAGGACAGAAACAGGATTATTTCCTTTTCTGTAGATTCCAGTATCATTTAGGAAGGAAAATTGATATTTCTGGAAAAATACAACACAAAACAATAAAAAAATACCTGTCATAATTAGTATCTCACATGAATATCAGAATTAGTTTTAAATGTAGATTATTGAACAAGAATTCTCAGAACACACAATATGCCGCTTGCAGTAGCTGAAAATAAGTTGCTTATGAAGTCACTTCAGCTGTATTTTCAGGCTAAAGTTCAAAGAAAGAGGTCTGCAACATAAATAGAAATTTATTTGTAAACACCTTAGTCCAATATTTGCCTCATTTTTATCTTTTTAATATAAGAGAGAAAACTAAAAGCACTTTTCTGCAGAAGTACCATTTGCTTCTTACGGGGCTGGACTCCATTCTCTTGAGCAGATTATTTGTAGCTGTGAATCACATTACAGTGAAAAAGGCAGCAGTTCTAGTTTCGAGTACAGACTCCCTGAATAAGGAGCTTGATTCTGTAAAATATTTAAGCATTTAGTTATCTTGAAGCCACTTTAGTGGGTACTGGAATATTGCCCCTAATCTCTGGTGTTTAAGCAAAGCCAGAAAGAAGTTAACACAAAGTTCTGGAAGAGCTAGAAGAAAGCACACCACAAATCTGAACTTCTCATTGGCACGTTGCAATTATTTAAAGGGTATTTTACAGTGATTATTAAGATTGTTTTGCTTCTACCTTGACTAGAACACTGGGGCTGAGAAAAATGACCAACAGTTTGCAATCAGCAATAAAGCATGCAGTCCTTTTTGTTATTCAATGTGTAATCGTTCTCCTGCTTACACCCCTGACCAGTTTGTCCCACTCTCTATTTTGCCCTGTTTTAGCATTGAGTTCTTCCCAAAGGCCTGAGAGGATCTATGGTCACTTGATGCTCCTCACCGTGCTCACTGTCTAGTCAGATCAGTTAGTGGCAGCAAACACAAAAAGATGAGTGAAGCATGGTGGTACGTGTGGATCTTATTTTAGACCTTGCAATACTCTAATTTGCTGCTCTAAATGCTTTGTGTGTTTTTTTCCCAACCTTTTTCAACATCCCTAAATAGTTCCCATTAAAAATCAGAGCAGTGGACTCGATGGCCTTTTCTTTTTTCTTGTTTTCCTCTCCTTTTCCCTCTCCTCTCCAATGAAGTTACTCAGGCTTGTGCACAGCCAGCACAAAGGAGCAGCCAGTTACCAAAGGTGTTTCATCCTCTAAGACAATATTAAAAGAGAGGCAAGACTGCTCAGAATCTGGTGGTACCTACAGTTTTTTTGCTGCCTAGAGGTAGAGTGCAGAGAGTTCACTTAGACTGAAAATCTAACTTTCAGAGCTCAGATGAATCTGCCTTTCTTCATTTTACTTCAGTCTGCTGCTTCTTTGGGAATCCTTACAGCTGGCTCACACAGAGATTTTTTTTTGCATGAAAAGAGGTATGAGAAAGAAAAACCTGTTGCTGTTAAACATTTGCACCTTCCTCACTCACAGGTGAGCCACTCTCAGTACTCGATACAGACACAGTAGTGAAATTATTAGTGGAGGTTGTTGGGGGAGGAGGAAATGCTTTCACTTGAAATTCCTTCGACAGTGAAAAAATGTAATGGAGTGGAGAAAAAAGGAATGCTGCTAAAACCAAAAGAAATAAGCAACATGAAGATAGATGACTTACAGTAACCCAACACAATCAATTAAACAGCAGGCCCAAGAGATGGGATCAGTGTTCTTTAAATACACATAGCTGAGTTCCTGGTATCTGCCAAGAAATTAGCAGATCAAAGCAATCCCCACAGCACTTCCATTGAAAGTGTCATATACATGCCACAGATATTTTAGCTTCACATTCCTAAACACATATTTTGAAAACAAAAATGTCTTTGAGCTTGAAAGGTGAGAGCTTGGGAGCAGCTGACACAACTGTTCTCCTCAGCCTCCAACAAGTTACTTAACCTCTTTATATCTCAGTTTTGCTGCCTTTCAAACAAGAGTGTTGATAGCTCTGGATCTCAGAGGGGTGCTCTGAGTGGTAAGTTAAGACCTGCTGGATGAAAGATGCCCAGGGTTTTTATTAATACATGTATTATAACATCTTCAGTTCAGCACACTGTCTACAGCCCATTGTGAGAGGAATGGGAGGCATATAACAATGCTTAGCACTAAATGTTTCAATATTCTGTCCACTCTAATGAGAATGGAACTTGGATTCATGTTGAGCGCCAGAACTGACAAGCTGGGTTCACTTCATGCCATCCTCCATAACATCAGCAAGTTGCCTGATGGCACCAAACTGGGAGGACTCGCTGATTACCCAGAGACTGTGCTGACATTCAGGTGGATATTGACCGGCTGCAGAGTTGGGCAGAGAGGAACCTCATGAGGTTCAACAAGGACAAGTGCAGAGTCCTGTATCTGGGAAGGAACAACTCCATGCATCAGTACAAGCTGGGGATTGACCTGCTGAGAGCAGCTCTGCAGAGAGAGACCTGGGAGCCCTGACTGATAATAAACTGGCCACGAGCCAGCAATGTGGCCTCGTGGGCAAGAAGCCAATGGCATCCTGGGATGAATCAAGAAGAGTGAAGGGAGCAGGTCAAGGGAGGTTCTTTTTCCCCTCTACTCTGCCCTGCTGAGGCCTCATCTGGAGTCCTGTGTCCAGTTCTGTACTCCTCAGGTCAAGAGGGGCAGGGAACTGCTGGAGAGAGTCCAGCACAGGGCCAACAAGGTGATCAGGGGACTGGAGCATCTTCCTTATGAGGAAACACTGTGGAACTGGGGCTGTTTAGTCCGGAGAAGAGGAGACTGAGGGGGGAGGGGATCTCATTAATAGTTACTAATATCTCACTGATGGGTATCAGGAGGTTGGGGCAGGTCTTTTATCTGTTGTATGTAACAACAGGACAAAGGGTGATGGGATGAAGCTGCAACAGAAAAAGTTCCATTTTAACTTCAGAAAAAACTATTTCACTGCTGAGGTGAGGAATCCCTGGCCCAGGCTGCCCAGGGAGGGTGTGGAGGCTCCTTCCTTGGAGGTCTTCAAGACCCACCTGGACACATTTCTGTGTGACATGATCTAGGTGGGAGCTTCTTCTGCAGGGGGATTGGACTGGATTAGCGCTAAAGGTCCCCTCCAAATCCCACCATTCAATGATTCTATGATTCTCCTATAAACTGTTTCAGGTTTGGGGTATTTTTTTTTGGTACTGGGGAACATGCAATTGTACTGTTTATAGCTTGAGAATCAAGGCCTTATTCTAAGCCTTTGTAAAACCTGATAGCATATTTCTCATTATGTCCACAGCAATTTAAATTAGTTTCCTTTGTCTAAGGCTTCTGTTACGCTTCAATGCCTGTGGACATTTTAAGTAACTACCTTTTTTATTAGCTGACTCAACACATGACAGGAGATTATTCTGCCTAGTTCTTCTTCTAAGGTCCTTTTATCAGCCAAAGTCCTTATATGCCCTTTCTTAGCATTACTCTGGTATCTTGTGGGGATGGAAGCACTTGGTGAATTTGCCCTTGAAACCTAACTTGGGTTAGAGAAGTTTTCCATCCATTTTGAGCAGAAGAATTGACTCAAATTAATGTAGAATCGAGACAGACAGTTCAAATGCCATCATCCAAATTTGGGGAAATAAATATAGGGTTTGTGCACTCTGGAACATAACAGCTTCATTGTTTCTTGGGGTTTTCCTTCAGTAGAGAAAATCATAGTGAACTATCTCAGCTGGAGTCATTCTTCTTTGAGAAGTATTCTCATTTCTTTCTGTCTCATGCTAGAATCACCAACAATGCTGGCTGTCCTCCCTAATAAAAGACTAGTCAGATATGTCACATCTGTGTTACCTGCAGGTTTCCCTGGGATAAAATTGACATTCTCAGGCAGAATCCATTATTTTCCTTCTATCCCTTTGCTGAACACTACCATTACCTGCATGCCTTTGAGAAACTTCACCACAAATCCACATCTACTTATGATCTCTGTGGATGCCTCAAACACAGAGGTTTACACAGAGTCTGTCACAGCTATGCCAAAAAGTTTAGTGACCAAAGCTAAAAAAGCTCTACATTTTTATTTGCAAGTTCACAGCTCAGGAGCCAGTCTTGCTTAGCAGAGTGTAGTAGTATAGGTATTTCCAGAGCCAAAAACACAGCAAAAAAGGGTATAATCATGTCTTAGGACCTCAAAGGAACCACACAGGGCATGGAGAAGATGCAGAATCAAGCTATATGAGATGCTACTCTGCAAGATGGTAGATTATGCTTAGGAATCATGGCCTTCAGGCTACAGATAATCTCTTTGTACTCCTAAAATAAGCAGTACACCTGAGACACCTGAAGGTCTTGTTTGAGCTACAGCCAGGGCTTTGGACAGAAGCATAACGGTACTTAGATTCAAGCATGCCTCAGTCTGTTTTCACTTGCATGGTAGGCAAGTTTCTTTTCTGTATCTCTATCATGTTGTGCTTTGGTCTCTTCTCTTTTTTTTTTTTTCCTCAAGAAAAGCAACAGTAAACAAAGCTTGTGTCTGAAGGAAAATCCTCATTTACATTTTGAAAGGAGTAGGGTTGTAATGTGACATTTCAAGGAGCTCTTCTTACCTCGGAAATTCATTTCTGCAGGAATTCAAGTTGAAAGGTACAGGAAGAAACACAAACTCCAATAAGCGGCTCTTTCTTCAAAAGAAAAAAAGGAGAAACCTCCTTCCACATTAAACATAATCCTAAAACACTCAAACAATCCCCTTAAAAATCAAAGCCTTCATTTTTATTTTTTTTCCCTGAAATAATATCCTCAACTGAAAAACAGGCCCAATGAGAGGAGTGTTTCAGCTGTCTCAGTTTCTGGGTACTGTGAGTTAAGAAACTAATATTAAGCTCAGAACAAGGCTTAGTAATCTCACTACACGCTAATAGAGTTTTAATGCTGTTTTCATTAACTTTGTGCCCTTTCATATTAAGCTGGAGGGCTACTCAATGATAAGAAAACCCCACCAATACAGCCGGATGAATGGATGCTAAATGCAAATTCTGAAAGCACTGGGCATTGCTCACAGCAGGGCTTTGACAGGATAAAGATTTTATGGAGAGTCATATCAGCACTTGTTGAGTAGGCTGAATGTCAAGAGTAAAAGCAACAGCAGGAGTAAAAATGAAAGCAAGGTTTGTAAAGTGATGGGTGGGTTGGGTTTGGGGTTTTTTTTGTTGTTGTTGTTGGAAATTGCAATTAAAAAATTAACTTTCCTCTCTAAGCAGCTAAAAAAAAAAAACCCCAACAGAAAGCTCAGCAAAAGAAGATTAAAAGCAAATAAAAATCTGACAGAGTGCAAAACCCTGCCTTTCACTGGAAAGCCAGAAACAGGCTGACAAAATATTTCTGGCAGGCCTAACATTTTCCAGCACTTTTTCAGCAGGGGGTTTAGGTATCTGAGTTGCAGCATCAAGCCTAATACCTTGTCTGGAGTCTTTTGGGAGGAGGAAGTGCCCTGTGAAGTACTTATCAGTAGCTGGAGAGGAGGGAGAACACTCATGAGCAGGATAGCTTGATAAAACTAAAGCGTGTCCCTACACAGAAGTGCAGATACAATAGGGCAAAAACATGGGGTTTATTCCCAGTTCAGTCACAGACACACTCTGTGTTTCTGATTCACCAAAGTCCTTGCAGTGAAACATGCACCTAAAACTCAAGAGAAGCTTCACTAGCTCCTTCAAGACAGGAGGGTTGCACCTACTCCTTATTAAACATGTGCTCAAGGTTCTGCTTGAGCTCCTCTGAATATGGGGGGTTTTTTGCCTCATCTGTGTATTCAGGTAGGTAAACACAATACATTCAATACATTTCTGTCTGTATTGCTCAAAAAACACATAAAAAGCTCACTCATCATGAATGTTAACGCCAGCATTACCTTCACTGATCTCAGATACTGTCTCTCTATAGAGAGAAACACATCCAGAGCACAAGTTCTCAAAAAATAATGTGAGAGTTAAAGACAGAAAGGAGTGAACTAGTACCTGTGGTTAATTTTCACCACTGATGAGTGGATCACTGTGGCCTCCATGGCCTAAATGCTTAGTTTTCAGAGAGGCTGAAGTGAGGTAGCATCTTGTTTTGGTGTGTTTTGTAGTAACCCTGCACTAAATTTAGGTTCATTGCTCAGATACTTTATAATGAGAAAGCATGAGAAACAGGAATTGGTTATTTGGTTCTTTTTGGAAAGGCTGTCACTAGCCTTTTCCTTGAATACTTGATGTGCCTAAAGTAATTTTGCTTAATTGAAAAGGCATCATTGCCTTTGAAGGCACTTTTCCTCACCCACTGAATCAGCAGAACATACTGTAAAGATCTGAGTAAGTTAAGATCTGGACACGTTCCTGTGTGACCTGATCTAGGTGAACCTGCTTCTGCAGGGGGGTTGAATTAGATGATCTCTAAAAGGTCCCTTCCAACCCTACCATTCTATGATTACAGGAATTCCCTTCGGGTACTGTTCCTCAAACACTTCAGGCAGGTTGTATGAGTTGATTTGGCTGTGCAAAATTTTCTTAGGTACTGGGAATTAGAATAGATACTTCCCTATTTTTCCTAAGAAAGTCAAGAGGGTTACTGACAGAAAACAGAATGGAAAATTCAATTGCCCAGAAACTCAGGAGATGTCAGGGATTCTGGATAAGACAACATCCTAGGAATGCACATGTGAAGAAGCTGCAGGAACCAAAGCAATGGTAGGTGTGTGAATTAATCTCTCAGTACCACCTTTCCCCACTACCTGTGGCTGTTACTGACATCATCATCTGCACTGTCGTGGGAAGCAAGAACAAATGAAATTCTGACTATAAAAAAGTTAGATGCAAGAACAAGGGAATCCAACAAAGGATCTGGAAACACATATGATGCCCAAGCAATTTTTATATAGAACTCTGCTAGCTCATGGGGTTTTTTTACAGTCTTTATTGACAGTTCTTGGTGAAAGCAAACTAAATTCTCAGCCCTGAGATGTACCATCAGCCCAGCACAAGTCTCAGGAACACCTGGGAAGGCAATAGTAGCTACTGTCTGCAAGCCACATGGTATGCATAGTGTGGGTTTTGACCATACTGAAACATTATGTTGCTTACATGACAAAAAAAGATTGGTCAGTCCTGCTAAAACAATAGACTCACATACTCTGGATTTCAGCTGGAAAGAAAAAACTGTGTATCGGGGCTGCCAGATGAGTTAATGTCATATTACATGCAATATCAGGCTACAAGTCCTTTTATGTTCCACTTTGGCTAAGATCAGCTGAAATGTTTCCACTCTTCCTCATTACACAATTCTGGAGCCTGGAAGCAGTGTGTGTTCTGCAGAAGACTTGCAGAGGACATGTATTACCCTTATCAGTCTAGCACACCTTCAGTCCAGCCCATGCACAGCCACAGCAAACACCCATGGGACATTTCTATTGGCCTCTACCTGCAGATCATGATTCAGATCATTTTCATATTGCTAAATCGAAATGGCACTTCTACTTGAGACTGACAATTGAGCTCAGAATTAAGGCATCCATTTCAGGCATCAGCATGTCTCTATCTCCATGTGCAGTGGGTGTGCAAGCTCCACTTACAGTCACTGCATAACCAGATGACACAGTCTGTGAAGCCCACATAGTTAATTTCACCATAGCAGGCCTTCAGAGCTCAGTTCAGTTGCTTGCTGGCAACCATCTTATTCAAGTTGGGACTTGCTAGGCTATACAAGACATCTGTGTAGGACAAAGAGCTGTGACAAGTGACATCCAAGCCCTTCTGGACTGACAACTGGGATTGAGATGACACAGCTTTGGGAAACTAAAATAACAATAGACATCATCATGTGGACAAGGATAATGGTCCCTCTGAAGTGGACAGATGAACTGCTGTCCAGGTTTCATTGTCCAGATCTCCATTGGCTCTAAGGGGAGTTCAGAAGACCTGGCTCTCAGGGGGGTTCATTGACATCCAAAAATACCAGTCTTAGTCTTGAATTTCAATCTTGGAGAAGGGTGGGAGAAGAAAAGTGGCAGAGTGACATGGAAGATGGAAATATGCTTTCCTGGCTACTGAGGAGTTTTTCTGTGTCTGTAGGCATCAGGATCTTACCAGAAAAAAAATAAAATAAAAGCATTATATGGACTCACAGTGAGATTTTCTGTTCCCATGGAAGTAAGCTCATTAACATTCTGGGTGTTTAGACAAAAAAGAGCTCGTGACCACTCATTACAAATAATACAAACAAAAAGAATGGCCATGTCTTTGATTCATAACTATGTTTCCAGTGAAAAGGGAAAGCATTCAGGGCTTAATCACAATAGAAAGTAATCTTAAAGCCCTTTGTTTTGTATTAAGCAATTGAAACCAATAGCATCCAATTTGTAAGATATTTCATACTGAAATTAGACTGTTTTCAGCAGAGGTGGTGATGCACACATGAATAGAAAAATACATACACCAAATATACACCCAAATGCTTGGACTTAATGCTAAATACTGTCAAGAAGTACAGTTAATAGGTGGAGAGAGATTCTCCTCCCCCTCTACTCTGCTCTCATGAGACCACATCTGGCATATTCTGTCCAGTTCTGGGCCCCTCAGTTCGAGAAGGACAGGGAGCTGCTGGATAGAGTTCAGCACAGGAACACCAGGATGATTAAGCGAGTGGAGCACCTCCCTTCTGATGAAAGGCTGAGGGAGCTGGGGCTCTTTAGTTTGGAGAAGAGGAGATTGAAGAGTGACCTCATTCATGTTACCAATCCATAAAGGGTGGACAAGCTGGAACAGAAGAGGTTCCAAAGAAATGTAAGGAAGAATTTCTTCCCTGTTGAGGTGAAGGAGCACTAGAAAGGGGCTGCCCAGATGGGCTGTAGAGTCTCCTTCTCTGGAGACATTCCAACCCAGCTGGATGAGTCTCTGTGTGACCTACTCTAGGTGGTCCTGCTTTGGCAGGGGATTTGGACTTGATGAGCTTTCCAGGTCCCTTCCAGCCCTTGAGATTCTGTGATTCAGTTCCAAGAAAATTAAGAAGTCTGGCTGCTGCTGAACCTCATGCTCTTTTGTTCCTCTTCATAACTGAAACGGTCACTGTTTTTATCTCTGACTATAATCATTCTGGTGAGACTGTTCCACCCATCCAAGTTCAAGGGCTTCCTTTTTCTTTTGGTATGTACCCTAAGCTTTGGGTACATGTGTGTGCAAATACCCGTCTACGTGTGCTTCAGCAAAGGATGAATGTGTTAACTTTACCAAAATGAATCCTCACAGCAGAGAATGGTATTGAAATTACCACTGGAACACAGCATGGAAAACCAAAGATGTCAGCAGATTGCAAAACTCAGTACAACAACAAATTTAAGGGAAAAAACAGTTTCCTAAGATGACTGCCTTTCCTCGCCTACATTTGTCAACAGTTGAATAAGACTCAAATTTTGCTGGGTCCCTGTGCAAATGAATGACAGAATGACGTCTGCCTTTGAGTACTTCTAAATACTGTCTTACTGGTTCCTCTGATCCCACAGGGGTCAGGGAAAGAGTTTATCCCTCATAGTATTCTGTCTGGCTTTAGTCATATATCATTAGATGAGAATTCAAACCCAGGTTTTGAACTAAACCTGCAATAATGATCGGAAGCATGGATTTCTATCATAAGTTGGGAGAGGATGAGACATGCAGAAGGGGCCATCATCTAAACTATTTATCATGGTTTCAAATGTGTAAATGATTGCTGAGACAGTCGTCAAACAGGCACAGTTGCACTGCTTGACAGCAAAGACACAGGAATGAGAGGCAATTCTGGTCTTTTCATCAATAAATGCTTAAGTAGTCATTAAAAGTGAAAAAGGCATAAGAAAGAGAAACATTTCTCCCTCTTCCCCATGTCTGTACTGATTTGGATGTTCCCTTTAACAAGTTGTGTATCAGTCCCTATCTGAGATAATTTGATTAGGTTCAAGGTAAAGTTGCTCTTCTATTTCTTCTCTTCACATCAAAATCAAGAATGCATTAGAGACAGAGAAAGTTCCCTCTTGATCTGTTAGAAAACTTGAGTTATGGAAAATCTGACTGTGGCAATGCAGTACTTATTGAGCCCTTATCTGTCATGGATAAGCCAGGTACCCTCTGGGTCAGTGAGATACTGAGCAAAGGACAGAAGGAAACTATTGTAGCAGCTCATTACAAACAACAACAAAAGAATATATGCAGCTCAAAACCAGTCTGGAAAATTAGCTTTCCAGACTGGTGAGTTCAACTGTATGTTAAACTACTGTGATATGCTTTGATGATATTACTCAATAAACTACAGCTTAAAAAATAAACTACAGTTATAGAACATATTTTACAGAGTTTTACCAACATTATTATGCTATCAATAAAAATAAAACCCCAAACCAAAAAGAAAACTACACACATTCCTTTTTACTCCCACGGTACAACTTTTGATGTCTAAATCAAACCTTTTCTGGTCTTTGGGGCACTCACTGTACCAAGTTTCTGATCATGTGGACACACTAAGAGAAATTTCTGTCTGTAAGCATGGTGAACTTCTGATGTGCTGCATCAGGAGATCAGAGATCACATTAATTGTCTCTTTTTACCCAGAAAAGCATATATAACAGAATCTATGACTGACTGAAGATTAGCATCTGCTGCTGCCCAGAAAACTGTTGATTAAAAGCCATCACTAAGTAGTTCACAGTAAACAGAGTGGCAAATTATCTAGGATCAAAGAAGAAAATCAGAAGCCTTTGTTAGCAGTAGATGGCAGAGAAACATAAAAAATTGAGGCAAAAAATGGTCTATTAAAATATATGTTAAAAAATTAGCCTTAATGAACTATAAAATAAATAATCCTTAATGAACTATAGTAGCCACTTACAATTATTTCTGAGCTAATAAGCTTGGAGAATGTATTTACCATATACTGGTCATTAACAAGATATCATTTGGAATATATCATTTAATAAAGGAGAAGTTACTACAAATTAAAATGAGTCCAAGAAGTTTGTGTGTTTTTTACCTTACAGCAACATTTGAGTGATAAAGGAGGAAATTTTCTAGGCCAATAAATACTCATATTTGTTCATACAAGCTGAAATGCAGTTTTTATAGCTTCTCTCTTGCATTACATTTCTTCTCTATAGTCTTTTTAACACTGTGTTCTGGAAAAAAAAACCTAGTAAATAAATATTGGCCATTGAGGTCTGCCCTGTACAGAACATTTAATAGGAAACCTTAATTGCATGTAGTAAACATAATACAGTGGTAGTTGTAAAACTAAGAACAATTTTGTTCAAAATAATCATCAAGGATGTCTCTTCACATAGCAAACTTTTACAAGGCACAATGCTAGACATCACAAAAACCCCAGTCTTTGCAGAAATTAGAATCATAAAATCATAGAATCAAAGAATGGTAGGGTTGGAAGGGACCTTTAGAGATTATCTAGTCCAACCCCCCTGCAGAAGCAGGTCCACCAATTGAATTAGATGAAATTCCACTTTTGCATAAGAAATAAACTCTTTTTCATCGTGAGGGTGGTCAAAGATTGGAATGTATTTCTCATATAGTTTGAAAAGTCTCCATCTCAGAGATGCTCAAAAGCCGACCAAACACAGCCCCGAATATGACATCTGCCTCTATCTAGAGGTCTCTGCAAACCTGATTTTATAAAGCACTTGCAATTTGGAAGCTTGGCTTTTATTTAGTTAAAGAGATGCACAATCAAAAAGTAAAAGTGCAATATGGACATTTATCACCAAAGTCTGAAATTGGGTAAGCCTTCTTCTACCCCCATTCCAAAAGTCCTTCCAATTCAAAGCCGTGCAAGGTGTGTTCGAGATACTGCTGCTGTGTGCCTCTACTTCTGTAAGCACTCTAGAAGTCTCAAACTTAAAGAAGAAAAAGCAGATGCCTTCAAAATATTCCACAGATGAGACAGCTTTTTTTTTTATCTAAAGACTAGGCAGACAATCAGAAGGGATCAAATTAGTGCTGTTTAATGAGTTACTGCTCGTCAGCTGAGAAGCAGCAACGGATGGGATGTTATTCTTAGCATGTTTTGATGACATGACATCAAACTAATGCATTTTACTCTGCACTCTCAGCTGGATGTACATGGACAGCTAGAGAGACATTCAGCTAACAAGAGGTAATTTAATCAAACACAGTAATGTGAAAACTGAAATTATCTACCTCCACTCCACCTTGCTCATCATTTCAGTGACCAGAAACTTTGCCCACCTTCTGAGTTGGAATGATAAGATTCATTTGAGATGCATTGTTGTAAATAATGGTCTCTCTTTGTACAAGCCCTCAACACAGTAATTTCTGATGACCTACTTGTGAGAAAAATGAAATGGTTTATGCACTGTGTAGCAAAGCCATCCAACTCTGTAATGGAAAAAGCCCATTCCAGTGTTAAAATACAGCTATTAATTGGGGAATTAATAATCTGTCAAAGCTTATGCAACTTCCTCACCAAACTCAGAAGTAAAAAAAAAAGCAATCTCTCAGGCAGCTTTTTTAGGAAATAAAGACAGTTATTTCTTTAATGACTGCTAAAGTGAAAAGACTCGTTTTCCAGATACATCTAAAAAGCCTATTTTGAGAGCTGAAGCATTCTGTAAATGAAAGGTTGTTGTGAAGCAGATCCCAACTCCTATTAAAGCTTAATAAACTACAACGGATATTTCAAAATATTCACTGAGTATGGTGGAATTATAATTCTCTTTTTAAAGATGGTTTGGAAATCTCACATCAGAGAGATAAAGGCAATTAGGAGTTTATTATTTATATAGTGAACAGAGTGTATATTACCAAAATGTGAATAATTCTAAGATCTACCCAAGGAGGTGGATAGCTAATAAAAACATGGCAATCATTACAATATAACTCATTCAAGTCTGAAGCTATGGGAAATTTTTTTAGCTATTTCTTTTTATTCTTTATTTTCATGTTAATGAAGTCTTAGGAAAGAAAGAAGGCCACAGAAACAACCTTGGATAAGCCCTCTACCTTTGACTAGATGATCTCTAAAGGTTCCTACTAGCCCTACCATTCTATGATTTTATGATTACAGATGCTTGGAGGCAGTAATTTGGTTGCAAAGGAAAACATAACAAGCTATGGCATCATGAGATGAAGTAACCTGTCAACTTAGTTGAAGATCACCAAGTCTTCAGTGCAAATAGCTGGGAGAAAGCATAGCACTTCAGTGAGTGTATTTTACCACTTGTAATGGTTTTCCTACAGCATTAAAAAGCTCACCAATCTGTTGAACATCAGATTGTTTAGGCTGCAGTTCCCCAAGACAGAACTTGAGTTTTATTCACTGAAGAGATAGAAAAATCTCCCCATCTATGTCGTGGCACATGACCAGCCTGAGAGGCACAAACTAACACCAGACACACTATGCTCTCAAAACACGTCTCTTCATGAAGAGATAGTCACAGATGTATTGCTCTTCTAGAGTCTTTCCTGTTGGGACACAAGTTTCTCTAGCTAAACTGACAAAATATGTCTCCTTTAATACACTTGTTACTGAAGAAACCCCTCTGTGCTGCTTTTTAGTTTTTTTTTTCCAGAGAACACTGATGCATAATTACTTTGCTTTGACAGCACAGCCAAGGATAATAGACATGTAAAAGTTTCAAGCAGCTTGTATACCAATGAGAATTATATCCTGCCATTTAGTGACTAGCAGTGATAAACTGTGTTGCCCTATTCCCAAGAAAACCTATGAGACTGTGGTGGGTTGAAGTTGGCTGGATGCTAGGTGCTCACCAAGCCACTCTATCACTCCTCTCTTTGGTAGGATGGTGGAGGAGAAAATAACATGGAAAAGAGCTTGTGGGTCAAGATAAAGACAGTTTAATGAAGCAAAACAAAGGCTGTGCATGAAAGCAAAGGTAAATGAACCATTTATTCTCTGCTTCCCATCAACAGGTGATGTTCAGCCACTTCCCAAGAACCAGGGCATCAGAACACATAGCAGTTGCTCTGGAAGACAATCATTGCAATAAAAGATATCCCCTTCCTCCTCCTTTCTCTTAGCTTTTACTGCTGAACAGACATCATATAGCATGGAAATCCCTTTGGTCAGTTTGGGTCAGCTCTGTCTATGTCCCACCCAAAGACCTTGCCCACTCCCAGTCTGCTGGCCTTTGAAGGTGAGTAAATGTTGGAGAAATAGCCTTCAGGCAAGCATTGCTCAGTAGCAGCCAAACACTGGAGTGTTATCAACACCTTTCTAGCTACTAGTAAAATGCACAGCACTATGAGGGCTGCTATGGGGAAAATTAACTCCATTTAAGCCAAACCCAATACAAATTGCCTGGCTGAAGAGACTATTTTTTCACACCTAGATCTCAAGAGCAGCTACACTGAAAGCCAGAGTTATACAGAGCTTCTGTGTAATATTACTGCATGCATGTTCACAGAAGCAACATACAGGTTCTATATCTGCTGCTGATTTTGGAGACAGAACATTGCCATAACTCCAGTGGCTGTATTGTTCTGACAGAAGAGTTTATAAAGACCTGATTCTTAAGTCACTTAGGGAGAAAAGATCAAGAATAACAGTACTTTAATGTCATGAGTAAAGTGAAGCTCTGTTTATTATTTGCCAGCATCAGAAATCTCTTTTCCAACTTTTCCTTTCACATACAAAAACTTTAAAATATCACAGAACCAGTTGAGACTGAATTGGTGATGACATACAAAATTTGTGGCTTTTGTTGGATCAATACATGCCAGCACAGAATTGGCCACTCAGAACCTCCTGTTCCTCTTGGCAGTAGCAACCTTACCGATCTTCTTCCCATTATCCCCAGGTCAAGATGAGTTGCTCTCCAGGGAAGATTAAGCTGGTTTAACCTTATCAAAAAGAACCACATACCTTCCCAAACTAACATCACTGAAAGTACACTCGCTCTAGAGTCAAGGGGCACTAGGATGAGCAACTTGGGCTGCTCTCCTCTATACTTATCCCTGTCATAACACCAAAATCTCAATGTATTTTAGAGGCTTGATGAGACAGATAATTCATGCATTGCCCATGGTAAGTGTCAGCTAACAGTGGTAATGTGAGAGCAGTTTGTAACTCTGTGTCACTCAAACTGCTTAACCCTCTCTCTTCCTAGGGATACTGATTTACACCTCAGAATCCTCCTGAGATATGAATCATACTGCAAATACCAACTGCTCCCTCCACCAGAAGGAGGTTTTACCTGAAGGAACAACCTTATCCCTAGGAAAGGATACTTGCCACTGATTCATTCAAAGATGTAAAATGTACACTTACTAACAACCTTTTCCAAGTGAAAACCTTAATTTTAAGCACCTAAAGGCATATTTTGGTAGTTAAAGGAATGGCTTGTTTCTGTCCACAATTTTAACTGTTCTTCTTTTCATGTGGTCTTTTTCTTTACCCATGAATGACAATATACAAGGCCAGAGAGAACATTGGTCTGAATCAGTATGGACATTATTATGTTATTTCTAGCAGTTCAAACCAAATGTGCTAAAGGTCAGTCCCTTGTGCCAGGTCCTCAGAGGTGTGTCATCACAGCTAAAGTTTAGAGGCATTACAAAGCATGAATAATGTTTGCAGATTGCTTTGAGAAACTCAGATCAAAGATTTCCATCTAAAGGGACAGCACTTTGCACAGCCACTCAGTGAGAGTGCTCTGTTTTCCTAGTGATTGCAAAGAAACAGTGTAGAAACCTAAGCCTGACTGCTCAAAAGCCCTACAGACTTTGTATTCAGATCAATGTATTCAAGTTACTGCTCATTAATTGAGTTGCAGAACTTTCTACATGTGGCCTCTCAAGCTAAAGCAAAGGCAACATAATACATTCTCCCCCTCCTTAGCTCTCTTTCACAGCAGAATTAATGACCTGGCATTAAGTGATGCTTATAAAGCCCAAAAAGTATGCAGATGTGCAACAATCAAGGTCAACCTGAAATGCATTCAATTACAGTAACCTGATCATGTGATATCCCATTGAAACATTCACCTGTTTGAAGGGTTGGAAGAGATGTGTATAAATGGTGAAAACTCAAGAGAATTTCTTAGAAATTCATCTACCTATTCCCTTGCACTTCTGCCTTTCTTGATCTGTTATTACAAAGGATTATTTCTGCATAAAGCAGACTCTTGTCTCTTAAAGTTTCTTCTTCTGCTGGTCATCATTTCTCTCTTCTACACATTTGTATCACAGATTGGACTCAGGAAAGCCTTCAAGAAAATAAATGTTTGCCTAATTCAAGAAATTGGGCCAGATCTTAAAGCCAAATCCATTATATATTAAGTAGTGAAAGTTTTTGACTTGTTTAAATTTGAAGCAAGGAAATTACTGTAGAAACAGGATGTACCACAGTCTTCTTGCCAGGGCAAAAATTGATCAGGGATGTCAGGATCCTAGCAATTAGATATAGACTAAAAGAATCAAGATTACAAGAACTGACACCTGACTATAAACGCAGGAACCTTTTCAAAATAATAGGAAGCAGGAAAGATATTGCAGAGCTATTGATTCCTGATTGTGCTGCAGAACAACCGTGGCAGAAATGCCACAGCCAGGGGCAGAGGGGTGAATTATTCTAGAATTTGAATGACAGCTGCCAAAAATATTGTGACCCTTACAGGGCTTGAGAGATTGAAACAAGCTTGAAAAGTAAACCACTCACATAGTTATTAAGCCATATATAGATGTGTGGTAAAAAGAGAGACACTAAGTAAAGCCAGTCCTGTGATATCAATTTAAAAGGCAAAGGCAATACCATGAAACCAACCTGTCTGGTTTTCCCTTATTTACAGTGTTCACAGGGTTGAATTACTGCACTGTTCAACACTCAGTAGAACTGCTCAGTGCTCTTACAAACTGACTTTGCAAGGAAAGAGATGCACTGGGCAAATGTCAGAATTGTTATTGTGCATATTAGACGAGGGTACCCACACTTGTCTCCTGCTGGGAAGGACACAAGCACACTACTGTAAATGTCAAGTATCACAATGTCACTTGTCAGTCTTTCACTCTCTGCCACCTACAATCCTCATGACCTCGACAGATATGGACTCAGATTGCATTTGTTGATGGGTTATTGATGTGATCCGTCTTGGAAGAGCTTCCTTCTGGCTCCATGTGGTACTTCATGCTCTACCTGTTTGTCTGCTGCTATGAGGGAAAGGTGTAGCGTTCATGATGAGGCTGAGACCACTTTGCAGGAAGCTATTCTGCTGTCTTGGTTTCAAACTTGGAGCTTTAAAACTCTTAGATGGATATGCTCTTTACTTCCCTAAACCACATCACATGAAAGAGCATTCCTCCAAGCCCACACAGCATCTACAAGTACAGTTTTCATGATTCCTACTGCATTAAAAGGAAACAGAGGTACAGCAAACAGGGACACTGTAGTGCATGAGGTACTAAAAAAAGCCAACCCCAGTGCAAAAAAAAAAATTAAGGTCTATAAGTAAGGAAAAAATAAACACCAAAGACAGCTGTCTGAACCTCATCCTCATTGGTCAGCTTACAGAAAACATTTAACCACATAATAAACCTGTAAATGAATTAAGCAAGGAAAACTGATTGCAAAGGATGGAAAAAAATAATCCAAATTAAAATAATATTTTCTAGTTTTCTACAAGAATTAATTCAATTTAAATTCAATATGAGGCAGTTGCATATTCAGGAAGTAGATACTTGGAGCCTGGTTATTGCTTTTTCATATGGACTACAGCTCTATTGTGGAAATTCTAGCCAAGATAGATTTTTAGCTGTAAATTCTAGCCAAGATAGATTTTTAGCTGTATATTAAAGATTACTTGTTGGCTGTAATCAAAGTGGAACTCCTTACTCAGGATTTTTCACATTTTAAAAGTTAAAGCTAGTTCAAATTGCAACTGGTCTAATTAACAAGAAAGGAGTTAATCACTGGCTGTTGAAGAGTAAAGAACTACTTCCCATATCAATAAGCTTCATGTCATTGAGGGCTGGGAGAATATTCTACTGAATGATCATTTGTATACTCTACTCTTCCATAGCTGAGCATCACTTCTTACATAGCTGAGCATCACTGTCAACCATTGCATCAGCTAGCAAGAAGGGAAACACCGTTTCACTCCTGTGGGCTCTCACAGATTCTAAGGCTGGAAGGAATAGTTATTCCATAGGTTCTAAGGGATCTATATAACAAGTCTATGTTCTTAGTCCAGTAATCTTTGTCTGACTGATGCCTGTCTTGTAAATGGGCAAGGAATGTTCTGCTGCGGTTTTCTTCCAAAAGGGCACAGAATAGACGTTCTTTTGTTCTTTCTCTTTTTTTTGCCTAGCTAGATTGAGATAGTTCAGATGTCATTCGAAAGCATATTTTCCAGGAACAGAAACACGTAGCATCTTTGTCACAATTTGTCATCTCTTTTTTTTCTATAGAGGACTATAGAAGACTTAGGATTCCAGCAGTCCTGGTTGTTACTTTGTGCAGTTGTGTAGTCATCCAAATTAGTCAAAAGAAGAAGAACTCAGAAGGGCTATTTAGTCTAAGAAATCTTCACACTATACAATCACATTTTAAAGCAGAGATCTCTTCAGACTGTGATACTGTCCTTTTAAATAGTTACTGATATTGTACTATAAAAGCAAAAAGAGCAGCTGCAGCATTGCTAAAGTATGAACAACGTGACTCTCAAGTTCCTGGGCTATTTTCCTCAGGTGCCAACAAACAAACATACAGACATAAGTCCTCAGGAGTTTCTCTGTATCCCCCATAATTCCTCTTCTCTCTCTCTGCTAAACAAAACTGCCCCAAGGGAGCAGTGACATACTTATGGCAAGGGCCTCGACAGGCAGAAGTCAGGGCTTAGAGAGCTTCTGAACACCTGGTCTCCCTGTACACATTGAGCCAGCAGCCAGTGATGCCACCACTGTTCAAGAAACTTGCAGGGAAAAAAAGGAGGTTTGAATTTTCAAGATTCATAGAGTGATCTTTCCAATGAAAGGAATGGGCTTCTCTATCCAAATTATGCTTGTGTTGGGGAAAGAAAAGTGGTTTGTTTTTGTTCCTTTTGAGAAGAACTGTTGAATCAGGATCATTACTGCAAAAAAAAGGAACAGGAGAAACAAAAAACATAAAGGAGAAAGACTTTATATGTTAATGATCACAACAGTCTTTACTGATCATAGATGCTAACAGCATCGTTTCCTTAACTGAACAGTGACCTTCAGATTTCTTATTGTGTGTGCACTCATGAAAGCTAAAGAAGCTGACCTTGAGCATCATGTAAAGCAGACTTAAATGATTTCAGTAGGGTGGCTGGTGCAGTTTCTTTTGGCTCCTTACTGACCCATCACAGAGTAAACTATTGATGACATGTTAAATGGAAGTTCTGTCCAGTAATTGTTAAACTGGGGATTTTATTCAGTTACGTGTCCTATGCCAATCAGAGCATTTTGTAATTGGTTCCTTAGCTTGCTTTCTTCCCTTTGTTTTCTCTGAATGGTCATGTAGAGCCGTTACACATTAAAACCCAGTATATAAGACATTTTTATATGAAACTCTTTGTTGAGGTAGTGGAAACTTTAAATCCTCTGATGCTTTGAATTCCATTCCCATTGCAATTCAGAGTAGAAAAAAAAACATTCACTAGGGACATGGAGATCCTGAAAATATTCTCTTTCAGAAATCTTATCTGCTGCACACCATTTGGGGGGTCAATCTACATTAAGAACAGTTTATAATGGTCAGAAAACATATTCATTCCAATATAATCTAATGCAGGTTTTGTCTACATAGATCCTGCTGGAGAGTAACTCGTGTTTTAGGAGCTTAATAATTAGTTTCACAAGTGATGATGAAAAGTAGGGCATTATGTTTTTCGTAGGGCTTTTATTAAGTATCTCTAGGTTCACTTCCCTCAAGATATGGCTCTCTTAACAGAAGATAAACTCTATTATTCCAAAGGAGTTTTACTGTAAGAATATTTTGGTTCTCTGACTTTTTCCACTTAAGCAATTTACATAAAAATGTGTCTAGATGAAGTCAACTGTTGATAAGATTTGTGATTTCTAGTAGACAGGAATATTTAACTACACATAAAAGACATTTTATCGTATTACAGATTATCAAGATGGATCACATTTTCAAACCAGACTAATCTAGAGTAAAACCAGAGTAATGCAACTAAAAATATTGTAGTTACTCTAGATTTCAATCAGCAGGACAGAACAGTATCTGCACACATAAGTAGTGCTTCTTATGTAAAAAAGGGATAAAAATATATGTAGAATTTGTGTATATATATATATATATCTCTGTGTGTGTGTGACATAAGAACATCCATATTTAATCAATCCAAAGGTCTGTCACACTCATATTGTCCTCACATCAGTGCTGGACAAACACCTCAGTAAGCATGCAAGTGTAGAAAAATATTTACAGCTATTTCTCCTAGCAGTAATGTAAGGCTTATGATCATCTTCACTCAAAACCAGTGGGATGATACATGACAGATTCAACACATTTTTTTTTCTTTCATGGATTCATTATAATTCCTTCTTGTACCAAAGTTTTAACATCCACATTTTCATGTCAGAAGGAGTTCCAAAGATTAAATACACCTTAAGTGAAGTTTTGCTTATCATTGTGTTGAAGCAACCCCTGCTGGTTTCGGTTCAAAGCATGATGTAGAGAGAAGAAGGTACATGAGAGGCCAATGACTTCATCCTCAGGTGGAAGGATAGCATTGCCAAGTAAAACTGAACACTTGTAAAACAAAACAACCACCAAAATCTGTCAGTCTTTCCTCCTTGTTCTAGGGTAGCTCCAAAGGACAATTCAGGCTGACAAATCTTCTCCTAAATCACTGTATAAGGTCTCAGTGAGCCTCAGTATAATGCAGTATCATAAGTCATACATGCTTTATGCTTTATCTCTGTGGGACTTGAGAGGTCTCTCAACCAAAACTTGTTTCCTACCCTCCACCAATTTCTGTCTCAGGGTTCCTACTTGCTGTCTGCAGGAAAAGTCTCATTGAGACTCTCTTCTCACTTTCACTCTTCTGGGGCAGCAGGCACACAGACCTGGAGTGCCAGAGCCCTTTGAGTGACAGAAATTCTGTAAAACTGATTTGATAATCTTTCCTTGAGTAATGGCCTAGTGACCTTCTGAAGAAACAGACACACAGAAATGCTTTATATTACAGAGGTTATCAGAAATAACTTACAAATCATTCTCCTAGCATAATGAAGCCAAAAAAAAGAGGAAAATGTAAACTTCTTTTGCATCTTATGCTTTACATTTAACATGGATTCTTCAGACAGAAAACATACTAAAACTTAACTAGTGGGAGAAAGTTGCTTTGATGTCTCACCTATCTCACTGAGGTTAAAGCCTAGTGTCCCTAGAGCAGTATTACTTACAGAAGTGGATCTAGAGCAAATATCACTGAAAACTTACTTTTATTTACATTGGTACTACAATCTACAGTTGTTTTCCTTCCTCCTCCTCTAGAAGGCTTGGCTCCTAGGTCTCTGGAAGATCTCAGAGGGTAAGTACACTTTGGAACATCTCAGCATATCTGTGGGATGTTGGATTGCCTCTGACCCTGCTTCAGTCTGGGGTTCTGCAGCACTGTTTCATGTGGATTTGGGATTCATTAAATAGCATTGCTCTGAGATACATATGAAATCATAAACAACACAAACAGCACAGAAAAGAGCAATGAGATGTTTTGTTTGAACATCTCCTTGGCTTACATTGAAGGATGTTTTTTCTGAGCTCCTTTCATAGGCCAAACCTGAATCTTTAAGCTAATATTTTTTTTACTATAATCAGCCTCCTAAACTGTCTCCCAGTAAAAGTCTTAGTTAAAGGGCTTTACCTGTGGAAACTGCAGCCAGATCAGTGCTTGACCGAGACCGTGATGATTATGACAATGAACAGCAGGACAGCCAATGCGACAGAGAGAAGGCAGCACTTCATCTTCCTGGCTCGTAGCTAAATGGAGAAAGACAAAGAAACAAACACATGGATGTTTAATGGGAAGATGGAGATTAAATCCATGAAGCAATGTTGCTGTTTTCCCACTGGTAGCACTGTTGGAAACAGGTCGATATAGCATGGAGAATTTGGCTATTTGTTTTGTACTGACTCATCCTTCTACACAATCCAGATTTATCTTTTACAATGAAAATCCTCCTTAAATACAAACAACTTATTTACACTCCTTTTTTTTCCTGTTTAAATTATTGTGCCACACTAATTTTCCTGTCTGTGCTTGGAAGGCTGGGTGTGAGTACGGCTGTTCAGTTTGGTTCTGCTTTCTGGCTGCCAGGAGAAGACTGTCTCCAGTAAGATAAAGAGGTCTCTCTCCACCTTGCTGTGCAATGAAATTTTAGCCAAGCAGTAAGGCAGGCCATTTACAAGGTAGGTAAATGTAACTCCAGCATTAACTACCCTAATTTCATTCAAATTGAGATATGGTAAAAGATATTCTGCCTGGTTTTAATTTTGATGTCTGTTTCTACTTAAACTCATCAGCCTTCCCTGTGACCCCCATGGACATAGTGTTGTTTGTTCCCTTGTAAGATCTTTTGCAGATAATTCAATTCCTCTTCCTTTCTTCTTGATGGATTAGAAAAAGGGTGTTTCCATGATCAGTAATCCTCTTATTCAATATGCACACCTCAAAAAATTAACTCCAATGAAACAGAGTTAACTCAGACATTTTCCTTGAGACCAGATCAACCAGTCCTCTAGCCACTAGACTTGATAACACCATTTTGACCCCACAAATCCATTGTATTTGTGCACAGTTCTTTACTTTTCTTACAGCTGAAGCAGCATTCTCACAGGAGAGATTATGTTAATATTACTGCTGTTATCCACTCTTCCCTTTCTTTCCCTAACTGCTGTAATTAGCCCTCCAAGACAGCCTCAGATCTCTTCCTAACTGGTTTACACCTCTCCCTGCAGAACAGCATTTCCCACAGAGCCACAGTTCTCAAGCTATTTTGGCCTCTAACACTGCAAGTGACAGAACACTCATCTCTTCCATCAATGCTCCAGAGCCCAGTGCTTCATTCTCTTGCAACTCTCCCAGGGCTCATCCATTCCCCTGTGCAGAGCTGGAGAGGCACTTCCAGCAGGGAACTGTGATATATGACCTGTCCTCTCCTCCAGAATCAATCACCAGTCACACTGGTGGTTCTTATTAAAGTGTGGATTTCCTGGTTATTATTTTTTAACAAATTGAAACGCTGCATTATCCTACCTCCACAGCAGATAATCAGTGATTCATTTCAGCTCTCCATTTGCTTTGCAGTTACTCACACAGAAATGTTTTCATTGGGTTTGGAAGAAAAAATAGGTGCTTTCAATATATCACTCCATGTGCACAAGTTAAGAAGGATTATTTTTTTTGGTCAGGTGTGCTAGGAAAGAATGTGTGTATGGGGACATTTTTCTCCCCCAAATCTTACTTGGAGGCACCCATTTGCTCATTATTTTCAACCAGTTTCTTGTGACCGCTGGGGAAGAATACAGTGCACCGGGGCTATGTATCTAATGATTTCTTTCACTCACAAAGTGATGTTTCTTCATAGTGGCTCTGCACTTGCAGGCTTGATATCTAGAGGGGTAACTACAATGCACTAGGAAAGCTGAGTGGATAAAGCAGTAGTTCTACTACAGCATCCTCTTTTAACCTTGATCAACTCCAAGTCAAACCAGGAAACAGATGCTTAAAACTTGTCCTCCACCACTTCCAAAATGCTACAGCCTTTGTTTGGTCAGCAGAGGATGCTAACGGGTCATTTAGCTTCCAGTCGCATCCTCAAATGTTCCTACTGAGAATTTCAATGACTATACAGATATCATTTCAGATGACTTTTCCATCAGTCTTTCTGCAGAAAGATTCCCTTGTTTTGCCATTTGTAGCATTGCAAAGTCCTCTTTGCTCTTATTTTGGACTTTATGTGTTCTCTTCCCGTCTTCTTTTTTTCTCTTGTTCTTTAACCAACATAAACAAACGTAAAAGTGAACCATAAAGAGACTAACAGACTAATCGGAGAGTAGAAAAGGTGCAGCCAAGCCTTTATTCTAGTGTTTGTTTCATATTTGATGACCTTGTCCTGGCTGGTAAGTCGGGATAATGATTCCTGCTCTGTTTACATCTCTGAGTGGATTATTACTCCGTCCATCACAGTCATATAATCTGTTGCAGGATTCTCCTGTTAAATCCTAGTTCTTTCTTTACTTTATATTTCAATAAGGAAAGTGTTCAGTTCTTTGAGCCCCTTTAGTCTCCAGTAATAAATTTCTATATGCTGGAGGAGCAGTAGAAACACAGCTTCTGAGCCCTGACTGATCACACAACCTTTTCTACGCACACTGGGAAAGAGTGGCTATACGCTCCATCTGCTTTTTGTCATTTAGGTGAAAAACTACTGATATACAAGCAAAAGGCAGCAGCTCCCCTCAAGGTATAGATGCATACATTGGTTCTGGAAAGGCTATAGAAGAATCTTTTCCCATATGACTTAACATCCCATGGAGTTTGCAAGCCTGTGGTTTGGTGAGTTCTTGTGACCCACTCCCTGCCCTTATCAAAGCAGGAAGATGTTAGCACAGAAAGATTGTTCTGTTTACCATATAGGATTTGCAGACCATAATACAGGCACTCTCATCTGAGTATTACATAAATACATAACAACCAGCATTCATACCAATATTACATATAACAGACTTTGGATATTATCTCTGGTTTAGATGAGCAGGACCTGAATTGAAAACTGAACCTCTAAACAGTGTCTCAATATCACCACTGTCATTCTTGAGGAAAGTTGAGAGAAAACATGAAATACATGCCTATGTCTTTAATAACTCAAAGCACCAACAGACACTGGAAGTACATCAGTATCATAAATTCAAGCCCTCAGCAGGTAGGAAGTACTAGAATTTAGGTTCCCAGGTATGTACATACATTTAGTGTTTTTTCCCCTTCCCAAGTAGAATCTCTGCCTTATTCAGCAAATGGATAGTTATTATGTTATGTACATCACAGAAGTTTACAAATATTACTTATGTATTGAAGTTTTCTTGGCATCTTCATTCAAAGCCATGTCCACATGAGACCATGCCAACTTTTCACTTAACTAGGGGGGTTGGACTAGCTGATCTTTAAAGGATCCTTCCAACCCTACCATTCTATGATTCTCTGATTCTAAATTATTTTAGGATAACATGAAATGTATGTATCTCATATTAAAAGAGAAACACCATTATTTTTCCCACGTGGGTTCTATGACAGCAGAATCACACGATTCATGCTTTCCATCCCAAACATCAGTGATAGTGTTGGGTTTATATCCATTTTAAGCAAAGAAGTAGAGACATATAACTTGGGTAGAAGTGTAGCTGATTTCAAATGAATAACAATTCTCTGAAAAAAAAAAAAAGAAGAAAAACGTGATTAATTATGCTATCCTTTGAATTAATGTTAATCTACTCTTAGATGGAAATATTAAACCATTTCTAAACCTGTAGTGTTCTCATTGCTCAGCAAGGGAAGCTCTTTACTGCTCTGAGACAAACACTGCCAGGTTTCTAGCCTAAAACTAGTAGTGTCAGAATAGAAGAGCCACAGTCACAGAAAGTTTAAAGAGGAAAAAGAAAATCAAATAAAAAAAAAAAAAACAAAAAAAGCAAACTGCCTGTAAAATGAATCATTTATTTCATGACATAATTCTTCAGGGAGCTTTGCATTTTTGCAGCATTTCCCACGCACCCGACTAATCCACAGTTGATTTCACTCATCTTTTTCCAGCTCTTTCTCCTTCAACTGCTGAAGATGTTTCTTTCACATTGTATGCTAAACTGCTATTCCCTATTCTCCTTGACTTTCCTGGGCTCTACCAAGCCAGTGTGACTCCTCTTAGTTCCTACAACCTACACCCACAACTGCTTTCAGAATGATCTCTATAGGTCCCTTCCAACCCTACCATTCTATGATTCCATGATATTTTTTGCCCAGCATCTTCCATTTGTACCTGAATCATATTTAGCTGCTTAACCAAAGAAAAGATGCACCTAGGACTATTGTCACAGCAGAGATATCAACAGTTGAAGTATACTCTTGGTACAAACTGAATTTTGGGATTGTTCTCCCCAATTCTAAAGAAGCACCAAGAAAAACTGTGGGAATAGTGTTTGTTTTTTCTTCCAGAGATTTGGAGGTTTGACCAAACACTCCTAGAGACAAAAAGCTATGTATTTTTTCTCCATTTTTCCCCCCTTGTTAAATTGCAAAGCTCTATCCACATAGAGGAGACACTAGAATGGAACACATTCTCCTAAAAAGTACATTCCTCCAAGGGAAACATGCTTCCTAAAACTCCATTTTGGAAAACATTGGCTGCTGTTAACTATCACTTAAAATGAATATCTAAAGAGAGAGAGAGAGAAATCAAGACAATAAACAAAATTTCAGGCTGAATTTGGGAAAAGTTTAAAGCTGCTGGAAAGCATTATCTCCTACTAGAAAACACATGAGAAATAATTATAAGCAGCACTCTCTGGTTTCATTTTAATTATATTAGCTAATTTTGAACCTGGAATAGTAGGCTGTTGCATTGCTCTGGTTTCATAGCTCTGTCCTAGCTTCTTGTAAGCCTATTTCCCATAACACTTCAAATCAGTTGATTACATTGAAGCTCATCTATTTTCATTGTACAAATTTTCCCAAGATGAAATAACAGGACACACCAAAAAAACCCCAGCCCTAATCCTGTAGCAGAAGCAATGACTTTTGAATTTTTGCTAGGGTTTCAGGGTGTTTTATTAGTAGAATGGTATGGGTAAAGATGTATTTTAATCCTGACAGGGGTTCTTTGAACACACATGTGAAATAGGAGTGAAAAGCAGGGAAGGAACAAGCAAGGCTATTTAGGGACACAGCTGAGAAGCACTCTGTACTGACAGGCAAACTGGATGTGACTGAGCCTGGAAGAAGCCTTTCCCTCATTGTTTCATAAAAAGAAGCTGCAAGTCATATTTTACAGCCTGGAAGATATTTGTTTCTTGGGGGTGAAATCTGAAATGATGAAAGACATTTTAATTATGTCACAACAGATAACTAATTAAAACTATTAAAGCCCATTGCAGCCCCAGGCCCAAAAAGAAGCAAATTTCATCTTGGAAATTCCTAAGCAAATGCAGTTACAAGGAGGAAAGAAGTGTTTTCTTGCAAAGGATTCAAGAGGTATCTCAGGTAAAGCATAAATAATAGAAGAGGCCAGAGTAAACTGTTTTTCTTGTACTTATACAGAAGAGAAAAAAGGAGTCAAACCAATAAATGTTTGATTTACTTATGGAAAGGCAGCATCATGCTTCTCTACCCTCTATAGGTTGGTTACACCATATACGGCAAGGCAGGAAGGTCAAGATTTCACAACTGGCTCTACTAAGGAGGTAAAAAAACCTTGAAACAGGCATTTTACTTAAGGCAGGATCTGTACTAGAAAAGCTGCCCTATTCTGGGGAGGTCAGAACATCTGACATTGCTTCAGAGTAGAGACACATTCAGCAACTTCATCGTTGTGGCATTTCATAAGACTCCTGTGAGACAAAAAACATTGGGCAGGTTGATGTCATTAGCTAAACTGATCTGATCAATACTCCATTTTCTTATTCCATCTCTCCCTGTTCTTAGCCATTGGACTAGGATAAGGATGATGATAGCAGAGAAAGAGCATTTCCCAAAATGGTTAAACCAAGATCATGTGTCTCTATCCTTCTCTCTTTCAATGCCAAATAATATAAGCATTTGACATACTCTATGCTTTTCAGTTAGGTTGTATGGGCAAGAACCTGTCTGCTAGGAAAGGAGGTCCATTTTTCAGACATCCTCTCTTAGACAATTTATTATGGTAAGCAAGCAAAAGGCTATTCTATAATTAATCCAAAATACTGAACAAGATTGCTAATTTTTACCTACCTAAATGAATTATGTGTATTTTATGCACAAGTTTAAACTAATTAACAATTAATGAAGCATTTTCCAACAGAGCCAGGTTTACAGGAACTTCTGAAAGTACAATTCTACTACTCAAACAAAGAAAACACGGAAGGTTTATCTGCTATGGAGATCTGTTTCTTGCAAACCCATGCAGCAAATAAAACCCCAAAATGATAGAATTCAGAAACCACACAATAACAGCCTTCAGTTATCAGGTCAGGTCCTTTTAAGAGCTTCTGTTGGGCAATGAAAACCCACCTTGATTAATTTTCAAGTACTGTTTCCTTCATTGTAAGATTAACAAATCCATTTGACATAAAATGGCACACTCTATATGCAAATCTCTGTAGAGAGAGTTTTGTGACATTAAAGAGGTTCGTACTATTTTGTTCACCCTGCCCTCAGAGGTCATTCAGAATTGCACAAAAGCGTTTGTCTATTCCCTTAATATGCATTTTTAAAGTTGATTTGAGGTCTGCTGGATTGAGAGCCTAGGTCCTTAATTACGTTTGGACGTGTTTATACAGAGAAGATATTATGAATCTGAAACTACTGTCATTTCAATCGACACCAGCAGAAACTCTGCTGAAGGCTGTGCAGTTCTCAGGGGAGAGAAAAAGGAAAGACTGCAGAAAATCAGACCTTGTAGATATGTGTTTACCTCTAAGCATTGTGTAAACATACAGAGGGGAGGAAAAAAAAATCCCCTTACACTTGCACCGGTGTTTTCCTTATTATTATTTTTGGCTTATATTCCCATTTACATTGATAAGATCCCTTAGCCAAGTCATACAAAATCATCTCTGTTGAGAGAGTAAACACAATGTGTTATTGCAATGGAAGTGAGGAATATGACCTTTAACGTGTGTACAAATTAAAATGCACTGACCAAATTTGGTGACCTTTATGGTAAAGCTTCTTTATAGAGGAAGAGTGAATTTGCTATTAAATATCACTGCTTCTGCAGACGGGCTAGAAAAGGCCACTAATATTATTAAGCACTTTCAGCGTTGTTAAATGAGAATGAGGAGACAAGTTTTGTGAGTAAAACCCAAGAGAGATGAGAGAAGAGAACAAGAAAAGGCCACTCTACACCAGCAAAGAAATATTACTTTGCATTGACACATTGTTTTTTGTGTCGTTACTTCCCCATCATTTGGCTGTATATCTCTGGATATATAGCTCAGGTGAAGCCAGCTGCCATCAGTAGGTATGGTCCCTCAGCATATCTTTCTTTAAGATGATTTTCTGCTGCATACCTATTAGTGACAACCATTTAGGATTACATTTGCCATGCCTGCAATCTACTTCAAGCTGTTTCATTCACATTAAAATATTGCAGCAAAATCAGAGGTGAAAATTCAACAAGGACAAGGGCAGAGTCCTGCAGCTGGGAAGGAACAACCCACTGCACCAGCACAGGCTGGGGACTGACCTGCTGGAGAGCAGCTCTGCAAAGACAGACCTGGGAATGCCGGTCGATCATAAACTAACCATGAGTAGCAATGTGCCTCTCGTGGGCAAAAAGGTCAATGGCATCCTGGGATGCATCAAGAAGAGTGTGGGCAGCAGAGCCAGAGTTTCTGTTGCCCCTCTACTCTGCCCTGGTGAGGCCTCATCTGAAGTCCTGTGTCCAGTTCTGGGCTCCTCATCTCAAGAGGGACAGACAACTTCTGGAGAGAGGCCAGTGCAGGGCTGCCAAGATGATCTGAAGCATCTTCCTTCTGAGGAAAGGCTGTGTGACCTGGGGCTGTTTAGTCTGCAGAAGAGGAAACTGAGGGAGGAACTCATTAATAGCTACAATTATCTCAATGGTGGGTGTTAGGAGGTTGGGGCAACACCTTTTTTCCTATGGTACCTATTAACAGGACAAGGGATGATGAGATGAAGCTGGAACACAAAAAGTTCCATTTAAACACAAGAAAAACTATTTCACTATGAGATGTGGGGGCCCTGGCCCAGGCTGCCCAGGGAGGGTGTGGAGACTCCTTCCTTGGAGCTCTTCAAGACCCACCTGGACACGTTCCTGTGTGACTTGATCTAGGTGGGACGTGCTTCTGCTGGGGGATTAGACTGGATGATCTCTAAAGGTCCCTTCCAACCTCTACCATTCTATGATTCTATTAAAAATGTCCAAAGTCCCCCCGGAAAATGATAACTCAAAGCTTTTCTCTACGTACCTCCATGCAGTGCAGAAAGAATGGTAATGTGAGGAGGAAGAGGAAGGAGAAATAACTTTGTCAGTGAGGATGTACTTTTTAGTGTTTCTAGGAAATTTGGTTTAGCTTGGGAAAGATATGACTACTTTCAAACCCTAGCTGTTGTACACTCATGACTAGTTTGAAATCTCAGATGTAATTTTCACCACTTGCAACCATCTCATAGCACGATGAGGATAGGAGCATAATGTTTCCTGTGTTAGTGTGCCTTAAAAGCAGACAGGAGCTGATGTTAAGCCCATACATGCAGATTTAATTGCTGCATTTTCCAACTTCTGAATGCTTGAATTAGCAATCTTAATATTCCCTTAATATACTTGGGTTTTTAATGGCTGAGACATCATTTGTAATAACACATGATAATGGCTTACATTTCTATCATGTCTTTCAAGGCAGCAGGCCTCCAATGTGATTTACAAATTCACCATAAAGAGGATTATTTTTTTTTTCCCAGCACTGGAATGAAGCCACCTACCTCTGGCAGCTTTTTCAATTCTACACAGCAAATCTAGCCAGCAGTTTAAAGCAGGTAATGACTATTGTGTGTATCCAAAACACCAGAGAGCTTGCGTTTTCCCCCAAGCAGAATTTGCCCAAGGTAGCGAAGCAAATGCCCTTATACAGAAAGCACCTTGAGACTCCTCACAGCCCCACACAGGCAGATTCACAGAGACCTCAATTCCCTCCACAATTCAAGCCCAGAGACCTGGTTGCGAGTACAAAGAATGATTCCACCACATAAAAGCAGTGTTGTGCTCAGAGAAAGCCTTCTTGCTGAGCTGTGTTTATTAGTTAGATAACATTATTGTATGAATAGGACTACTTGGGTGGATTAGAAATTACTATCTTTGGGTCACTGTGCTGCTTATCTCAACCCTATGAGCCAAGTAGTTCAGAGAGCTTTCATACCACCTCACTTATCTAGTCTGTACATCACCAGATTTTCTATAAGGTGGTATGGGAGCCACTGCAGAATGCCTTAACTGCAGAATCATCTGAAGAAAGTTTTGCCTTATTCTGTCCTGAAAAATGCCTGAGCTCCCCAAGTTGGCTCCTTATAACAATAACAGCTAGATCAAACTGTGCCCAAGCTTATAGTGACTAGAGCCAAAGAAAGTATATAGTCTGGCTCAACTGCATTGGTGTTAATGGAACTACTGTGTATATTCTTTATGAGATTCTGATCTAAAGAAGTTGATAATTTTTTCTTAGTACCACGTGTACAGACACATTTGAAAGTTCTAATACAAATGCAAGGCTTTGTAAAGGGTGAAGCATCAGCCATGAAGGACTTTCAAACAAATGCAAGTGTCTGATAAAGAAAACTAAGGCAGTTCTGGGGGTAGAGGAGAAAAAGCATGTAACACTACCTTTCACATTTGGACTGAAAAAAGGGATTTTCTGTCTTCAAAGCACAATGTTCTTGAACTAAGACTTGCCTTCAGATCTCAGCAGTAATTAAGACAAATTACCCTCGGTGCATGTCTTCAGGCACCAAAGAATAAACCAAATGTTTAAGCTGGTCTGATTCTATCACCGGAAGGCAGCTGTACATATTAACAGTCAGTACATTACAGTAACTGATCCACAAAAAGCTCCTCCCAGCCCTGTGAATTGTAAGTAAAGCCAATTTTTTGAAGGGGTTCCAGGAAGTACTGTGCCAGTAAAGCCTCAGAAAGTCAGTGATCGCTGCTGCTGAACTTCCAGCATGAAAATGCCACAGAATCGTAGTATGTGGTTTTCTGTGTTTGTAGTTTCATTAGATCAATTGATATGAGTGGAAACAAAAACAATCCAAAAAGCTTGTTTCAAAGTCTGTCTTTTTTCATAGAATCACTGAATGCTAGAGGTTGGAAGGGACCTTTAGAGATCATCCAGTCCAATCCCCCTGCAGCTCCCACCTAGATCAGGTCACGCAGGAACGTGTCCAGGCAGGTCTTGAAGAGCTCCAAGGAAGAAGCCTCCACACGCTCCCTGGACAGCCTGGGCCAGGGCTCCCTCACCTCATAGTGAAATAGTTTTTCTTATGTTTAAATGGAACTTTTTGTGTACTATAGGAAAAAGTGCTGCCCCAACCTCCTGACATCCATCAACTATTAATGAGATCCACCCTCAGTCTCCTCCAGACTAAACAGCCTCAGGTTCCACACCCTTCCCTTGTATGAAAGATGTTCTAGTCCCCTGAACAGTCCCCTTTTAATCTACTGTGTCCATTGATTTAAGATAGGACATTACTTCTGATTAACTTTGCTCATCACTACCTCTACACCACCACTAACATCACTGCTATCCTAGAAATATGTCTATTATAGCTAAAACACCACCATCATTAGCACATCAAACAGTGGATGACAGACACAAACTTTAGAATCATAGAATTATTTCAGTTGGAAGAGACCTTTAAGATCACTGAGTCCAGCTTGTTGTAGAACAGAGCTGAATTTTGCTGCATTGAACTTTAAATAGGCCTCTAAACTTGGTAAATAGTGTTTTGCTCATACAGAAGTCCAAAGAGCATAGAGAAACATGCTGATAACAAGATTAAGGAAATTTTTCTTAAAAAAGAAACCTCAAGAGAACTATCAGGTTTTGCAACCAAGAACACTACTAAAGCTCATGACTGATTTTTCCTCCCAGGCATGCTCTTTTTCACCAGTTTACAAGCACTCACCAAGTCAGCGCTGCTCCTTTGCAGTAATACAGACTACTTGGGAGCAAAGTGCTAAGTAACAGTGAGTGAACTAAATTCAGACCTGATCTAGGTGGATCTGCTTCTACAGGGGTATTGGGCTAGATGATCTCTAAAGGTCCCTTCCAACCCTACCATTCATTCTATGAGACCAGACAGGAAAGCTTTACTTGTGAAATGTGACAAGTTTCATGCTCTATCTCAAAGGATGGACTTTGCCTAACATAGAATAGGTATATAGGCAGATTAAAAGTGATTTTACAGCTTCTTAACCCCATAAATACCTGTACTTAGGCATTCACCTACTCAAAGTAGATCTCACAGAGACAGGCTGAGAGTCTTAGAGAACTGCCAAATCAGTATCATTAAAGGACAAGAGGATATTTCTTTTCAACTGCTTACCAATGCTGTCACAAGAAACAGATAAAGCCACATGTAGCACAACACCAGTGAAACTAAGAAGAAAGAGCAGTGCCTTCATATCATTTTATTGGATGGGACAGAATTAAATTTGATGCTACATGATTTTCTGTAAAAGCCATGGAGAATTGGTTAGCCTATCAGCATTCCTGATCTAAGCTTTTGTACATTTAAGCTTTTGTTTAAACCCAAACAGGTTTTTCAAGCTTTGGATACTGTTTTTACACACTTGCATTTCCACACTGGCCTCTGAGATTTTGTATTTCTGATGGATTAAATGCATCAATGCCTGAAGGTAGTCTGAGTTGATATTGCACGTCTGTCTCTATGAAAAAGCACAAAGTATTGCAAAACTTTGTGTGAGATACAATTCTTCTGCACAGTTTCGCAGATGAAGATCCAGGGTGAGCCAAACAATGAGCAGAGTTCAGGACTTGTAAGAATAGGTTTCAAAAATAAAGACAAAAAAAAACCCCTTCATACCTCAGAATAGCAAGTTATGTGGGGAATTGTACAGGCAGATATAACACCTATGCCTCCTTTTCTCATTAAATTGTTATGTGATTCTTCATAATTAATTTAAAGTCTTCATTCCTTAATTTCCCCTTTTATAAAATTAGAGATGTTACTTTATTAAATGAATAGAGCAAAAGCAGGGGCACCTTTGATGATAGATCTCATTATTTGCAAAGATCAATACAGAAGCACTGTGAGGTTTTCTTTACTATCCAGTTTGTATGTGGATGGTTTGTTTCTTTGTTTTTGTTTTAGGTAAACATGTCCAGCCATTTCTAAGACCAGAAGCTTTTACATCTTCCTGGTTGACAGTACTTCTCTTTAATTATGTAGTCACACAATAGAGTTATGGATATGGCTCTGCAGCTCATATTGCAGAAGAACAAAATGTAGTCCCTTCCTTCATCTCTCAAACAACCATTTGGAGCTCTCTGCAGCATTATCTATAAATACACGTCCTAACCTGTATTTTACTCTGAACTAAGCAAAGGGGAACAATGGCTAAAATTAATGTTGAAAACTACCTCAGGTCTAAATGTTTTACTGTTCATCAGTTCCTGGCAATAATACAGTATTCAGAAGCAGGCTGCATTATTCACTGCTAAAGCTGTGCATTTCTTGCATCTGCATCCAAGTCCTTGTGTATTTACAAACTGTAATATGTTCTGAATAAGAGGTCATTATTGCAAAGAATGGAATGTCAGCGGGGCTTTACTAATGACCCTGTTGGTCAAAATCATAATCCCCAGGTCCAGGCACAGTCTAGTCAGCACTGCCAGCACAGAAGACTTCTTATACGAAGCCTGTAGTAATAATTTCACTGTGATAGACAACATAACAAAGCTCTGTGAATGTCACAGAGTGACAACAGTTTGTCCATTACTAGCAGCAATAAGATGATGATCTGCAAAAGAATTATATGAAGTTATGTGTCTTTAAGTGCAAAAGCAAAAATAGCTTTCATGTTTGAGTGGTTTATCTCACTGCAAAGATGGAAGAGACAGTAAGCAATGAAATGTAAATCCACCATATCTTTGTATGTGTGCATATGATTTGGGGGTTGGACCAGATGATCTCTAAAGATCACTTCCAACCCCTACCATGAATCTGTGATTCTATGAATTTGGTCATGGTGTCGATTTGTAGCCAGTTTTCAAGCTTCACGTTATAAAGCATATCTATTCCATTCATTTATGTTGTGTAAGCAGAAAACACCCTGTAAACATTCCCTTCAACGAACAGGACAGCAGATAGATAGGATTCTCCAACACATGGTAGACAGAGGGGCAATTAGCCAAAAGATATGTCATTCAACTACATTTGTAGAGATGCACAGCCAATAAATGAATGCACTGTCAACTAGGCTGTCCAAAAAGTTTTTAATTCTGTTCAGTTTGTTATGAGGATGACAGCTAGTTTCTAGGATGAGGCTTATCCTCCTAAACTTACCTACAGATCCTCCTAAACTCCAGAAAACTGAACTGAACGAGTGGTTTGAAGCTCTGAGAAAGTTTCTAAAGTAGTTCTGAGCCCTTTCACCTAAACTGAAACATGGGAGATTATGTGCTGGTGCTATTTGGAGAACAATTCAAAGGCAGAGATCTCCAGAGACGTCCCACTTGTGTAATTTTTTGAGGCTGACATCCAAGAAACCAGATATTTTTGAGGACTCTGAAGAAGCAAAGGGAACCTCTGAACTTGTTAAGTATCCCAGCTTTTTTATACATGCAGCTGATCAAAGCTTTTAACTCTCCATTCCTTTTCTCCTGGCATCTATGACAAGAGCTTAAATACTTGAGCTCCACAAGGGAAAAAAAAAAAAACATACAGATATCTGTATGGTTTTGTGTATATTTCCCCCTTTCTGCTTGTCAAAGCCTCTGTACTTAACATCAATTTACTGAGTTTAACTTTTAATGCTAGCTCCTTTAAGACATTAGAGCTTCTTTTTTACATTATAATCCTCTTATTTGTAATCAGTCTGAGTCTGCCTGTATGTTTTAAGAACATTTTAAAGTTTCTAGTGGAGATCAAGGAAAAAAGTTTTCTCTTGCTCTACTTCACAAACTCCAACTTATTAGTCAGTGGTTCAGTGCATCACTTAGGCTACAGTCATTTCGTGTGGCACTTCTCCATTCCTTGTATTGCTCTTTGTGATTGGAAATGTTGTTTTGCCTTGAAATGCATTATGGCTGTCAAAAGTTGACCAGCAGAAATGCTAGAGGAATTAAAATAGATATGGTAAAGTTTGTAACAGCTACTGGAACGTGCTCCAATTGAAAGGACCACGAAGAGACTCTTATCTTTGGTGAGTCATTTCTAAAATTGGCCATAATGCATTTCCTACTACTCTTAATTATTTGACATGCAAGACTGTCTTTGCACAACAGACCCGAGAACATTAACTAATCTCAAGACGCCAAACAGATATTACATCATAAGCAACCAACTTCCAGTCATCTCTGACTCAAGTTTCTATTTCTAAAGATAAATAAATCCACCCCTCACCATTAACAGCCTTCCTGCTGATCACTATATGTACTTTAAAAAACAGAAATCATTAATGCAAAGCAACATCGTATCCCAGGTTGAACACATCAAAGAAAAGTCATCATGCTCCCCTTGCATCTCAGCTATGGGACACAATAAAATTCACTGAAGCAATGGTCAACAACAGAAGTTTAACAGCTCTACTATTCCCTCTGTGATCTTTCAAATGCTATTTAAAGATAGAACTTCCTTTATCCACTTACAGCAAAAAGCTGTAGACAACAAGCCACTTACATTTCTTTCTCAAATCTAATGTTCATCTGGGGTGGGATAAGGGGAAGGTAAAAAATAAGTCAGCATGAGGGCAGTCCCACATCAACTAATCTCTGCAGTGAATTAATTAAACAATTATATTAGCCAAGTCTTCACTTCTGACATGGTGCAGCTGACATTAATTGGGCAACAATCAAGATAGTAATTCAGGTTAATTGGATTTCCACTGTCAGCAGCTATCAGCTTGCTTCAATATGCTGCTGTCATTTAAGAATAATTAAGCATGGATGACTTTATTGGATGCCATGGGTTGACAGCTGATGGTGTGATGCTTGAAAAAGTTGGTGACGGCTGTAGGCCTATTGAATAGCAAAGCTGGTTGCTTTTGTAGAGATTATTCTACCACCATTGCATGTAGAGACCCAAAATGTGCTACATAAAATGTTAAGACAGTGGTATTTGCTGACTTTTGCACACATGCAGAGAGAATAAGAGTGGGCTGGAGAAAAGAAACAGCCCTTCCCATTGAAACAGTGCTAGAAAAGGTCAGAGGGATGTTCATGTTCCACTGTCGCCTTCAGGCACACAGTTATTCTTTGGCTATTGCTACAGCAACAAAGGATCCAATAATACAACAGTTCACATGCTGTAAGAGCTGAAATGCCAAGCTTGATCTAGCGTTATTTTCTTTTCTCCATTCATAATGGGCCATTACTTTGGTTAACATCTGATAATATAATTTATTCAATCTGCTGCTAGAATGTCTGCAAAAATGTCAAGGAACTTCTGAAGCCAACTCTTTATTTATTAATAACTTGAAAAAAAAAAGACAAAAAGGCAATGAAAATGTTGTGGGGAAGTGTGTTGGGGGAAAAAAAGAAGCTAAGAATTAAAGTATAAGATGAAAATAATGTAGTTTTCCATAAGAAGTAGTAGGAATACATTATATTTCTGAGAAGAAAGAACAAAAAGGCAATTTAAACTTAAGGAAAGTAAAAACCTTAACACCAAGTTCTATTAGATATGTAATTATTCCCCAAGGGGGAAAAATACATATATATTTAAAATTAAAGTACAATTTTAGATTATTCATGACAGAGTGCTAAAAAATCATACCAGAAGTGGCAACAGTATTTTGATAACTGGACTGGGAATATTTTCTACACAGAAATAGGATCAATTTATTGTGTAGCTACCAGAAACCTGTTCTAGATGGATGGAGTACACAATCGAAGTTCCAAAGGCAAATCAGACACCATGGATGATGGATTTGGCTCCCGCTTTTTTAGCACAATGCTGGACAGAAGAGTAGCATGTGCACTGTTCAAATAGCAGAGCACAAATTCCTGCTTTGAAGGTGTTTCATTGCTGTCAGTCAGAGAAGCCCAATTAGGCAGAAGCATCCATTGACCAAAGTGAGAAACAGGAAGCTGTTTATGATCTCTCTTCAGTGTAAGTCTGACAGTGCTGTAGATACAGGTGAGCAACACACATGAAGTTCATATCGTGTGGGGGTCTCAATTCAGTGAACATCTCCAGCTTTTTACCTTTGATTATAGCCGAGACCTGGTTGTCTCCTTTGTCTTCTTTTTCTTGAGAAATTCTTGTTTTTAGAACAGGCTTCTCTGCTAGAGTGCTAATCCAGCAGTCTTTTTGAAACTAGAAGAATCCTTGCTGAAATAGAACCTAATCTGAGTGACAGGCAAAGCCATCTAAATGCATGGCTTTCTTCTGTTTAAATTCTTTGATTAAAACTGTGTCCAGCCATGCAGTAGGCAGTTGCTATTTAAAAGAGAGCTGATAGAGAATGTCAGTAAACTGTTTTGGTTTGTTCACTGCTTTTTTAATCCACAATCCTACTAAATCTTATCATATACTTCATTACATTGGGGGTGTAAATTAGTCTTATAACCACGGAGTCCACAAATAAAATAACTAAAATGCTGCTGTTACAAATGTACGTTAAAAACAGTTCATGCTTAACAGATCATCCCTGTGATCATTGCTGACAGATCAAATTGAATCTGAACCTAAATGTTTTTAAAATCTCTTTTTTTCCTTCTGAAGACATCCTCTTAAAGGAGGATTGATGTGCTGTCATTAGCCCTCTAACTTGCAAGAAAGCAGTTGTTTGGTTTGTCAGTCTCTCCAAAGAGCTCTGAACTTCTTTGTCAAATTCAGTCACATCTCAGAAAGGAAAAGAAGCCTCTAAAATACTTATGTTCTCAATGCCTTGTAGAGAATCATAGAATCACAGAATGGTAAGGGGCTGGAAGGGACCTTTAGAGCTCATCCAGTCCAGCCTCCCTGCAGAAGCAGGTTCACCTAGATCAGGTCACACAGGAATGTTTCCAGGTGGGTCTTGAAGAGCTCCAAGGAAGGAGCCTCCACACCCTCCCTGGGCAGCCTGGGCCAGAGCTCCCTCACCTCAATGCTGAAAGAGGTTTTTTTAATTATGTTGAAATGGAACTTCTTGTGTTCCAGCATCATCCCATTACCCCTTGTCCTGTTGGTAGATGCAACAGAAAAAAAGTGCTGTCCCAACCTCCTGACACCCACCAGTGAGATATTTGTAACTACTAATGAGATCCCCCCTAAGTCTCCTCTTCTCCAGACTAAAGGTCCTGCAGCCTTTCCTCATAAGGAAGATGCTCCAGTCCCCTGATCATCTTGGTGGCCCTGCTCTGGCCTCTCTCCAGAAGTTCACTGTCCCTCTTGAGCTGAGGAGCCCAGAACTGGCCACAATAGAAGTAGATACAGTAGAAGTGGACATAGTAGAGAAGATACCTGCCTCTTTGGTTTGGCAACAGTTAACTGATCAAACAGCAAATAGTGGAGTTTCTGGAAAAGCCTTTTGTTTTTTTTCCATGTTATGTATAGTAAGGTTTAAGCAAAGGGGAGAGAAGTGAGAAAAAGATAAACTCAGGGTGATGGTGGCCACAGCTGACAGCAAATCAGATACTATTAATTCTTTGGCTTGCAGAAAAACTTGGTTTTCATTCCAAGAATTTCAGAAAGCACTTCTGTGATGCAGTGAAATGTAATTGCCTATTACCCATCAAAACTACTGTGGGGCCAAAAGGCTCAGTAGGTTGCAATGGTAATATTTGAGGAAGAGGCTATATCTGGCAGAGATATGATAGAATAATTATCTGTTTTTCACTCTCTTATTCTCTTTATCTAGTCTCAAATAAGTCCTTTAACTGGGAAATAACTAACAAAGCAAAAACCAAAAGCCATGCCTCTCTGTAAAGCAGACAAGCCACTATATGAAGCGTTGGTTGAACAACAAACACTGCTAACAGCCATTTAATAATAAAGGAGGCCAAAGACTGAACTGATCATTTCCAGACATAATAAAACAAATGAAAGACAGTGAAAGCAAAGCTTGGCTCCACAGGCCACTATTTCTGCATTGGAGGTTTTTCCCTTGAATAGAGGATTTTCTTCTCCACTGTCTTTCAGAAGCTCTTAAATTAGTAAATGCCTTTGAAAAAATAGGAGGCAAAGGCTAAGAAAATAGAGGAGTTAAATTGCACTTATCATGTGAACCGTGGGAGTCTGTTCCAGCAATGCCAGAGCAAAGCTAAGGGTGAGTGGACATGAAGCAAGCCCAATGGAATTGTAAAGATTTAGACTGGTATTGCCTTTCAACTGTCCACTAACTTAACTCTCATGCTTCAAGACACCTGTAGGCCATGCCAATATTACAAAGGGATGCCAAACTTTAAAACCAGCCATAGGCACTGGTGCCAAGGGGTGGGAGAAAGGTATACCCAATGAAGCTGAAGCTGTAAATCCAACACTGTTCTGGGCATTAATCCATACACTTTGTTCCTTGCCAAATTTTGTGAGTTTTTAACTTTCCCCCTCATTGTTTTCATGCAAAAACCTTGGAGCTATTTTCACATTTGTGTTGAAATAAGTCTGGGAAGATGATCCAGATGGCAGGCAGGTGAGAGCAGTGTTGTTATTTTTTCATCTTGGAAAGACATACAGATGATATTTCCAAGAAGGAAAATATACCCATACCTTTTGCTCCACCTGTTCAATGGAACAGAAATGATATTAATAGTTTATGGGGGTGGAAATTTTATTATTTGTTTGTTTCACACAGGTAAACACCAGGAGAGCTCAATATGTATATTTTTTAATAATTGTCTGCACTTACAGCTTAATCCCTCAGAGCACATCACATTAATAAGTCAAAAGACCTTGGAGGTTTGATAGCAGAAAAAAAACCCAAAGTGCTTCTCCTTGGATGCTTATGTAGGAATATTATCTGATGTTGCTTATCCTTTTTAAAAGATGTGAATGTATCTCCTAAATTTACAGGCACTTGGATGCAACTGTATACTGAATAGACAGAATGATACTCCTTCTTTTAACAACAGCTTACAAGAAAGAGAGCTGGGTAGGGACCTGAAACTTAGCACTTAGTTCTGTTGATCACATTAGCTGAGCTCAGGTGTTGATCTGTTGATTGTGGTCTTGAATTGCCATGAATTAATAAATGAGTGTGTGGGTGTGGTGGTAAAAGAGAAGTGAGAAATTACTTGCTTTCCAGGTCTTCCAGAAGAACAAAACCCTACAATACAGGCAACAGCATTTCCACTTATCCATCATCTCCTACCTCAGCTCACATTGCATTGCAAGAGAATTACACATCAAAAGACAGATGATCTGAGCCTGTGGCCTATTTGATGCTTGATGTTCATCAGGACAGGCAATGAAGATGCTGATGATGTTCTTAAGCAGGCTTTTATGGTTAAGGAACCAGCTTTACCTCTTGTTTATGTCTATCTTTTCCCCAGCAGCTCAGCTGATTCCAAGACAAAACAGCAACACTGGATTTTGAAATGCATCTCAATGGGTGACAGAGTCATGTCAATAAAAGGCCAGAGACATGTCAGAGGTCTAATACCAGAATAAACACATACTGTTGTGTGTCTATTTTACAATCACATCTGCTATAGAGATTTACAGAACTGCAACTTGGCAGATGATGAGTCCTTTCATTGGAAGGTGAGGAGGTAGCCTATGAGGAGGGCAATAGACTTAATCTCTATCTGACAATTGTTGAGCTGAAAATACATTTTGAGAGTTTTGCCCCTCTGCTTTACCAGAAAGTTCATATTTGGCCTTGCAGATGTCCCTTGATTTCATTGCTTCTTTATGTTTTTACTTGTAAAAGCGTATCCAACACATGAAGAGAAAGACTAATATTCTCTAGTCGAATGCTGTTTGGCCAACCATGCCCAAAATGCAAGGGACAGAATGTGTAAAAGGCAGATGTGCTGCAAAGTTTAACTCTTCAGTGCTGAACTGATCAACCTGATGTGACAAAGAATGCCTTCAACTTGCTTGTATGCTTCTGCTGAAAATCCAAGACACAAGCCAAAGAAACTGGATATTCTTACAGAGGAAACTTATACCTAAGTGAAATTAGGAAATCCTTTTCAGAAGACCAGAAACAAACCATTTCTCATGCAAAGTACTTTCTTCTTTTAGCAACAAAGTGAGAGGAGTGGAGAAAGAGACAATAAGACTTTGTCAAAGACATTGTGTCTTATTAAAGAATTATTGATCATTCAGAAGAGCAGAATTATTTCTAAGCCAATAGTGCAGAATTCTGAACATGCAGTGTTAATAAGCAAAGCCTGGGAGCACACACAGTGGTGGGCATTTGTTTAACTATCAAAAGAAAACAGAGCAAATGAAGTTGCTCCTTAAGCACCTGCCTGTTGATGAGAGAGGATTAAAAATTTAAAACAGAATCTATGTTGTGATGGGAAATTTCAGTTGGTGAGGAATCTGATTAAGGTTGATAGCAACTACCACTAATGCATAACAATTGCAACTACTGCTTTTTAATGTCAGGCTGGTATAGTCAAATGTGGTGATTTGACCACAAAGTAGGTGCCAGGTGCCCATCAAAGCCATTCTATCACTATCCCTCCTCAGCTGGACAGGTGAGAGAAATATAAGGAAAGGCTTGGGAGTTAAGGACAGGGCGATCACCCAGCAATTAGCATCACAGGCAAAACAGACTCAACATGGGGAGAGATGGTTGGATTTATTAAGAATCAAAACTCAGTAGGGAAATGAGAACTAAAACCTGAGTTTTAAAACTGGGAATGGGGTTATGTTCAGTTCATCACAGATGGTTTCTGTCACTGCTGCCTCTCGGGGGAGTCCTCCTCACACTTTCCACTGCTACACTGTGGGGTCCCTCCCACAGGAGACAGTCCCTCACTAACTTCTCCAATGTGGATCCTTCACATGGGCTACAGTTCCTCATGAACTACACCAGCATGGGACCTGCCACAGTGTTGTAAGTCCTGACAGTAAACCTGCAAATGGGCTCCAGCATGATCCACAAGCCCTGCCAGGACTCAGATCACATAGGTCACAGCCTCCTTTGGGCATCCACTTGCTCCAGTGTTGGATCCTCCCTGGCTGCAGGTGGGTCTCTGCTCACCTGTGACCTCCATGGCTGCAGGGGCAGGGACTCCACCATGGGTTGCATCATCAGCTGTAGGGGAACCTCTGCTTTAGTGTTTGGACACCTCCTCCCTCTTCTCCACTGACCTTGGTGTCTGCAGAGATGTTCTCACGGTCTCACTTCCCTCTTCTGCTGCTGCAGTTTTGCATATGCACAGCAACTTCTTTCCTTTCTTAAATGTGGTAATNTTGGCTGCAGCTGGGTCTCTGCTCACCTGTGACCTCCATGGCTGCAGGGGCAGGGACTCCACCATGGGTTGCATCATCAGCTGTAGGGGAACCTCTGCTTTAGTGTTTGGACACCTCCTCCCTCTTCTCCACTGACCTTGGTGTCTGCAGAGATGTTCTCACGGTCTCACTTCCCTCTTCTGCTGCTGCAGTTTTGCATATGCACAGCAACTTCTTTCCTTTCTTAAATGTGGTAATCACAGAGGCATTACCTCCATCAATAAGTGGCTCAGCCTTGGTCAGCTGTGGGTTCATCTCAGAGCTGACTAGCACTGGCCGTGTCAGATACAGGGGAAGTTTCCAGCAGCTTTTCACAGAAGCCACTCCTGTAGCCTCTCTGCTACCAAAACCTGCCCACACAAGCCCACTACACCACAATATACATTAGTTATACCTGATTATGATGAATAGAGATGAATTACTTACTGGATTGGAAATCTGTAGTTTCCAGAGGATAAGTGATGATGGTTTGATTACATTCAATACGAAAAACGGAATCAATTCTCAATCAGTAACATCATATGTATATAACTGGCATCTCAAAAAGGCATATCTCCCAAAAACTGAGAATACTATGAGAAAAATCCAGATCAGAAAATGGGTAAATAGAAAAATGAGAAAGGAAAATTGAGAGAACTCAAAAGAACAGCCTACTAACTGACCAGGATGCCCTCATCTCACAATTAAAAAAGCGGAGAGTTTTAGATAAAACTTCATCCTAAATCAGTGATAAAGTTTAGGCAGCAATTAGAAATTGAAGGAGTTGTTCTGTAAATGTGGGATGAATGCTCTCTGTAATACTCTGGCTTTATATCCAGCAGATTGTATGTATCCCTGCATTAGTAACCACAGCTCTTAAAATGGTATCACCAACGGCATACCCATAGGCCTGAATCCCCATGAGGTACATGCAAAATCCATCTTAATCTGCAATATCCCCAAGCCTCAGTGATGATAGATGCTGATGGACAGATTAATTAAATGTGTCTCTTTTACTTAGGAGATGAAGCTTAAAAATAGAAATGTAATATAGACAGAATGTAACGTCAGCTACATGTTACAAACAGAAGCTAAAGGCACCTGTAGAAACAATTCCTGGCCAGACTAAAGAAAGAAGTTTTGTGGAATTGGAGGAGAGAGAAAAGAAATCCAAGGAATGTCACAGACCAATTAGGGTGCAGGAACACAAAAATACAAAAACATTCAATAAACACGGAGGGACTTTAAACAGCTTCAATCTTTCATCAGCAAGTCTGGACTGCCTGTTCCCAAGGGCTCCTAAAGACACAGCCAAGGAGACCCATTCCACTGATGTCTCAAATGTTACTACATCCTGGGATACAGGAGAAATTCCAAAATGATGCTTATGTTATACCTCTTCTCAGAGAAATGCAAGAATGGCAACAAACAAACTACAACAGACTGTTGGGTCTCAGAAGAATACAGCACACAGCTCAACTGAGAATGAACTGAAGCATTAGTCTGGACCCAGTACAAGTCTATATTTATCCATCTACGTATTTTTAACATTAAATATTTTAATTAATTGTATCACATTCTGAAAAGTTGGATAACTGATTGCTGAAGGCAACAAGTCAATAAAGTGTTTGACTTCCACAGCCCATAACACTCTGATGGAAAATATAGCACTGAGAAATATCCATGAAACACAATTTGCATTTTTCAATGAAAAAGCTTGAGTATTAGCTTTCTTTCTGTAGTGCCCAGTGACAGAACAAGGAGTAAAGGGCATAAGCTGGAACACAGAAAGTTCCATTTGAACAGGAGGAGAAACTTCTTTGCTGTTCAGGTGAGGGAGTCCAGAAAAATTGTGGAGTCTCCTTCTGTAGAGGTTTCCAAACCCACCTGGACACGTTCCTGTGCCCCCTGATCGACAGGAACCTCCTTTAGCAGGGGCTTGAGCTGGATGATCTCTAAAGATCCCTTCCAACTCCTACCATTGTATGATTCTGTGATTTCTAACATGGGCATCACTAAGAAATCAAGTTCAGATAAGGCAAGAGAAGTTTGGGTCCATCTATAATTTCTAGGAGATGATCTTACAAAGCTTTCCTTTTCTTCATGCTGTTGTTGAGAAACACATTGAATACAGCAATTTCTAACCTAGTTCTCAGGAACAGCCACTGGATCTTACATTTCTGATCTAGGAACCACTGATCTGAAGTTTGCCAATGAACACAAATCAATAGAGATGACAAAATAAATCCATTCAAACTAATGAAAGCATTTCAATGGAGATAAATGTAAACCTAAACATCTGAGAATGGCAAATACACACATTGGAAATGAGAAACTGTCTTTTAAAAAAGCAGAGGACTTAAGAGTCAAAGCAGATAAACACCTCATGATGAGCTATTTGTGCAATCATACATCAACAAGTCTAAAGGAAAACTTGGCCATCTACTGTAGCAACTAAGAGTGGGAGAAGATTTCATGACTAAAGTGTTGAATATATTTCCAGTATCCATGGTTTAAAATGGGTGCTAAATTGCATAGCATAGATCATGAAAGAAACTATTTAAGTTTGGGAAAACTGTCTTTCAGTGAAGACAGAAAATTCTAGTCTGTAAATATTTGCAAGGACAGAAAAAAACTCTCAAACCTCATCTATTAAAATGCTCTTTAACATGATGGAAAGGACCTGAAAAGAGTGTGCAGTTAGTAGGAGACATCAGTTATATTCTAATTAGAAAGAAGGTACAGTGCTTGTGAGGTTGGTTAACCACTGGAACAAATGGTATAATACTTGAGTCTGATCTGCTAGTTAAGCCTGGATATTAGTGTAATAGATGCTTTTAAAGAACACAGTTATGAGACTCAATGGACATCTAATTATTTCTGAAAATTGATGCATTATCAATGCAATCTACAAAATCCTGTGAAGTTTCAGAAGAGCAGATTCCATCATTTTTAACTCAGGGAAGAGCATTTGAGGTGGCAGCAGGTTGTGTGCTTGTGCTAAGTGGAGGGATTCTGCATTTCCTAAGGGTTCCACTTGTCCTGAATATAATGGACATGTTCCTATGTGACCTGATCTAGGTGGACCTGCTTCTGCAGGGGATTGGACTGGATGATCTCTAAAGGTCCTTTCCAAACCCTACCATTCTATGATTTCCAAGCAGACTAATCAAAACTATCTTAATGTATTCTATATAACTATAGTCACAAAATATGTCTTTTGATAGGAAGCTGTTTGTTTATATTTAGACTACATTTCAGATAAAGTATTCTAGAATTATGCAATTTAGATAGATCCATCTGAAGTGTATTTCTTTCTTAAGTGTTGCTGCCTGCAATGCTACGTTTTAAGAAAGGATGCACTGTAATGTGGAGTGATGACAAAACCATGGAGAACTGAACTCATTCACTGAGGAATTTGAATTAGAGAAAGCATTTATTAATTCTCCAGTAAAGGTTGCTAAGGCCACATTCCTTTCTTTGCATGCAAAGTACCTATTTCATAAACAACTGTGTTTCATCCACACAAAGTCCCACTGACACAGATCCGCATTCCTTTGTAAAATATCTAGGAAATAGAGAGATGCAATCCAACTCCCCTGTAGAAGCAGGTCAAATCTAGATCAGGTCACACAGGAACATGTCCAGGCGGGTCTTGAAGAGCTCCAAGGAAAGAGCCTCCACACCTTCCCTGGGCAGCCTGGGACAGGGCTCCCTCGTTTCAGCAACAAAGGAGTTTATCCTTAAGTTTAAATGGAATTTTGTGTTTCAGCTTCATCCCATTACCTCTTGTCCTGTTCCTAGATACAATAGAAAAAAGTGTTGTCCCAACCTCCTGACACCCACCATGTACATATTTGTAACTATTAATGAGATCCACCCTCAGTCTCCTCTTCTCCAGACTAAACAGCTCCAGGTCCCACAGCCTTTCCTCATAAGGAAGACGTTCCAGTCCCCTGATCATCTTTGTGGCTCTGCACTGGCCTCTCTCCAGCAGTTCTCTGTCCCTCTTGAGCTGGGGAGCCCAGAACTGGACACAGGACTCCAGATGAGGTCTCATCAGGGCAGAGTAGAGGGGGAGTAAGCTTTTCTATCCATTTTGTTGCCCTGCTCTGTTGAGAAAGGGGAGTGAGAGAGCAGCTGGATAGGCATTGGGCAGCTGGCCAAAATCAACTCATAACATTCCTCCACCACTCACAGATCAAAAAAGCATCTCAAGACACTGGAAATGCTGAGCACACTGTGCTTGAGTATTTGAGACTGCTCTGACAGTGAAGTGTGGCTGTAACATTTGGGGCTTTAAGATCTTCCATGCCCACCAAGGTGTTTGAAATGACATTCATAAAAGATGGAGAAGAAAATGGACATACAGCATCAGTAAGGAGAGATCTACCAAAATGAGATTCAGCTTTAAAAAAGACAGACATGCTGTCTGAATTAGAAATCTTTCTGGTAATGTTTGCTGCTTTAAGACAGACAATGATAAGACAAAAAAAGCAAGTGGAACTCAGTTCATTTCAATGAGGGTACTTCACTGTATAACAAGCCACAAAGTCCCTGCTACTACTGCTACTACAGCTACTGGTCAGGCTGGTCCAGCCCAGAAAACATCTGTAGATACTCTTCTGGTTTTATAACACTGGGAGAGAAGAAATAATGATGGACGGGGAAATCAGCAACAGCAACTTGCAAACAACTCCGTGAACAAACAAGCAATCTGAATTTCTCTTCCTGTGAAGGCATGTCAGGAGATGAATGGTCATTGCTTGCTCTCCAGAAAGCTGTTGTAATGTCAGCCTATGGGCATGTTTTAGTTGCTATTCCATTCCCTCCTCTGAGAAAGAATAGCATGATTTCTTTTCCACTCATTTTAGTGTCACCTACAGCAATGCAAGTTGGATGTAAGGAGAAAAATGTAAGGAGAAAAACGTAAGGAGAAAAACAAGCCCCTTTTCCCCCCTTCTTGTTCTTCAGTAATCACTTGTAGCCAAGAAGGCATCTGTTTGCTCCAGAGCTGGCTGCAAACTTTCAACAGTGATCTGCATTCCAAATTGCTCCCAACAGCACCACCAGGAATCCTTACAGCCCTGGAAGGCATCTGGAATCTTTCTGCACCTGTATCACCAGTATATCCCATCTGCTCACAGACAACTTTCTATGATTGCCAGACTATCTGCTACAAAAGCATTGCTTTGTGCAAGCACTGACTCCTTTCATAAGTAATTGAGGAGGGGGCCCAAGCAAACCTCATGATGTTCAACAAGGCCAAGTGCAAGGTTCTGTAGCTGGGTGCAGCCAGTCCCCAACACCAATGCAGACTAGAGGATGGATGATTGAGAGCAGCCCTGAGGAGAAGGACTTGGGGATCCTAGTAAATGAAAAGCTGGACATGAGTCAACAATATCCACTTGCAGACCAGAAAGCCAACTGTATCTTGGGCTGCATCCAAAGAAGTGTGGCCAGCAGGTTAAAGGAGATGATTCTACTCCTCTACTCTGCTCTTGTGAGAAGCCTCACCTGGAGTACAATCCAGCTCTGGAGTTCCCAATAAAAGAAAGGCATTTACTTGTTAGAGCAGGTCCAGAGGAGGGCCACAAAAATTACTGGAATGATGGAACACCTCTCCTATGAAGAAGGACTGAGAGATGGAGTTGTTCAGAGAAGAGAAGGTTCCAGGGAGACCTTATTCTGGCCTTTCAGTACTTAAAGGGGATGCACATGAAAGACAGAGAAAGACTTTTTACCATGGTCGGTAGTGACGTGACAATGGGGAAATGGTTTTAAGCTAAAAAAGGATAGATTTCCACTGGACAGAAGCAATAGTTTTTTTTCAATGACAGTGATAATACAGTGGAACAGGTTTCATAGACAAGCTGTGGATGCCTCATCTTTGGAAGCATTCAAGGTGAGAATGGAGGGGTTTGTGTAACCTGGTTTAGTGAAGGATGTTCCTGCTCATGCCAAGGGGGTTTAGACTAGATGATCTTCAAAAGTCCTTTCTAACCAAAACTATTCTATGAATCTATGATATAGAATCACTTTTATAATGCAATGAACATTTCAGGTAGTTTTACATTACATCTGGTTCCCTGCTTCTACAGGGGGGTTGGACTGGATGATCTCTAAAGAGCCCTTCCAACCCCTACCCTTCTATGATTCTTTGGTGCCATTTATTATTCAGTATTAAGCAAGTGCCAAGAAGCCTGACCATGGTGTGCCTGGTAATATTGTGCCCACAATTCAATAGTCAGTTTCAATCAGCTCTGATGAGGAGAACTGAACAGAGTATGCCACTGAGCTCCATTAGACATTTCCAGTTCTTGTCAAGAAAAAAATCCAAGACAATAATGCTCTAATGTGAAGGTAACGTGCACATTTCATCACCGAGTCCACAACTGAGAATCTTAGCTATTCCACATTGCAAAACAGAAAAACAAAACAACTGCTGAGAGGGAGAAAATAACTAAAATCTCTACTACTCTGACCAGGGAAGGGTTGCTGGAAAGTTCCACAGTTCGTTTGAAAGCAATCAAAGTCCACAAAGGTGCAAAACAAAAGGGAAGAATCATTTGGTGTCTGAAAAATCTCAGTTGACTCATCTGCCTTCATGCAGAAGCATTAAGCAGGAGAAGGAACAGGGGAACCTGCTTCTGCAGGGGTCTTAGACTAGATGATTACTAAAAGTCCCTTCCAACCCCTACCATTCTATGATTCCATGAAGGAAGAGGTACTGCCTGGGCCATTTTCAAGTGGCACAGTCCTTTCTAAAAAAATGGCAGCATCCCTCTGCTTAAATGGAGCCTGTGCCCCTGCTGGTGTTACTACATCATTTTCCACTCTGCTATTCTGAAACAGCAAGAGTAATCAATCATTTACTTATCACAGGAGCAAACCAGACTTTTCTTGGAAGGAGTGTAAAAAGTGCTACAATAAAGTAATTTTGCCAATTTGAGTGTTCCACTTGACAACTATTTGCATAATAAGGTTTTGCCAAGATAAGAAGATTGGTAATTTTCAGCAGCATTGGAGGGGATTGAAGTTTTTTAAGCCTTTTTTTTTTTTTTTTTGCCCACTATCTACACACTCACAGACCTCTGTTCTTGATGCATGGTTCTTTTTAAAGTCCTCCATCTGTCTCTGTTGTGTAATGAATTCTGTCACTCTCAATTGTACTCCTGAGCAGTGAGGAGTGGAAGGGAGTTTGCATTTTGATTATAAAAAGGTACCGTCAGCTCTTCTTACAATGGAAAACCCATCTCCATGCGAAATTTTAAGGCACTTATAAGCTTAGTCTCTCTCTCAGAAGCTGCCTGTAGATCATGCCATCACCATTTGACAGGGTGTGCAGGAGAGCAGAGGGCTGGGCTGCTCTGCCAGAAGTTCAGAGAGATGGAAGTAAATCCAGTTTCTTCCCTAAAGAAGCTCATTGGAGGGATACAGCAGCACAAACACCATCATGTAAAAGTTGTCCCACATGCAGCTTGTACTGGAGCTCTGAAGAGCTGGCTGGAGCAAAAGGATTACAGGAGGAAATCAAGGCTGTCAGCTTAAGTCTCTTCCCTTCTTCTCACCCTCATGAGCCAGTTTATCTCATCCTGAGACTTGTCAGCAGTTTTGGATTTGGGACAGTGGGAGGGCAGGAGGAAGATAAGCAGAGCTTTTACAGGTTCAGCATTAACATACTTTTAAGGGCTTTGATAGCAAAGTGCTCTAGAAGGATTAGGATGTTAGGGGAAATGTAGAACATGCCTACCTCGTGCCGTGGAAAGCACTGCAGAGATCCTGTTCTGGAGAGAAGAAACCTGCTCAATGTGCTGCCAAGTCAGCTCACACCAAGAGTCACACAGCTTGGTAACATCCTCCAGCTAAAGGGCCCAGCAAAGAGAATTGCAATAGATGAGCTTTGCCTTAACAGCCTGGAAGCAGGTGTTCAGATTCAAAGTGTCCATTATATAGCCTGATGGGCAATTCTTAGCATAGTTTGAGCTCCAGCTGTGGAGCAAGTGGACTTAGCTAAGTGAAGCAGACTGATTATCAATGGCTGGCTTGGGTATCTACCATTAACCAGTGTAGTTCAAGATCCTGAGGGGATAAAGAGAAAGAGAAGTCCAGTGCAGACTCTGGACTTTAAGAGAGCAGGTTTTAGACTTGCTAAGGGAACCAGTTGGACCCCATATAAGACTGCTCTGAGAAGACAATGGAGTTCAGGAAAGCTAACAGAGTTTTAAAGACAGCATTCCTCCAAGCATAGGAATGGTGCATCCTAACACTAAGCAAAACAACTAAACATATCAGGAGACAAGCTGGGCTATGAAGAAAACCTATGTCAGGGCTCCAACACTAAAAGGCAATACCCAGGAGGTGGAAACAGAAGGTTTTGAGCAGGAGGTTCAACTGCAGACCTGTTGATTTCCCTTCCAGTCTGTATATATATATATATATAATATATATATATATGTTCCTTGCAACCAATCATCACTGTGCATTTTACCTACAAAGTCAACATTGAAACCTAAGCAATCTTGAAAATGAAGACACTCTTTTATTTACTGCTAAGGATTTCTGTGTCTTTGGTCTATAGTTCTGCATCTGGGAAGGAATAACCTCATACACCAGTATGGACTGGGGGCTGACTCACCACAAGGGCGTTGTGGTCCTGGGTGGATGTCTAATGCACATGAACCCAGCAATGTTCACTTGCAGAAAAGAAGACCAACTACCTCCTGGGAAACATTAAGCACATAAACACGGACAGCAGGTCAAGGGAGGTTGATCTTTCCCCTATAGTGAAGCCCTGACGACACATATCTGGAGTGCTGTGAGCAGCGCTGGCCTCCCCCAGGAAAAGATGGGTATGGACATACTGGAACAGGTTCAGCATAGGGCTACTAAGTTCATTCAGGGTGTGGACTGTCTCATACAGGGAGAAGCTGAGGAAGTTGGGATTGTTCAAGCCTGAAGAAGGCAAGGCTCAGGGATATCTTATCCGTGTCTACAAATAGCTGAAGGGCAGAAACAAAGAGAATGGAGTCAGGCTTTTCTCAGTGGTGCCCAGTGACAGAACAAGAGTCAATGAGCACAAATTTAAATACAGGAAACTCCTCTTAAATGCAAGACATTATATTTTTGCTGTTTTTATTTAGTGCTGGTGCTCAGACAGGAGCACAGCTTGCCCAGAGAGGTTGTGGAGTCTCCATCCTTGGTTACTATTCAAACCCCAGCTAAACATGACCCTGAGTACCCCTCTCCAGCTGACCCTCCATTGAGCAGAGGGTTGGGCTGTACAATCTCAAGATGCTACAATCACAGTTATTCTGTTGCTTCTGCTGGTAGAATCTCCTGACATGCATCTCTACCCAGCTCCCAGACAGACATAGACTTTGTAGTCCTTTCCCCAAAGTATTTATCTTTATTATCTCTCAGTTCTCTTACTACAGTGGCCCAGAGAGAATCCATAACTGATTGCAAAGGAGCAGTATGTAAAGCACTGCACAGTTAAAGAGCAGTTGTATACAACAAACAAGCAGTGCAAGGTCACAGAGCAGAAGTGGCAAAACACTGACTGGAGGTTACAAATGCTGCTATTCACTCTTTTCCAGTCTGAACTACCGCCTACCATAAGAAGGTTGGAACTGGGATGCTCAGAGTGTGAAAACTCTGTGTTAAAACTATGTCTATGCCTCCTAACCGTTTCTCCACCCTTTCCCGTTTAAATCCCTTTGTAAAACCCACTTTATGGATGACAGCCTCTTAGACACTTAGCAATAAAGAGGTTTAAGAGAAATAATCACAATAACTAATAAACATTCTTCATTATTTCAAAGCTGATAATAATCCCTAGCACTTGCATTGCACTTTACATATTCAAGCACTTTATAATCATTAACTAATTAGTCCTTGCAAAGCTCATCTAAATATTATTATCCTGTTAATGCAGAAAGAGAAACTATAAGAGAGAAGGTAGAGAATTTACCTTAGGGCATACATCAAGCCATTTGCAGAGACAAGATTGGAACTCAGCTCTGCAGCATCCTAATCCTTGGCTCATATCCCTCTTGCTGTCTCTGACAATATGGGCTAAATTGTATGATAGTGGGATCATTTTTAAAAATATTCATCCCCAAATGTATGGTGTTGAATATTACATTTGTTCTCTTTGTTGTCCTCTGGATCACTTTTGGTTTTTTTTCCTTCTTCCCCTTCTGCATTGGTCTTACCTCCTGCCTTTATATGATAGGCAAACATCAGTAACACCTAAGGTCTAGCTCTCATTTATGCAACAGCTCTGGGATAATTGGCTGGGTCATGTTTTTGAATGAGTACACAGTGTAAAACTCAAACACATACCCTTGAGCAGGGGTAGCAAACTCTCTGTCTTAAGGAAATGAGGAAGAGGTTAAAGACT
>WBNH01001107.1:0-21152 GCA_013401255.1 Urocolius indicus
TCTCCAGGCTGAATCAGGAAAGGCTCTCTCAGCATGTCTTGTAGGAAAGGTGCTCCAGTCTCTCAGTAAACTTAGTGTCCCTTTGCTGGACTCTATCCAGCAGCTTTTTATCTGTGTTATACTGGAGAGTCTAGAACTGCATGCAGCACTCCAGGTGTAGCCTTACCAGTGCTGAGTCAAGGGAAAGAATCACTTCACTTGACCTGTTAATAACTCTCCTTCTAAAGCAGCTTAGGACATGGTTCCCTTTCTTTGCACCTAAGGCACATTGCTGGTTCATGTTCAACTTGGTGTCCACAAGGTCTTTTTTTCAAAGCTGCTTTCCATGAGGGCAGCACCCAGCATATAGCAGTGCATGAGGTTTTTCCTCCTCAGATGCAGAGCTTGGCCCTTCCTTTGCGCTATTGTACCCAGTATTGACCTCTGAGTTTTGCCCAACCAGTACCCAGCTGCACATTAACCTTAACATAGAAAGTACTTAATGTTAAACAGGTCCCAGCACTTGCAGAATCCCAAAGACTTCAAGTCTTACAGCCATATTCACCAGTATTGCTGAGTTCACTAAATCTTGGGTGGACTTACTGCTAAAGACCCTTTGTGATATTAAAGCAAAGCAGCTAAAGTGCCCAGGCACCTCTACATTCCCCCAGTAAACTCCATGCTTTGATCAAACAGCATGAGATGCCTGGAGGTTCAATGGCATTTCCACAGAGGCAAAAGTGCCTATTCTGGCTTAGGGACAAAACCATTCAGCATCTGCTTCAGGGACTTGGCCTTCACAATCTCAAATATTGGATTATCCAGTTCATTGAAACTAGTGTCAGCTTGCTCCTTGGAGAACCTGGATGGTAGCATTACCAGCCAGCAGGAGCTGGTTCTAATAGTGGTTCTGGCCCACTCTGCCTGAAGCTGTTTTCACTATGGGTCCAAAAGAGCCCCAGTGAAATAGGCATCCTGAAGGGTGAGGGGTAAGATCTTAGAATCATAGAATGGTAGAGTTGCAAGAGACCTTTAGAGATCATCTAGTCCAACCTCCCTGTAGAAGCAGGTTCACCCGGATCAGGTCACCTTGTGACCCCATTCAGTAGGAAAACATCATTATCTTTAAAGTATGAATCTGGCAGCTTTCTCATCAGCAGGAATTATCACCACATTCCTAAACACAAAGAAATGGCAGCTATAGAACTATTCCATTGAAACAGGAAAGAGCAGGTTCCCTGTCCCCAGAGTCAACCGCAAAGAAAATTTCTGCTAATCTGTTCTCCTTGGACTCTGACAGCCCAGACATGTGATGTCTGTGGTCACCTCTTCAGGAGGGAAAGCAACCTTGTCTATAAATGAACAATACAGGATTTCTACAAAAGAACTCAGAAAACTGCAGTTACATCCTATGAGGAAGACTGGACCAAAAGTTGCTCTGGACACATGAATATCCATGATGTGAAATATATCTGCTGGCTGAAGTTCAGAGTAGAATAAACCATTGTTCCTGTGCATCTCTAATTTGAATCTCAGTGCCCATCAGAAGTATTGACCTATGCTACATAAATAGCTTTGCATTAGTACCTCAGTACCAGTATAAACCATAATGTGTTTGTGAGTATGTGACCTTTGCTTGATATACTGGAGTGGAATCCCTGAAAGGTGCTTGGTATTAATCATCAGGCTCTCATGCTAAAAACAATTTGCACACTGAGTTCAGCCAAAACTGATACACTTTATATTAATGTTATTAATATTTATATATTAACTTCCACCACAAAGCAGCATTTATAGATGACATCAAATGTGTCCGCTTACTTTTCTGTCAGCTGCACTGTAACACAAACATAATCCTGGAGGCTTAGAGCAGCAAGGGTGAAGGGATCTGACTGAATTCAGCATTAAACAGCCCAGTGCCATTCAAACCAAATATCAAGGCTACTCTAGTAAGAATCAACGTTAGAAAAACTCTTTCAGAACAAGACAATAAAATATTAAAACACTGACTACTTTCACTTGAAAACTCCAACTTTAGAGGCATTTCCTTTTCTTCCCTTTTGCATTAGCTAAATAAAATATGAAGAACAAGAACTTCTCAGTCAACGTTCTCAGTAGATGGTTTTTGAATACGTTTTTGAATGCAATCATGAGCTAAAGCAACAGCAGCTGTGACAGCATGGGTTGTGAACACAGTAATGAACTCTCAGTGAATGTCTCCAGGGAAAAGACAGTTGACAACTGGACTGAGTTTGTGGAGGCTGGAAAAAGCAGCAGGAAGAAGTGCAAAAAAGTTTGGGAGAATAACCACTAGTTTAGCATATGACATAAAGCTCACAAAAGTTAAGTATTTGGTCAACCAGTATTAAGCTTCCTTGAAAAGGCTTCTAGGTTACTGAGCATCTGCTTTGAATTTGTGTTAATTTATGAAGCTCAGCTACTCCACCCAGGTATCACCCATGTGACTCTAGCATGGTGTCTTCTTACAAAGACACAGTCTCTAATCTGAAGTAGATGATTCAGATTTCCTTGTAGCTTAACTCTGTAGATCCCAGTAAGTTATCTGGTTTGCATCACAGAAAACTCTGCCCTCTCCTGTATCCAGGCACAGCCAGGGAGAAATCTGTCCAGGAATGGATCTGTTGAAAGAAGTGCAAAGTGTCTCAATGCATGAAGAAGAATGCCATGTCTCCTGACAGCCATTAATTTTCTGTCAATCTTATTTCTCTTTCTGCAGGTCTGGAAGCCCCTGGAACCAGAAGCAATTCACAGCACAGTTAAAAGCCACAAGTCAGACTGAAAGCCACGTGTGTCCACGGCCAGCAATGTGGTGTTGGCGAGGCTCACATTCCCAGGGCAGGAGAAAGAGGCAGTCGTGCTGAAAATAGATCTTTCTTGAGACAGAGATCAGGCAGCTGCCTCCTTTTCTGACAGCCCTGAAAATGTGTATTTTCTCCTGCTTAGCTGAAAGATGAGGAATGAGAAGGGTTTTCTCTTTAACTAGGCAGCACAGCCAGACTGGAAAAGGGAAGTGGAAGTGCCCACAAACTGCCTGTATGCTGGGTAATGGGAAATTCCCTCCTGCATATTCAGGATCATCAAGCTCATCAACTGGAAACATGTGAAAGTACCTGTATGTTAAGACATTTTGCAGCAGGGAAAGGAATCTTTGACTGTAATCTGGTGATCCCCAATCTTTCACCCTGGCAACTCACAGACTGTCCACCCCTCTAACTAGAACAGGCTGACCTCCAAGAGGAAGGACTTTGGGGTAATAAGTGGATTTATTGATATATATCCACTCTCACTGCAAAGAGGGCAACATAAGTGCTTTGTGGTGTTAGAAAGCTAGCAAGATGGGCAAGGGTCTTGGACACTTGTGTTATGAAGAGAATTTGAGAGCACATTCAGCATGAGGCAGTGACCACAAATTGTTTCTTGGTACTTTCCAGGTAGACATTATGAACATTCTTGACTACTGGGTAATGCAGAAATGGCAAAGGGTACCCAGAGAGGTGCAGAGCTTCTGTCTGAAAAGCTTGGCTAATTAAAGCCATGAATGATCTCACCAACACTGGCCACAAATCCATTTGAACTAAAGACCTCCAGATGTTACTTCACAACTGCATTTTTCTGGCTTTAACACAGAGGTTCCCTCTATCCATCCAAAGTAGACAATTACTCAAAGTTGTCCAGAGAAAGTATCTGCAGCTTCATGATTTGTGCTAAAAAGCAGAAGTTTTCATGGAGTCATGAAAAACAGCTTTTCTGGAGTGAACCACTGAGCATGAGTCTTTCATCTCAATGCAGTACTGCAGACAATTAATTCCATGCAATTTTTCAAACATGTCCTTCCAGATCAACAGTTCCAGAATCCCACTTCTCAAGTATGTCATCTGGAGTCATCCTCAGCAGAACAGCAGGCTTCAGTACTTTTCAGTCCTTGAGGAGCAGTGTGGCATGAAGGCAGAATTAGAGAACCATGGAGCCCAGCGAGGCAGCAAAGCAAATCACATCACATCAGAAAGAAGATTCACCAGGCAGGAGCAGCAGGACAGCCAGAATACAGGAAGATCCTCTTGTTATCATGGGCTGGACACATTCACAGTAGTAATTGTATGCTGGTGAGCACCTCCCCAGCCTCACTACAGGAATTCAGGGATCAAACCTTTTTCATTCTGTGTCACTAGATACCATTTGTCAGAAAGCATATGTATGAGTGAACAGCAGATAACATCACCACTGGGTGTTATTTCTGACCATAACACAACATTGAAGGAAATAAGATGACATGATGTCCTTGCCAATGGCAGGGAGATGGGACTAGATGATAGTTAAAGGTCCCTTCCAACCCAAATGATTCTGTGAAGAGCTGTAGTGGGTGAGATCAAAGGAACATGAAGACTCTCATACCTGGGACATTTCTCATCATCCTAATCTCCCCAGACATCCACCCTCTCACACTGTCCCGCTCACATGGTGAAGCCTTCCAAAGCACAAGCCACCTCAAGTTAGTGAAAAATGTCATGGGACTGCAACAAAATCAAATAAGACACACATGGGAAAGTGCACAGAAAACAGCAATGAATTTCTTGTGTTACAGGAGACAGGAGCACAGTCCTACTATCTCTATATGAAGCCTAAGAAGCCTTTAGCCTTCTCAGGTCTCAATGACCTTCTCATCCCCCTGCACAGAGCCTGTAATGTTCACAGGATCAGATATCCCCATTAAGAGCAGTCCCCTTGGAAACCTTGCTGTTGAGCCCTGAGGCTGGAGCTGCTCAGCTTCTTATCTAGTAGGAGATGTCTTCTTGTAGGCCAGTGGCTTAGAGAACACGTTCAGGTACCTACTCAGATAGCAGCATCTCCTCTGTCTGGAGACAAGTCAATTCAACTTCTCTGCTTCAGGTGATCATAGTCCCTGATGTCCCAATCAAGAACAGGAAGTGCTCAGGACCACAGGAAGAACCAGGGACATCTGCATGGAGGTACTGCTTCTCTGAGCAGAGCTGAGGGGAAATAAAGTCAACCCTCCATGTGGTAGGTAATTAATGGTGATTGCCCTGCTTCCAGCTAATCAGTTTGCTGGGTGATTGATCTCCAGAACCTCATAAAACACTGTAAATATTCCGTAACACAGGATTTACATCTATCTGTTCAGTGTTTATATACACAGCAGTGTTTGATGTGTTACCATCTGTCTTTAAACACTACATCACACAGAAGATTGGCTTGGTAACAAGCAGCTTTGCTTGGACATGCTTCTAAAGTCAGGTTCCTCTCATTTATAATCACCAAATACAACCTGCTGTGGAGAAATTCAAAGTCTTTTGCCCACCTGCTCCATCTGTTACTCATTTGCTGAGGAACTGACACACAATCCATCAAAATCCCCAGAGGAAGAACATCGTGCTAGTCACTTTTAGGAGAGAAGCTGGTTGCACAGCAAACCCATTCAGAGCAAACACCAGCTTTGCTTGCTTTTAGTTTGACAAAATTCCCTCAGGTGCTATAGCACTAGGATGCTTCCTAATTAAAAGACAGTCTGATGTTGTTTCAAGCTATCTTCTGCCTTTCATTGCTACCTGTTAACTGGCAAATTGCACTTGGGGAAAGTATTTCTTTTAGCAATTGCCTGTTGCCACAGAGGGAGGTGGAAGTGACTGAGCTTGAACAGACAAGTGTAGGAAGATGGCTTGCAGCTGGTGGGATAGATGAGGAAAAGCTGTGGCTGTGGTCTCTGGGAGCAGCTAATTAGCACTATCCAGGATGCCTTCCAAGCAGTGATAATCTGGCAGAGGAAAAGCACTTTTGCTGTGATAATTCTGTGATTATCATCCCCCACTTCTGAACACTAACTACAGCAGTTCTTTCTCAAGCAATAAGTATTTACTCCCTTCCTTCCCTTTCCCCAGCTCTTCTGAGAATATTACTTCTAAATGATTTGTTTTTCAAGCCCATTTGGGAGGGTATCAAACAGCAGCTGTGCATCTACTGGCTGAAAACAATGAGGATGTGTAAGGCTTGCTCGGCTCTGAAAAAGCCAGGGCATTAAAAAAAAACATCATGCAGAAATAGGCTCATAAATTTGAGAATAAGTGGATCAGACTGGAACAAAGGTCCAGGTGGTATTTGTGCATGAGTGGATGCTGGATGAAACTCCAATTTCACTTCTTCCATACTATTTATAATATTAGGTAAGCATATCACCTTATACCTGCTTGTTCCTTTCCCAAAGTGAAAGATCATAATCATAAGACAGCTCATCTCTGCAGTGGTCCCATCAATTTTGTCATCTTTCTCTGTACCCTTCCTAACTGCACAGGCCAAAAGTTCAGGTAGCAGCTGGGTTGTGTGCCTGGTGCAAGGATTTCTGGCTTTTTCTCAGCTGATCCTGATAATTCCTGAAACTCTGTTTGCCTTTTGTGGCCACCAGTGAGCAGTGATTTGACATTTGCAGGCAACTATTTCACTATTCTGGTAGCCTTCCTGTCTGCTAATCCTGATCCTACTTTCAGAGATTGAGTTTCTATGTACAGAGTGATTGTACAGTCTGTCTTACAAGGATGACATCTTTAATAGTGGCTTTCAACACAATGACAGGGACACCCAAGAGTGGCACAGCCCAACTAACAAGGCAGTGGAGAGAGAAGTAAAGCAGCAAACTGTTCTTTGAGGGTGAGCAGCTCCTCACTGAGTATCAGAGTCGTGTCATTACTCAGACTCCTCGTATTCCCAGCAGACATCTGCGGAAAAGCTGGACGAGGAGATGACATTCAGGATGCCCTTTCTGTCACCCACCAAAGCAGCTGAGGAGCTCCTGTTACAGAGCAGGGGAGTGGGGTGGGCAAGCTAAGACGCCTCCGGGTAAGACAAAGCAAAAAAAAAAGAGAGCAAGTGGCAAAAGGGGGAGGGAAGGAAAGTCAGGATTAGGTGCATAATATTAGCACCAGCAACAACTGTATCCTAAAAAAAATAGAGAGCAATGAGGTGATATCTTCCCAGGCTGACACTCATCTGTGACAGATGCACAAATCCCAATTCTGGGCAGATTTCAATGCTGTAAATGGAAATATACTGGTATGGAATTTGTTTAAACCTGTTCACTTTAAGCCTTAGACTTTTGAAGGCTGACAGCCCGCTGGGTTCCCACAGGATTTCCTGAGTGCCAGCCACTGCAGTGGAGTTGCCAATGGGCCCCCTAGCAGAACTTTTTGTGTTGCAGAAAAGTTCCTTTTGCATCTTCAGGAAGTTTCTCAAAGCCTCATTATTTCATGTTGCCAGTCAAATTTCCTTCGTGGTCAGCTCAAACATTTCCCTAAATTCTCTCCTCATCCACCTGAGATGCCAAGAGAAGGATACAAGTCCTTGCTTCCCCCAAACAACAGATCAGTTGTGTAAAGCAAATAGCTCCATGAGAAGGCAATGACAGTCATGTCACCAGCCAGTGTTCTGCATTTCAATCAGGACCACGGCCTGAGAAAAAGTATCCCAAATCTGCTGCAGCTCAAGGTGCAATACCATCTTCACTCAGTCCCGGCTTTGCTGAGCAACACGGGCACATGTTGCCTTCCTTCCAAATCAGTCCCTCAGATCTCTCAAAGCACCTGCTGCTCCCTGAGAAGTGCCTTCAAGTGGCCAGTATCTTGCAAGGTGCGTGTGTGAGTCTCACTGCAGACTCATCCTATGATCCCACAATCCTGTCTGACTCCTGCATTAGCTAAGCTCAGCTCTCTGGGCTCTGATCCCAAAGCTTTCCTCTGTGCTGAACTGCATTTCTCCCAACAATACTGCACTGACATCAGGGCTGTGCAGCTGGCAAGAGGGTGGGGAGAAGCAGGGCCTGTAAGAACACAGTCCTGAGACTCTAACAGCAAGGCTCAGATGATTCCTTCTCTCCTGAGGCTTCTGTTAGGAGCTCACAGTGTGAACCATTGAATTTGACTTCACTGACAAAGAGTTTCTGAGGGGAATGGTTTCACCCACTTACTCTACTACAACTGGAAGGCTGCCTTTGAGCTCAGGAGAACTCTGACCATCCACATGGGACAGCAGGTCTATAAGAGCCCATCAGAGGCATCTATTTTAAACCTTCTCTCAGAGATGTTCGTTTATGGCCACGGAGGACTGATGTTTTCCTTAAGACCTTGGAATAAGCCCTTGTCAGGTGACAGGCAGCCTCAGCCCACAGATAGAGTGTCAATGCAAAATGAGCTTCATTCTCCACAAAGCAGTGAGCAATTCATCTTCCTCACGTCGCTACTTTGATCCTGGTAATCCATCAGGCTTTATAGCAGTGGCTGTCAGTGAGGATATTTTCCCCAGCTTCTGTTCCTCCTGCATACATCTTCCCCTGACTCAGAGCTGCTAATTTGTTCCTTTTCCCATTATATATCTTCCCCTCCTCCCAAGATGGGCAGGATCAGCTAGCACCACTCAGGGACACTTAAGCTGCTTCTCCCATCTCCTACTCTGCTTGTAGGTTGGTTGCTTGGAAGATTCTGCAAAAAAAAAACCATATGCATGGGTGGCAGCCACAGGCTGGGCTCACACAGAATGACAATCTAGGTCCCTGTGGTGTGGACCACAGCAGCAGCTCAAAACTTAGGCCTCTACCCCATCAACTTACGCCCTGCTAGAGAGGTCCTAGGGCCAGTGGACACCCACACAGACTGCCTTCCCTTTCTGGGGAGCAGGCTGGCACAGCTGAAGTCTGGCCGTGTTTTGGGGCTTCTAGACTCCACCTGGGGACTGTCAGTAGTCCCTGAAGCCCTCAGCCCTCTGGGAAGGTGTGGCTTCTCACTGCGTCTTCCCAACACAGCTTGCTCCTGTGTTTGGGAAATGCTGCCTGAGGATGTTTTCTTCTCCACAGTGCAGCCATCTCCCTACAGCATGTTGCCTGGGCATGTGCAGTACTGATGAAACAACAGATCAATTTGCAGATCAATTACCATAAATCATTTATTAGAAACTAGAATTAAGCTTTACAAAGCTCTCTAGAGGTGGGCTATGTCTTAGATTGTCATTTGCAGGTTATCATTGCAGTATTTCCCAGCAGTTTCCCCTCAGAGCTCTAGTGACCTTTCTTCCCAAAACCTGATGCTGAGTTGTTGTTTCTTCCACCTCCACATCCTCTGCCACCTTATCAGTTATCTCTGTTCCTTACACATATCCATGTCACTTTCCTTCTTCCAGACTCCACACTGCACTCCCCAGCATTTCAGCCCTCCCTCAGCACTGTTAATCTTATTTCCAGCCTCTCTCATCAGCTTATTCATTTTCTTCTGCAACAAGACACATGAAAGTCAGTTCAGCTGCTTGTCCCTCAGTTCACTAAGGCTTCAGCTTTGTATTTAATCTGACTGTGATCATGGAATGCTACTGCTCCACTCTGAGCTGAGAGAGGAGACTTGGCTCTCAGTAAATCTGCTCATCCTGGAGCAAGCCCTTACTCTGCCTTCCTTAACAGGGAAGGGATTAATGGATTGAGACCCCTTTCTGATCAGCAAAAAATAGGCTTTCAGGTCCACAGGCATGGCTTTAACTTGTTGGTTTGCAAGAGAAGTGATGCCCCTGTCCAACACAAACTGAGCCCCAAAAAACACTGGAAGTACAGGGGCAGCTGCAGAGTGCCCCATGTGACAACATGTCCCAGGAGGGCTCAGTGAGCACCCAGGTGCTGGGCTGGCACAGCATCACCACATGGACTACACAGGGAACACCTGATTTATGATTTTACCAGGGCCAGCACACATGGGCCTGTTTCTGGTTTGTAACATTTCAGCTGAGAAAGGAGCTGTGCCAGAGCAAGGCTCTCTGGGGTAAGAATAGCCTTTGGTGTCTTAGGGCACAGCACAGCTGTCCCGCTGCTACGTGGCAGCACGTTGCACTGAGATATAGACGGCAACCTACCCGCCCAGGAATGTCTTCAGCTGCTATTCCTGGGAGGAGATCAGCTCCACAAGCAGCATGACCCCGTGCAGGAGTCTTGCAAGAGCAGGGCTATTCTGAGCTTCTGGCACTGAGGATGGAGAGAGGCAACTGACAGGATGATCTTTCTGGCATGGGCCTCCCCCAGAGCTCTCAGTGGTCTTGTCTCCTTCTACGTGAAGGCTGATGGGGCCTTTGGTGGCACCTCAGAGCCCAGGAGGCGGGGGCCAAGAAGGAGACTATAGTATATAAAGTACTGCTGTTAAGTGCAATCCCACACCCTTATGGCATGGATCTTCTCTTGGAAAAAGGCCCTTTGGCACAGTGAATTTGCCAGGGACACGGGGCCAGGCCTCAGTCCCATCAGCGCTGCCCTGCCATGCTTCTGGCAAATCCTGCCTGAGAGTGTGTACCTGACCCTGAGCTTAGAACACTTGGCTGCCTGCTTCCTTTTCAACTACTTACATGAGAGATGACAGAGAGTGTGTAACCGCATGCCAGTGGAACACAAATACTTTGTAGTCATGAGGAAACTCACCTCTAAACACCTAAAGCTCACTCCGAGTGGTTCTTTGGCACCATGGGTGGCTGAGAGGCCCTTTTTCCTCTTCCTAGCCATCACAAATCCCCTCTCCAACTTATTATTTTAACACCCTTTCTTGTTCTGGTATGGATTTATGTATGGATTTCTTTCATTCCAATTTATTTTGACATCTCATTTCTCTTTTTCCTGTTTCATTTTCTTTGCTTTGCAAAAAGCCAACCTGCACATTCAGCTCTCTGGGGAAAAACCAAAAGAAACTACTGTTGCAGAAAACTTCTCCAGCTGGATCAACTGGCAAAGTCAGTCTCCCATGGGACTCCGTGTTCAGCTGGGCTGGTGCACAGCAGCAGCAGTTGCAGGCAGGAACAAGTGGCCAGGGGATTGAATGTGTATTAAGTAGTTTATAAAATGCTGCCACTAAATGCAATCCCACAAGGGGATCCTTAGGGGATGGATCTGATGTTAACTCTTGGAAGAAGGCCCCTTGGCACAGTCCCAGCCTTCTGAGCCATTCCCAGGCATATCCAGCACTCCTGCAGATGAAGACTCGTTTGATTCAGCTGGCAGATCAGGGACAGAACTATTCATTCATAGGCAAGTTATTTTTCCAGCAGTCCAATATATTAAACTGACTCCTCCTACAAGCTCCATCACTCTGGCTTTGCCAGGCAACTCTATACTTGTTGAGCATCAACCTGTGTCTATCACAAGACAGTATAACTGGGCATGGGCAGTGTGATCAGCCCCTCCTCTGCTGCTCACATAAAGATCAGGCTGGTAATAAAAAGGTTGTGTGGCCTCACCTTGGTGCCATGTGATGAGGCTCAGATTCCCACAGAGCAGCCTTGCCAGGTGGAGACTCAATCAGCATCTTAAAACCTTCTTCCTGGTGTGATAGGCTGTGTGATGGGGATGTGGGACAGGGCAGCACAGTGCTCCCATTCATGCTGCCCTGAACCATCATGGCTCAGCATGGACTAAGCTTCCTTCCAGTAACTAAGTTCCTTCCAGTAACTCAAGATCACCATGCCATGCATTTGTTTCAGTTTGGTTTATTCTTATCGCAGGAAGCTGGAAGTGCACAGGCAGACAGCAGGTTGTGGGCAGAGCTGCATTGCTGCCAGCAGGCCCTGAGCCCAGGTCTATAGTCATGCTTTCAGGATGCTCAGCTCCAAACTGACCTGATGGATCTGCACCCATGGCGTTTTATGCCAAGGCAAGCACCATTGCCTCCAGATGTGGTCAGCCTGGAGACTCAAGGCTATAGGAGGGTCAGATGTGCCTGGCACAAAGGCTTTCAGGGCAAAGGATCTGGTCTGGTAGCAGCCAAGTGATTAAAGCTCCTGATTATTTTGTGGTAATGGAAGAAACAGGTGTGTCATCCAACAGGAGCAGCCCATGGGTAATAATGGACCAGCAAGGATTAGGCAGAGATGTTGACCATGAATATAGGGCCATCTAAGCTCTTTGCCAAGGAGTATGAGTGCACTGAATGAGGGAGACTGGAAAACAATTAGCGGTCCAACAGGGACCCCTGGTGAAACCATCATCAGTGTTATAGGATGGGCAGGTATCTGCTGGTTTTATTAACCACTTTGCAGTTGAAAACTGAGAAAGATGTGATACCCATCACTTTCTCAGGCAGGAGTGACAAAACACCTTGGGTTTCTCCTCTCCCATCTTCATTACTAACAGCAGAAGCAGTCCAGGTTGCTTCCTAAGAGTTAATGTGGCTGTATTCTGGAGCCAGGTAAGGTGAAATCCATGCAAATACACCTTTCGTAAGCACACAGACATGAAGCAGCCAGCTGAAGCTTCCCAAGAGCATCAGCATCCTATTTGACCTAGTGTCTAGCACTCTACATCCAACTAATTCACCACCTCAGAGCACTGGGATGTCTGCACGAGGCACTCCATTCTCTCTCTAGCCCTTACTGTGCTGCCAGATATGTTTCCTCAGCAGCTTCACCAGTGCCAAAGTCCCTGGGTCCTCTCACTATGTGAAATCCTGCAGTTTCAACTATACCACACATACACCAAAAACAGCTGAACACATATTTCTCTTTGGGACACATCAAGCAGAATTAAGGTGCTCAATGCCACTGAGGAGATAAGCTTTCAAGTAGCTGCTCTGTTGCTGACATCACAGACCATTTGATAACTATTTCCAATGTAACGAGCATATGAGACACCTAAGTTCAATTCCTCATCTGCTCAGAGCTGCAACACTGGAGAGCTCAGAAGTACGACAATATTCTGAAGTGCTGTTTGGCTACAAGTATATTAGAAAGGCTTGATTTGTAATGCACACACGTGGCTGTGGGCTCAAGGCTGGACCAATTTTGTTGTCCAATGCAGAAATACAACAGTGAAATTAAGCCTGAGTGCTGTAATTTTGTTCACAGTGCATGTTTGATGCACCACATCTGCTCAGACAGTAGTTTGTTCTCAGCTTCATTTAACAAGGGCAGGATATCTGTTTTCAAGCAGAAAGTATGGAGGAAGCCTGTCAAACACCTGAGTTTTAAAGTCAGGACAAAATTGCTCAAACATGATTATAACAGCACCCAAGACTTGAACCCACAGCTTTGACTACAGCTAAGTTAGACAGAAGATTACTCTCATGTGAACATCAACATTTGGAACATCTGAAGTTGCACATATCTACTTTATTGACACTGGTACAGCAGCAGAGTGACAGAAAATGTCTGTATCCATAAGCAAATGGAAGATTCCTTCCTACCAGTATAGCTCTAGCTACATAAAATCCACAGCTGGAAAGATACTTTGAGGAAGTTCTGGTTATCCCAGAGGAAGTTCATTTTTCACTTCCTAACATCACCTGGAAAGGAGAGGCTGTGTTTAGTCCACAAGTGTCAAGATGAGTCTTTTGGTCCCTAAAATCACCTGTCTCAATGCACCATCCAGCTAAGATGTGCAAGTGGAGCCCAATGTAGCAGTGTGTGTACCCTTTAAAGACCATACATCATCAAATGCTATGATGTCAGACTGATGGGTTGGAAAGGAGAAACATATCTGTTGGCTTTTCTGAAATGAAAGCCAGGGTTCTCCTTTTCCTGGATATGTGCTCTAGGCACTAGGGATTTTTCCAAAGTGTGATCTGAGGGTATTTTACCTCCAGCCACAAACCAAGCTGGACTAATGCAGCAAAAAGGTGTTTCATCTGCTCAGCTCACACTAGGGAAAAAAAGGCTCTAGATCTTGTACCAAACAGTCTAGGTTTGGAGACAGACCACTGCCCAGGAAGTTCAGCTAAGGACACAGTGCTACTGAATATTTCTCAACCAGAATGTGAATTCTGCCTAAGGCTCATAGGAAGGTTTATTTTAGGAATGTTCAGAGTTTGGTTGGCTTCCAAGGACAGGTATCCACATCTTCTCTGGACAACCTGTTCCAGTGTCTCATCACCCTCACTGTAAAATATTTCTTTCTTATATTCACTCTAAACCTACCCACTTTAAGTTTAAAACCATTGCCCCTTGTCCTGTCACGACAGGCCCTGGTAAAAAGTATTTTTCTGGCTTTCTTATAAACCCCATTTATATATTGAAAGGCCAAAATAAGGTCTCCTCAGAGCCTTCTCTTTTTGAACAACCTCATCCTTCTCAGCCTTCCTTCAAAGCAAGTCCCTTCCCTCCAGAACTATCTTTCTCAGTGATGGCTCTACCCACCAGCAAGGCACAAATCTACCACTTGACTTGCTTCATCAAGCCATACGAACTGCCCCCCTGCCTCCTGCAACCTGGGCTTACCTTTGTAGAAGAGACTTCTCGGGTTTTAACCCTGAGCTTGTTTACTTGACTCTCAGCAATAGCTGCCCTTTCCTCAGCCTCTTCTATCTTATGCTGTGCTTTTCTGAATTTGGAGAGATTAGCATTGGCTTGCTCATCCTGAAATGGAAACACAAAAGGAACTAAAAACCATCTGGCAACATGGTTGAGCACAGAGACAGCTTTAAACTGACAGTCCTAGAAAATGGTAAGTATTTGCTTTAGTTTAGTGACTCACAGCTTCCTCAGCTTGTCTTTTGTAGGATTTGATTTTCATCTGCAGTTTATCTACCAGATCTTGTAACCTCATCATGTTCTTCCTGTGTTCCTCATTCTGTGGAAAGAGAATGGCATTCCTCAGGGGTCAGTATTAGGACTGACACTGTTTCATATCTTTGCTGGCAACATGGACAGTGGGATTGAGTTCACCCTCAACAAATTCACCAATGACACCAAGGTGTATGGTGTGGTCAACATGCTGGAGGGAAGGGAGGGCATCCAGAGGGACCTTGGAGAGAGGAGCCCATGGGAACCGCATGAAATTCTTCAGGATCAAGTGCAGAGGGGGCAGGGCAAGCCCAAGCACAGGATATTTGTGTTCTTTTTGTACCCACCTGGAAGGTGAGCTCTTTCACATGCCGTTCATATCTGCGGATGTTTTTCATGGCCTCTGTGGATTGTTTACGTTCTTCTTCCAGCTCAGCTTCTAACTCTCGGATCTGGTGGATCAATCAACAGTTGCCTTGAGCCCTCACACAGGATTCAGAGAAGAAAAGTATCTTTGACATCCATGTTCAGTGCTGCTACCCACCCTGGCCTCCAGCTTCTGGATTTGCTTCTTGCCTCCCTTCAGTGCCAACTGCTCAGCCTCATCCAGACGAAGCTGCAGATCCTTCACCGTCTGGTCCAGGTTCTTCTTCATCCTCTCCAGGTGAGCGCTGGTGTCCTGCTCCTTCTTTAGCTCTTCTGCCATCACGGCTGCCTTGGAAGGGAGATGACACAAGAAACTAGAAGAATGTGAAAGAACAGTGTGTGCTGTGTACCTTATGAGCATTTATTCCTGATTCCTTATGATCATCCCTGGCACCACATTTCCTGCTTCACTGTGACACGCTACTGGCACAAACATGACAGGAAGCAGTTAAGAAAAACCGTGGGGAAAAATTCTACCCTGCTTCACACATGGAAAAAGAAGAAAGGGTAAATGCTCTGTCCCACAGCATGGTCATTACTGTGACCTGCCGTGAGGTAGAGCAGGAGCCACAGTAAACCTCAGAAGCAGGGCATGGCACAGCTGAAGGGCTTCTCTGCTTAGCATACGTGGGTGTGATGGAGTCTGAATGCTGTGGCTTAGCACATGCCCTGTTATTGCCACAATTGCCTGGATGGTCAGTGTTATGAGGCAGAAAACAGCATAAAATTATCTGTGTTATTTAAGACAAAACCAGGATATATTTTGCTCTCTAACGTTTGATTCCTGTACAATCATATTAAGGATTTTGGTGGAGTATCGAGTATTGTCATGTTGTTTGTTTCATACAGCCAGAATAATGGGGTTATTTTAATGAGCAAGTCAATAAGTTTTCTTTCTATTTTAACTGCAAATGTTTTTCATTGTTAAGCTTTTGGTTTGATCCTACACATCAAAAACCACTATCAAGTTTGGTCCCATGATACACCAGCCCTGTTGCCTGACTGAATTTCATTGGCCTTGCACGGGGAGAATTTTGCACCAGTTTTGAATGGAAATTCACAATTCTCATTTGTAAAGTTCTTAAACATGATTTTGAAAAGATAAATCTTTACATACATTGGAGCCTTTACAGGTTTACGTTGTGCAGGGTTTTTTTGTCATTTACATTTTTATGCAACATTGGAGAAAGATATTTGGTTTAGAGTGACTAAATGTGGGTTTAGTCCATGATAATGACAAGAGCCCCAATAACTCATCTATCAGCAGGACAAGTTCACTGTTGCCCTAATACTCCTCTGATACACAGCCTCTTCAGTCAGACCTACAGACTGGTTCTTTGTCCAACTATATTTACACTAACTCCCATCAGCAATGCCCTGAAAGTTCAAAACCAGAGTAGCATCCTCACATCTGTTACTGCCTTCTTTGCTCTTTCTTCAGCATTTTTTGCTTCATTAGAAATATCTTCCATCTCAGTTTGGATTTGTGTCATATCAGTTTCAAGCTTCTTCTTTGTGTTAAAAAGGCTGGTGTTCTGTGAAGGAAACAAAGAGAGGCTTTGAGTCTTTGGCCTCTTAAATATAGACATTGTGAATTACATTCATTCTTACTCTGTGAATCTCTGGATTCAAGAATATGTCTGTCTTAGCAAAGTGACTACCTGGGTGTGGAGGAGCTGCACACGTTCAGTGGCATCAACAAGCTCCTGCTCAGCCAGTTTCCTTGACCTCTCTGTCTGCTCCAGAGCTGCCCGTAGCTCCTCAACTTCAGCCTGCAGCAGGTTTGCTCTGCGCTCCACCATGGCCACCTGCTCCTTCAGGTCCTCCTGGGTCCTGACAGCATCATCCAAGTGCAGCTGTGTGTCCTAAATATGGAGAGCCAATTTTGTCCTAATGAATGTCTTGGACACTGTGCTTAAAAATAAATCAACCAGAAAGATAAACCGAGACCTTGAGAACTCCCTGGATGCTGTGCAGGTGCTTCTGTGCCTCTGCAGCCTGTCTGGTGGCATGGCTCAGCTGGATCTCCATTTCATTCAGGTCTCCTTCCATCTTCTTCTTCAGCCTTAAGGACTCACTTCTGCTCCTGATCTCAGCATCCAAAACACCCTGCATTGTCTCCACAGTCCTCTGATGGTTCTTTTTTAGCTGGCTGATCTCCTCATCTTTCTCAGCAACCTTTCTATTGATCTCTGATTTAATCTGAGTCATTTCTTGGTTGATACCAAGAATTTTGACCTCTTCATGCTCAAGAGCTGCCTTTTAAAGAAAAAAAAAAAGTAGAAAACAAAGACAAAAGTAACATTTCAGAGAACACAACCATTGTGATGTTCCTCAGTGACTTCACACAAACTCCTACAGTTTCAGACAATCGACCTTGTCACAATCAGCCACTGCCCAGGCAAGAGAACAGAAAGCTGTTCATACTGCTCTCCAGTTTGTTCCAGTAATATCTAAACTAACTCACCTCTGCCTCTTCCAGAGCTAAGCGCAGCTCAGATTTTTCTACTTCAGTTTGCTTTTTGGCTTTCTCAAGGTCTCTGATCATTTTGCCATTTTCAGTAATTTGTTCAGTCAGATCAGCTAATTCCCCTGTGAGATAAGAATAACATCAGCCTGCAGTAGCCAGAGAAGACGAACTCTATGCTTTGTGACTGTGTTCAACACCTCTTTTGGACGTGTACATGTGTACACAGTTGTGTATCTGTATGTACGTGCAGATAAAAACAGATATAGCAGAATGACATAAACACAGGAGCATCCATGTGGTTTCATAGCCCTCCTTATAGAGAGCCTGGAAGATACCTGCACGTGTCTGTATAGGGCATCAGAGTAACACTGCTATTCTGTCATTACATGCTCACAGTGCATCTGTAACATTCACTCTCACAAGCTATACAACCTCTTGAGGGCACCACCTTTATCTGGGAGAGGCACCTAAATGCCTGTGACCTTCTGTCTCTGCAGCAGACAACGGAGAGCCAGGACATCTGCTTTATTAGTCAACAACATCTGCTTAGACGTTTATATTCTCCACTAAAATGGAGAGAATAGTAATGACAGAGTGAGTCCTGTAACCTAGTGCATTCCTTGTTGTGGCAGGGCTGTGAACAGCTTAAAGAGAAACCAGAGCCAAACACTTACGTTTCAGAGTCTTGTTCTCCCGATTGATCGTTTCAAGCTGATCTAAGGTTTCCTCATAGGCATTTTTCACTTTGAAAAGCTCTGTGTTCAACGAGCAGGATTCTTTAGAGAGAGCTTCCCTCTCCAGCTGGCTCTCCTCATACTTTCCCTTCCATTCTGCCACCATCTGAAAAGAGAGTACACTTAATTTCCTGATAGTACTGAATATGCTATTTTATTTGTGGCAACTTTCTGTGCTAGTTAAACAGTGCAGTCTTTGAAAACAAGACAAATTCCTATTGCCTTGCTCTGGAGAAGCTTATAACTGTTAGACTCAACTTGATTTCAGTATTGAACTCAATAGGGAGTATTAGTTCGGTTTTCTAGGAAGACGAGACTTAAAAGACACTGTGCTCACTTATTACCTTATCAAAATTCTGCTGTTTCTTGTCAAGGGTGGCTGTCAATCTGTTTGCTCTCTCTACATCCACTGTCAGATCCTCCACTTCTCCCTGCAACTTCAACTTCATCATCTCCAAGGAGGCACATTTTGTATTCACGGTCTCTGCCTGCTGCCCTGCTTCCTGGAGACGCTGAGAGAGCTTTTTCCTTATAAATAAAACAAGCATTTGGTTCAAAAAATCAGTGAAACATGAACATAATTGAATGAGTACAGTATCAGAAGACTTTTTTTTCTAATTAAGTCAATATGCAAACCCTAGTAAAATAATCTAGGTCTGTGTTCTGCACAATGTACATGACACCTGGACAAGTTCATCTCATCTGTCACATACTTGGCCTCCTCCAGCTCCTCGGTGCGCTGAATAGCGTCCGTCTCGTATTTGGTTCTCCACTGGGCCACTTCGCTGTTGGCCTTGGACAGGGATCGCTGCAGCTCCCCCTTGGCTTCCTGCTCCTCCTCATATTGTTCCCGGAGCAAGTCGCAGTCGTGGCGAGCAGACTGCAAGGCGTGGGCCAGGGCGTTCTTGGCCTAAAAATTACCCATAATACAATGTATTTATGTTAATTGTGACCAGCCAGTGACCCCCATGACCTTGTAGAATGAAAATATGGTGACTGCAGCTTGGGCAGAAGACAAAAGGCCAGAGGTTTATAAGTGTTCAGGCAGCTACCTTCTGCTGCAACCAAGTTTCCTTCACTGTACTGCTAGAAAAGACCAACAATGATGCTTTCACCTTGGCATATCCTGTAGCTTTGCTTCTACAGACCCAGGGAAGAAAAGAAATCCCATAGACCATGACTTCAAAGTTAAAAAACATGTGAAAAAAATACTCCAAAGTGAAACCACTTTAACCTGTCAGAGACATCCCCAGCAAAGCACTGAAACACAGTGCTCACAATACACATCCTGCCCAGCTGCAATTTTGTTGTGTAAGACTGTAGGCAACAACATTTACAAAGTTCCAAAAGTGGTTTTAAATGAACTGATACACTTTGAAGCCTTAGAATGTGCTCAACAATTAACAATACCTTGATCTCTTCCTCCAGTTGCCTTTTAAGTTCTTCTATTTGCTGTGTAATTGCCTGCTTGCCTCTGGACATTTGCAATGTTGTGGTTTCTTTCTCGTTGAGTTGTCGGCTGAGTTCACCTGTGAGAAGACAAGTTTCCATTACTGTCCAGATTAAACATCCTGAAAATCACTCTTATATAAATAATCATAAAATTGTTCAGGTTGGAGAAAAAGTTGAAGGTCATCCAGTCCAGCCATTAACTGAGCACTGCCACAGCCACCACTATAAGCAGTAACAGACAAGTGGAATAATACAACGCTGTTTAACTCGTCAGTTGTGGCCTTTCTGTTTATACTTTCACCATTCTTATTGTATCATTCACATTGCATGTGTCTTTGCACCATGTCATCTTAGAGTAATGCAGCCTTTGTAATGAAGTTACGAGACAGATGTGTCTCCTCCAACACTCATCTACTCTCTCTCCTTCAATGTGACTACTATTTTGCTTTAGTTGTGAGTTTTACTGTTCAAACTTCCAAATACACATGCTTAACCCAAAATTCTCTCAGCTTTAACTACTTAAGTGCACAGCATTTAGTTTCTCTGTGATTTAAAACCTTCCTTTCTCTTTCTTTTCTTGTTTGTTATCCTTTCTAAATGTCTTCTGTATCAGCATAGTTTTTAAAGGGACATTAGAGAAATTGGCAACCCTGCCTCTAGGTCTAGATGGTTGCTCTTTCTAGCTTACTCTGTGTTTTCTTCCCATCCCATTTTACCACATCTTCTAGTAAATAACACTCTCCACCACTTTGCACAGGTCTGGTCAATGTCTCCTGCTTTCCTATCCCTGTTAACAACATTTCCTTGATATCTCCTAACAGTTTGAACAGGTTCCTCAAATCATTTAGGGCTGCCCCAGATCTGCAGCCCTCCTGGCATGGAACCAGCAAGCTATGTCACATCATTCTGGCAATTATTTACCTAAGCAAATAATGATTGCAATTGGCATATGGATTTTAAAGTGCCACTCATGAACTCATGTCCTTTGATTTATTTCCAGTGTTGTCTGTGCCTGTACCAATGAGTCTGGAAGTATAACAAACACATTGGGAACAATTAGATCTCACTCATTAGAGCGTCCCTCTGCAGGGCAACCAAGGTGATCAGGGACTGGAACATCTTTCATATGAGGAAAGGCCGTGGATCTGGGGCTNTAGGTGGGAGCTGCTTCTGCAGGGAGTTTGGACTGGATGATCTCTAAAGGTCCCTTCCAACCCTGCCATTCTGTGATTCTATGATACCAATCTTTGTGCCTTCCTTACCAGACTCTGTCTGGAGCTGGGCTTTTTGTATCATCATCTCATTCACATGTCTCTGGTTTTCCTCAAATTTGGCTTTCATCTCTCTCAGCTGGTCTTCCAGGGTGCGGTACATTTTTTCCAGATTAGCCTGAAAGAGAGTAAGAAAGTGGGATCTGTATTTGTGTGTTTGGAATGCATTAAATTCCCACCGGACAGGACTATTGCCTATCCAAGTATTTAACTCATGAAGAGACACCTTGGACTTAGTAATGGTCTCTGTACTACTGGCCAAGTTGTCAATCTCCATCTTCAGCTCAC
>WBNH01001108.1:0-124810 GCA_013401255.1 Urocolius indicus
TATATATATATATTAAAAATCTATTAACCCATTGGCTGTAGCCCAGGCAAACATGGTGCACATTTTCTCAAACAATTAACAGAAGTCCAAATGGAAGCAGGAATGTGCCAAGATAAACTAGAGTTATTGTCTGCAGGTGTTTCTACACAGGACATTTTCTCTTGGTAGGTTGAGAGCTGCCCTTTTTGATACAGCAGACCATGATTACCAGAATTGCTTTAAAGCATTATCTTAGTTGTGAAAGTGTGAAGTATGATATTTTTCATTTCACAAATGAAGTGGAACTTGGTTGCACTTAACAGAAAATATTACATCAAAAAAAAACCACCAGGCTTCCTTTTTCACATGAATAAACTATTACACAATAAATCAGTCCTGAAAGAGAAAGAAAGTAGAGGGGAAAAAAAAAATCTTTGCATATTATGGATGTCCAAAATGCCAAGCCATCAATGATACATGTAAACACATGGATCTCTCCAGCAACGATTCATCTCACAGGTTTTTGAAGCACTCTTCAGTCCCATGGCTTATTGTGCAGAAACAGTGACTGGCTGCACTGATATGAACGTGAATTGCTTTGATGTGATGAAGGAAATGTTCTGGATAAAAGAGAATTAACAGGTTTCCTTCAATCCCTGAGCCTTCCTGAATGTTAGAACCAATAATAAAACAGATGGATTTAATGGTGTCTAGTTTAAATTACATGGTTTATATTAAACTAGAGCAAATGAGCTACCCCTTCAAAAAAATCAAGATTATGAGACATATTAAAACACAAAGCTCATTTACTAGGATGGATTACAGTTAATTGTAAACACAGGAATTCATTCCCATTTCAGTCCACAGCAGTTGGGACAACAGGCCTTCCAAGAGTCAATTTACCAGACTGGATCTGAACAATCTGAACATGTTTCAGTCAAGTTGTCCTTCAAACCTGTTGGTTGTGGAAATCTCATAATTTATCTATGTAAGCATTCAAGTATTTAACTACGTTATTAGAGCACAGTTTTGTTTTTCCTAACACTGAACATAAACCCAATCTGTTGCAAGTAAAAGTGCTACTTCTTGGGGTAACCTTGGCAAGCACAGAGAAAAGTTATCACAGTTCTTTCAGTAACATTTACATGTTTGAAGACAATTAGAGTTTGCTGCCTGATTTCTTCCTATTTTCCTAAGCTAAACCAATCAAATTTCAAACCCTTTCCTCTGTTGCTCTTCTTTAAACTGTCTCCAGTTTCTCCATGTCCTTCCTGACGTGCTGGAGCTGAGCTACAGCGTGGGCTAGCTCACAGCAACTGCCTCCCCGTGTGGCTCCCAAGTCTCTGGTTTATAGCTGGAGATTGACATTTTTCTGTGACAGAACTGCAACCTGCTCAGTCTTTTCCACAGTGCAGATACTTTATCACTTCTTTCCAATTTGGCCTTTGTGCAGTTGACTTTCCCTCTGTAAGCACCATCTTTATTGTCTTTACTTAATTTTGTCTTATAGATTTCAGGCTGTTTCACACATTTATCAAATAGGTTTCTAATTCTAAGCCTGCTTGCACTGTCTCCAAGTGTGATATTGTTTAAAAATGTGACATCTCATTGTCTAAGACATTAATGAAAATAATGAATAGCAGAAAAATCAGGGCCTACAGACTACTGATAAAATTATTCCTTGACAATACTTTATCACACAGGCCTTGCTCTTTGCTTCTTTCATCTGAATCATACTTACTGGTATAACTGTCAGAAGTCTTCCTAAAGTGAAAAACATACCTGCTCTTGGGGGATAGAGTAGTTGTTTCCCTTATTAAGCTCAAGGGGCTTACAGATTGATTGTTTAATAATTTGTGTTAGTATCTTTCTGGTACTATTGATACCCTTCTGCAGTTCTCAAAGCAAATCCCTGCTGGTTTAGAAACCATATATTTAAATATAAAGGGGTAAACTCTGTGAGGCCCTGTTGACCTGAGGAAACTGCTTCATGTAAAGAGTCCCTTATATAGTAAGACTTTCCATATAGGGGAGTTAATGCACAGCAGATAGCATACCATAAATTCAAATTCCAGTTTATTGCCTAGCCATTTGACCTTGTAGACAGGCCTTAAATCTGACTTTTCTGGATCTAAATACTCAGTTCATTCCCTACCCTCTATTGCATTCCCATTCTCTTGTTAATTTGGATCATGTTAGACCTTTTGTCATGTTTAAGCTTTCTGTGAAGACTGAGGAGCTGAAAAAACAAAAGACCTCACTACAGAACTCATTTTTTTCCAACAAACTAAATACTGTCTGGAGTCTGGTTTTGCCAGTGCATTTAGAAAAGTTGGACAGCCAATATTCACTTAATCAAGTTATTCCCCTTTCTCTGCTGTAATCTTTGGTACAATTCTCCTTTGTGCAGTTCATCTTCCTCGAGGAACAATGTACATTTTCCCAAATTATTCATCATCAGCATCCTAGTTCTCCCACTTACACTGCCAAGTGATTTGCAATTCATTTACTGACATTTTTGGTTTACTTTGTTTTGGACTTTTCTCTAAATAAAGGCTGCCAACAGCTTTCCTCAGAAGGCTAATGAACTTGCTACAACAGCAATCACTCTCTTAGAAACCTTTTGCATATTTTTAATTTCTATTGACTCTTTGAGAGATCCAGATAATTTAGCAAGTTTCATGGCAGACATGAAGACAAATGCTCCTGCTGACTTTTACATCCAAAACAGCTATTAGAGCACATTTGTTCAAGGCTGGAAGGGGTGACCCAAGCAAAACAGACTGAACAGGAATCTTTTGCAGTGGAACAACACTGGAAAACTTTGGCACAAGTCTCAAAAGAGACTGATAAACATTGCACTTGTACAACGAGGAGCTTGTCAGAAAGCTGAAATTCCCTTTGTATCTGTTGTTCTATCTAATACCATCACACTTTCCTTTTTTTCTTTCTAAATAAAGTAAAAGCATTAATTAAGCCAAGAGAATATATTTAAGCTAAACAATGTTAGCTAGTTAAATATAAATGGCAAATAATACAACACTAAAAGCTACCACGATGGTGTATTTTCCCAATAACAGTTTAAATATGAAGGTGCTGAACCTGAGCATTGAATATTTGCTCCAAGGCACAAAAGGACTGAGAAGTGTAGCCCATTTCAAGAAAGAATAATTAAGAAAAGACAACATTATAGCACATATTTTTAAGACTGGAATTTGCCAGTAGATCAAACAGCAACAGGCTCTTCATTCCCCACGAATGAGCCCAGTGACTGCCTTCCAAATATTAAACATGCAATTGATTACAGTATAGCCTGAATATACAGGTTGAAAATCTGTAGCGTGTATGACTACTTGAACACGTGTTTGATTTCAGAAGAGCTTATGAAGAAAGAACACTTACAAAAGTGCTCATTCTGAACTTCTGCTGGTGTTTCTCCTGCAATAAAAATACATCTTTCCTTTAAGTCTAAATGGGACAGTAGAGCACTAATGATATGGAAATTACGATGTTTTACTTTAGCATTCAGAGTTGTGTGAACACAGGAGAAATCAGTCTACTGAAAATCTTCCCTGGTATGTTTTGACTTGGTGGTGCAGTCCTTAAGAATGAGAGTTTTGGGGTGACTGCAGAGAGGTTTTATGTAACGTGAACACTTAAAAGTTTTTGCCTGTATGTCCCTAAATACATGCTTCAGCTTCCTTCGCAGATGTTTCTATCAAAAGAAAGCAGAACAGGGCTTTTGCAGCATTAAATGTCATAATACATTCTATTTCCTATATAAACGTACATATCTATGTATATGTATCCAAAAAAGAGCAACAAAGCTGGTGAGAGGTCTAAAGCACAAGTCTGATGAGAAGTGATTGAAGGAACCTGAGTTCTTTAGTCTGGAGAAAAGGAGGCTGAGGGGAGACACAATCACTCTGTACAAGTACCTGAAAGGAGATTGTGGTGGTGAGGTAGGGGTTGGTCCAAAGGAGCAAGAGACAGAACAAGAAACAGTCTCAAGTTGCACCAGGGGATATTTAGAGACTGGGAAAATGTCACTGAAAGGGTTATCAAGCCCTGGAACAGCCTGCCCAGGGAAGCAATTGAGTCTCACTCCCTGGAGGTATTTAAAAGACGTGTAGATGTAGGGCTGTGGAACATGGGCTAGTGGTGTATGTGGCAGTGTTAGGTTTATGGTTGGACTCAATTACCTTAAAGATCCATTCCAAACCAAAGCAGTTCTATGATTCTATGATTTTAGATAGATATATTTACACAAACAAATACACACACGTCTAAAATCCAGATAGATATCTTAGTATGAAAGTTTGTATAGATATGAAATACGTAATATGACACTGGCATGCACCTACATTTTTATTTAACCTCAATAAATATATATCAGTCTTCCAGATATTACACACATTTCCTTCCATGCAAAATCAAATCCTCACTCTAAGTAAACCTGTCTAAATCCCAGCAGGCACTTGTAGAAGTACATTCTCTTTTCGTACAAGATAAATGTTCTACGTCGTATTCACAAATTAACAACTGCTACCTGGATATGGCACTATCAGAAACTAAGGTAAAGGTTTTTTAGATTTAAACAGGGAAGTAAAATTTGGATACATGATGCTAATATCAAGGTTAACATGTCATATTCAATATAGATATATCAAGATTAAGAAGCATCTTTCTTCTTGTCCTGAATAATAAATGACTATCAACATCTTTATGTGCTTTGTAATATAGATTTCCATAAAACTGCCCTTCAGAACAGGTTCTTAAATCTATGTGCTAGCATAAAATAAAGCTTTTCATATCATCTATTATCTTGTTTTGGGATAAAGAAAACTCAGTCATGTATTTAAACCAAGATGATATTCATGGACAACTTCTGCTGGATGAAAATGGGATAAGTGCACTGAAACGCTTTCAGGCAAGGAGCCAACAATCTCCATGTGTTATACAGAAGTGGCAGAGTGATTTTTTTTTTTTTCTTTTTTTTAAGGCACACCTGCTTTAGATGAAAGAAATTGAATTCCAACTCCATAACTGTCAAGCGCCACCGCAAATAATAGAGCCTGAGCTGAATAATTTCAGCAATATAGCTATTTTCCTGTCGAAGCGATGGAGCAGAAATCAGCCATAGCTAGATGATATCACTTTATGTGCGTGCTTTGGAAACACTTCCATTCATCATTTCACTGCTTAAATCCACACGTTCCTCATTCCCTGGTTAATAAAAACTTTGGTTACTTGATGTCAAAAATTGTGACAAACATGTGGATTGTGATTTTGCCCTAATTGCATAAAAAATGCCAAAGAATACACAGTAACTGCTATAAATTTCATTGGAACACTTGCACATAATCTTTCTTACATGACCCCACATGCATAAGCCTAGAGTCCCTTAAGCAGCGGAATCCTCATTTCTTTTTTGCAGCTCGCAATAGGAGGAAGATAACAGCAGGACAATGAAGACAATTTGGGTATTGAGAAACTAGCACTGAGCACGTTTTCCATTTGGGAAGATACAGTGTGAAGACATTGCTAGTTATCTCCCTTTTACCCTCACATAATCACACAGAAGAATAAAAAAAAAACCAACACAAGCAATCCTTCTCATATGTCAATAGACCTAGACTTGTTTTCAAATCTGTCTATGGCAGAACTCAAACTCGTTATCTGTGGCTGTAGTAACACCATCACGACGACTGCTCATGACAAGATTTTTTAAATGGCACAGATCATTTCAGAAAGAATTTTAGTGTCATTTTATTCTGCTTTCATTGCAATTCGAAGGCACAGATTCATTTCCGCCTTTCTTGCCTTTTTCTTTTAAACAGATATGTTTATCTACAGTCTAGAGAAAAATGAATAAGTAATATCCTGCTTCTACTGAGATATTTCAGTGGCTGCCAAGGGAAAGGCCTCAATACTGTTTAACTAACACTAGATCCAGCCTGTAGCATCTTTCTGCTGAGTAACTGCTAAAGCCAAACACTTTAGTTTTTGAAGTTGCTAAAGTGTCAGAATGAATTCGTGGATGTATCAATGCAATATCTGGTGAAATTATGGCTTTTGGGTGCCTCTACTCCTGAGTTCTCCTTTGCCCTCTGTAACAGCTATACATCGTTCCCAGGCAATGCTTGACGTGCTAAGGACACACAAGGCTCCATGTAGCTGTACAGCCTTAGTCCTTGAAGCATATTAAAACACTAGTAACATAGAGGCTTAGGGAAATATTGGAAAATCTAGGTGCTCTCAGAAATTTGTGTTTAAAGCTGAAAATTTAGATGTATAGAAATCTATCATTGGCTCACCTGCAGTGACCAAAAGACAAGCCCATCACAGGGAGCAGTACTGGGATGGGATGGGGTAGTGGCAGGAAACCTGGGCCGAGGAGGAAGAAGTGCAAGGAAGAGAATAAAGACAGCAATTAGCAATAAGGACAGTAAAGTTCAGTTGGATGAAGATAGTTTTCAAATCCCAAACCATGCTCTGGTTATTCAGGCTCTCCTTTCAGGCTCTCACTGGGAGATCCCAAGCAACTGCAGATCAAAATCTCAGTGCCTTAATGGAGGAATACAGAAGTTTTGACACTCCTGCACTCTCCCAGAAGCAACTTAAGGGAATGATGATACAAATAAGGGGTTTTTGTTTGTTTGTTTTATTGAACCTTCAGGGCCATATCAGTAACTAGATGCAAGATTTGATCTGATCCTAACTGGCAATTTATAAGAATAACATATACTGACTGTGAGATCTTTGAATATTGCAAATTAAGGATTTTAAAAGGCTTGGGAATACTGTCAGTATTCTAACTCATAGACACATCTCTCCTCCCTTTCACCCAGCTTTTAATAGTAACATTTTTTCCCCCATGTCTAACCAATATAGCAAAATTATTTTAAATGTATCCATTGTGTCTTCCAATAAAAAATTCTCTGTTCCTTATTTCTGAAGTCTCACTTTTCATTTTCTGTTATGCACTGCTCCAATGTGAATGCAAAAGATTAAAAACTTACTCTTTGCAAGTTTTCTACAAACATTTAGATGAAAGACCAGACTTCAACAATTCTTGCTGTATTTTACTAATATGTACTTACCTAGTTCACAGTCAGCAATCTTAATATGAAGTTAAGTTTTTAGCATACACTTTACCACTTCCAGGAAGACATTAATACTAAAACAGAACATTGGCACCAGATGAGTATCTACAAGATTAAATTTAGGGTGGCAATTACACCTTTCTTGAAGTACAGCACCAATCAATAAAAAAAAGATTTCTATTACCTTGCCTCCATAATGTCTACAAGAGATGATGCTAATGATCAAAACCCCTTGCCAAGACTGGATTTGAAAACCTGTAACAGCTTTCATGCCTTGCAGCTTCTCACTGTGTTTCTAAAAGTGACTATTTGAGACAATACACATCCCCATCTATTTTTAAACGATTAAAAAGTTGTTCTGCATCTTGGAGGATAGTTGATGTGTGGTTATAAAACAGGGGGAAAAAAAAGGCAATAAATAGCAATGATGAGGTTCAAGTATTTGATATCAAACTACAGCTAATGTACAGGCACTGTAGGTTTGCAGATCATGTCAGTGTAATATGTCTTTTCCAGAGGATGAATTCAATACTGTTCCTTTTCTCCCAACCACTTCAGCACTTAACTGATTTTCTTTCCTTTATTGTTCAAGATCCTTTGCTATAAAGTCACTAGATATGGTGATGACTACATCCACAGCTTGTGCTTTCAACAAGGTATAGAATAATGTAAGAGAAAAATTATTCCCTACAGTTTTGTAGGTGGTTTACACCTTGTTGATAAACACCCAATAAGGACATTTCCTTGCAAATACAGGGATTTATTTTTCTAAACCTTCTTATAAGTCACTTCTTTTAACTGTTATGTGTCCAAAAATACTGTAAGGAGCTTAAGGCAGGAGTCAGTCTTATTAATTGCACTCTACCAAAAAATATAACAGCTCAGTATAGTTAATTGAGTTTATAAGTTACTTTGTCATTTTGACTTCCAGTACTCTTTGTTTGATGATGATTTATTTCAAAATCCTATTTAAATCCCAAATAAATAGGGTACACGAAACCACGATCTCTTGTTATGGGAACAGCAAACAGAATCATTAAGCAGAAGGAGGAGTGTTTGAGATTTTTGTTTAATGTAAACCTTTTTAAGAGAACAGTCATTGGCAGATGTAACTCATCCATGGCTTGTAATATTCATTCATGTTTAAATATTAAGTCTCTGTCTCTATTCTTTTTGAGTTTTCATGGAGCTTTTGCTGTTTGAAAGAGAAAAGATGACACACTTTTTCTACCTAGAAAGTGGGAGTCTGTAGTAAGTAGAAAGGACTTAATCTTTGTGCCTACTCTCTCTACTATTATTAACCTTTGCCAAAAAGATTAGGTAAGTTATATATGCTTCATTGAACTTATGTATGTATGCATATATATGTGTATCTCCAAAGTACATTAGCTTAAAACCATCTAGAAATTGCTATAATGCAAAGAACATGCTTCTAATGGGAAACTAGCCATGCCATTTGGTATTCCAGGAGGAAAAATACCATCTTCTTTTAATTCAAAAAGGTCTTTTTCTCTTATGTTAGGAAGTGCAATGTAAGTTGGAAGAAGTGCACGTACTCACTGCAGAAAAGGTCATTTGATATGTGTTAACTCCTTTTGGAATGAGCAGAGTTCTGGTTCGGAAATTACCACTTTGGGATGCTTGCAGATGTCATTCCTAGGTTTATCCATAAATAAGTACAGCAGCAGCTCAACAACTGAAGCCAGTAATTGCATCCTAGGGAGACCACCCATAGGAGAGAACCATGATCCGGTCTGTATTTGTATTAAATGCTCAGCCTTCCTGCCAGAAAACCCTGTTTCACATGGGTCACTGAAAAAAACCCAGCAGATGATGGATTGAAACGAGTGCATTTTGGGGCTTACTTCAAGCTGATGAAACATTGAGATTATCTGCCAACTCATATATCACATCCCAAATAAAAAGACTGTTCAATACTCCATATACAGAAATAAACACACATAAAATTGTGTATTAAAATATTTTCACTTTAAATTATTTAACTACAAAAGCTGTAGAGCATGACAAGCTCTGGGGGCCCAATATTACATATTTATGATCAATTATTTTTTTAAAACTCCTGTAAGTTGGAGAAGGAGCAGGACATACCAGAATATCCATACTATGCCTAGCCTCTAAGAGTACACTTAGACAAACTATTTCACACTCAGGTGCTCTGAGTAGGAGCTGCAACATGCAAAATTAACGTTCATTATTCAGAACAAGTTTTCATTGTGCTTGAGAGTAGGAGCTCTGGATTAACTCCCCCCAGGCACCTGCAAGGCATGTTTGGGAAGAAAGAAAGTCTCTGCCTTGAGGAGATGCAGACAGACACTGCTCTCCTGTATTGCTTCCTATTTGTATCAGTTGATATTTCTGAGATTTGACACTAGGCAGTTTCCCCTGGGAAGAGGAACACACAGAAGCACTGTGCAGTTTATTTACATGAGCTCCAAGCCCTGCATTGTGCACAGGTTTGGGTAAGTGGTTGGGTATGGGCTCCTCCTGCAGAGGTGAAGGCAGGCTCTGGTGGCACAGCCCACACTTGACTTGTCTCAATGCCTGCCTGCTTTGTCCAAGAGAACGTGTTCTGCCTCTGTGCTCCTAAACTAAGAAACAAATTATCCAGAGCTGCCTTTCTTTTCTGCCTCTGTCTGAATCACAGGCAACTCAGTTTCAAATCAGACATGTTACTTGAGTCCTTCTCTTTCTCCTCTGCACCAGAGCCAATTATTTTATTACCTTCCCATTCAATAGATAACTTTTCACCTGCTCAAACCCTTCAGCTAATCTGGCTTGGAGAAGCCCCTCTATTATAACTGATGTAAAAATGGAGAGTACTTCCAAGGAAAAATCCTAACTAGAGGAATTCTCAGTCCGAACCAGAAAGAACTTTTATCCTAATCATCATAACACTGTCAAAAATTATTGTACTAACTTTAGCCTCAAAATTTGACTCATGTCATGATAGTGTTCCTGATGGATCAGCCAGTTTCCCAGCTGATCGATTTGACACCTGGTTAAGATTCTTTTTCTCCCTCTGTTTAGAAGTAAATTCAACCTAGACATGTAACTCGCTGGCATTTGTATTGTAATAGGAGGATGGGAATTACTTGTGATAAGTTTACTGAGAGAATACAGAGACTTTTAATCAGTTTGCCTTAGAACCACAGGAAGAAAGGAGCATACTCCTGGTTTGCTCTTAAATCCTCCCCCTTTTCCTTTCTTTTTTTTTTCCCCTGAAGCTGCTTTTGGCATGCATTACCCATGACAGATTTATTAGACTGTTACTGCTGTCAGAGGCCGTGTCAGGTATAAGACAGATCTGTCATAAGGGTGTAGCAAAACTAGATTACCCTATTCAAAAGCTGCAAGCCTTCCCTCTGCTCCATGCCAAGCTTCTGATAGTCAACAAAGAGTTTGTTACCAACATAGGTGTCTCACAGAAAGAAGATCCAAGCCTTTGTGATCATCGAGCCTGTTTACTTCACATTTTCACTAACTCTGAGGTACTGAAAAAGAATTTCAGTGGGCACAAAATGAAGCAGCCTGTCTGTTTAATACAACAAACCACTATCAACTTAATATGTTCATTTGCCCTTTAATACAGAGACCATTTCAAAATCTTTCTTCTGCTATTAAAACACTTTTAAAAGCTTATGCCCTTATAAATGAAGCAATCATTTTCTCCTCAACAGCTATGACCTGCCATCCCTTTACAAGACCAAATTACTGAAGAAGACTGGAGGTTCATAAAGGCAAGTGGCAGAGATTTCCTGCAGGAGATAAAAATGACCAGAGTGCTATTCACACACAAAATGAAACTCAAATCTTTATTCTCTATTTCTTCATACATAACAAAAACAATTTTTGCAACTTCTGTTCGGAAACATCTGAGAATAAAGTTAAAAGTCAAGACTATTCTAGGTTGTCCTGCTCTGGCAGGGGAGTTGGACTGGATGATTTTTCAAGGTCCCTTCCAACACTTAAGATTCTATGATTCTGTAACAAACAATGAGCTAAACAGAAATGTTCTAAAGACAGTGGTTGGGAAGATCAAGATGGAAAACCATTGGTCATTGAAATTTTGCAAGGTTCAGGCTATTGTAAACAAAACAACATAATAAATAGGGTGGCATCTGAACAAGACAAAAGCACAGAGATTACTACTGACACAAGGGATGCATAACTATTACAAGGTAAGCCCAGAACATTGATTTCTTTTTTCTTAAAAAAGCATAATAGGTGGAGAGGAATGAATCCAAAAATAAACAAAAGAAAGTCAGGCTCAGTCTCCAGGTAGCAAAAGCTGAGAGTGAATTTTTGAGTCATAAGGTCTGAAAAAACCCCAACCAGAACAGAAGTGGAGCAAGGTTATAGCAGCAGTAGTAAAAGAACTGGGGGAAGGGGGACAGATAAGATCTAAATCAGTAGCTATTGCACAAGAGATTGTCTGTATTAAAAAAGTTAAAGAATGTTTACATGAAATAATAGGAAATTATTATAGACCCATAAAGTCTAAACAGTCCCTTCTTACAAGGAGCTGTATGAAAAAGCCAAGGGGTGATGGGTACAAGTTACTCCTGGGAGATTCCAACTGGACATAAGAAGAACATTTTTCACAATGAGAACAATCAACCATTGGAATAACCTCCCCAGGGTAGTGAAGGATTCCCCAACACTGGATGCTTTTAAGTTTCAGAGGGACAGGGTGCTGGGCCATCTTGACTACACCATGTTGTTGACAAGAAAGGATGGACTAGATGGTCCTTGAGATGCCTTCCAACCTGGTATTCTATGATATCTCTTTAAAAGATTAAAACGTTGTTCATAAAGGGGCTGCAGATATGCTGGCCTTAACCTGAGGTAATCTGTCTGTGGAAATGTTTACAAAGATCTATATTCATGGTACCTGTTGTGTTTTTAAATAATTGAGAGTATCACATTCAAACCCAAAGAATTAATAAGCGACCTGTAGATTCTAAACACACAGTTTTTCAGGAAGTACATGAATCTACTGTTCATGCCTTTACTGGTTAGGTAGAAGAGAACTACACTTGTATAAATTGAGGTTTCAACACAAAAATAAACTAGTACTGAAAAAGACCTCACAGGTATGCTAAATTGTTCTTCAACCTCAAACATTCCTGGAACTACTCACAAAGCAGAAGGTATTAGAATAAGAAAAATGTTTTTTCCACTGAGCTGTGTCAGGCCAGTCATCACAACAAAGTGGCAGGATTCAAATAGGGACTTGAACCCATGTATCCAAAGTCCAAGTTCCAAGCAGTGTATTATATGAACACAGGTTCTTACCGTCTATAATGGAAGAAAAGGACAAATGGAAACACAGTTATTAAATAAATAAATCAAATGCAACAAAGCAAGGGACCTTCCACAGGTCTGACAAGATGCTTCTGACAAATTCAACCATCTCTGCACTGCTAATGACAGTGAACCAACTGAGATTCTCCAAGAGACCAAGCAGGAAGTAGATGACAATGTCACCATGGCCACGGTGGGAATGAGGAAGAGAGGGGAATTCCAGCAAGATAAGAGGAGAGTAGAAGTAGCACTGGTTGCACTCACAAAGACTTCTGAAGGCTGTAGTATTCCTAGCAGTCAGTTCCACCAAGCCAGACCAAGCCTACTCCAACACAAACTTAGGGCCAAAAACTGAATACAAATCTCTGAAGTCCTAGAGCACTGCTTTTATAGTAATATCATCTTTCCTTTCTAAATACATTGACTTGCATTTGATCTTGTTATATTGGGGGGGGGAAAAAAAAGAGAGACAATTCCATAAGATGAGTAATATTGAATACTACTTAAAAATCTGAACAGTTTTGAAGACTACATGCCTTGGTTTAAGGGAACAGGGCACCAAAGGGCAAGTTGAAAAGCAAGCCAAAATCAAGGCAAGTGTTTCCAAGGCCACTCTGCCATTGTTTACTCCACAGTTCAACTGAAACAAACTTCAGAAAGCAAAATTCAAGATGTTTTAAACCCACTTTAATACCTCAGGTAGAGAATGAATCTAAATGCACTTCACTCATCCCAGTTAATGAGCAATTTAAGAGCTAATAAATATTCAATAGATGTGTAAAAAATTATCCTTGTGTTTAAAGAGAAAAGTTTTGTGCTGCTGCCTGGTACTACAAACTGCTCCTAATGTTTGTGTGGTGTTTTTTTGTCCATGAAAAGAAATCTTAATCCTCAATTTTCATACTGTACTGACAACTACGCTACTGTAATCTGCGACTGCCTGAGAGCACTGAAGAGTGTTTTGCCTAGATGCTGTAGGCTAAGTCCTGTCCTTGGGTGCAAGGGCACAGCAAGATGCATCTGTATACTTGAGGGCTAAATTTAGATGAAGGAGAAAAGGCCACATGAGATACAGAGTTCCACTGTGGATCATTTCATGCTTGGATTTGTTGTCAGTAGCTTTAAATTTTTCTAGTTAAGAGAGGGCACCTGCAATACTCTCAATTTTATGCAAGTTAGGTGTGCTCACAGATTTGTAGTTTGCTGCTGAAGTACCTTTTATCTGAGCAAAGTTTGTATAAAATTAATAACTGAAATGAGGGCGGGGGGAGGGAAACTAAAACAGCAAAACAAAGGAAGGAGTTCAGAAGCTTTTCTGCCTATTTTTGAGCTCAAGATCAAACACTCTGACAACCCTTATCCACACAAAGGAAGGTGCCTGAGGGAAAGTAGAATCCCCTCTGACTCCACAGCTGTATGTAGAACCATAAGCTCTGCCTGCCTGAAGCCAGGCCAAAAGTACTTCCAGCTCCTCACCTTCCTGCAGCTCTCTATAGCCCTTCCACATGGTTTTAAACACAACTTCATCTATGCCGGAGTTTTGGTTTCAGATGCTCTTGCCCAAGGTGTATCTCATCAAGCAAACATTCAGTATGCATCAGTTGACCTACCTAAAAACCATCTGCATTACCTTCATAGACTCCCTTAGCAAGCACATGGGTAACAGAAACTACTCAACATACCAACTCAAGAGTTTAAGTGAACTAACAAGCAATGAACTCTCACAAAAGAGAGAATTTATTAGAATTCAAAAGGTTATGTTGTCTTATTAAGCCACAGAACTGAAGTTTAGAGCACAGAAAAAGCTTGTAACGGAGTTCTAGGCTATCTTCAGTCTGTAACAGCAAAACAAAAGACCTGAAATTATTTGCAAATGAGGAAGATGTCCAGTAGGCATTGGGATTTGGAGCCAGCACTAAGTGTATTTTTATTGAGAAGAATAGTGCCATTATTGAATATGCCCAACAAACTAAGCAGAGATTACTTTATGTTAACAGAATTACAGTAAGAGTTATCAAAGACAAAAGCTAAAATGTTATTAAATAATACACCATTAAAATTATAACCTTGCTTTCTTCTCTTTGATAGAAGTAACCACTGGAGGACACAAATCCAAATGGACATTTACTGGGCACAATGCACTTTTTAATTAGTGGCTTAGAGGTAAAATAAGGTATAACTCAAAAGAGACACAATCAGATCAAGTTTGGTCTTTAGATGTTGCAAAAATCAGTTTGATATTACTGCATGTTTTATGACTATTTTGTAAAATTACCATCAACACAATGGAAATTTCTACATTTTATCTTTCTAATTATGTAAACTCTTTCTAGTGAAGAAAACATGCCAGCTCAGAGCAGCAAAACTTGGAGTGAACTTAGATCAAAATAGATAAGGAAAAGGGAAAAGAAAAAAATTACATAAAGGAGAGAAAACAAATTTTCCAGCCAATGTGAGATTTCAGAATGGAAAGCCTTACCCAGTGTATGAGTAAAATGACTCTTCCTATTTTTATTATTACTAGATATATCTTGATTCTCATGTCCTCCCTTTTGTACAGTGTTATTATTAGCAGAAAATAGGTAAAAATCTGCTTTTGGACTGAAGAAGGGAGTAGCAGTTAAAACTGGAGTTTACCAACCTTTCAGAACCAAGTGAGACATACCAGAAAAGTCCTCCAGACTACATTGGTCCTTTTAAGATCTACCATATATTCTCTTCTTTAGGCTTGTTCTTCCCACTTGTTACTCCCCCATCTTGTTTTCACATTGCTGATCATTCTTACTGCTCTCCTTTGCACTCCTGTAATGGTAAAGATCTGTCCTGAGGTCCAGATTTTCTGTCTGAGTACAGGGACAAAGCTGAGGCCTTTTGATGCCATTTAACACTAGTGCTAACCCAACCCTTCATATATCCCTGAATGCTTTTTGACTTCTCTGTAGCAGAACACGAGTGACTTTTTTTTCTGTAATCCACTACAATTCTCTATATGATTTTTTACAAAAATGCCATCTATCCTTCTGGTATTCAGGCTGCTGATTATTCCTGATGTGTCATACATTGTACTTTCCATCATAGAGCAGACCTCTATTGTTTCAGACAACAGCTCTCATTTATTAAACTCATGTTGAATCCTAACCCTATCTTCCAGTTTACTTGCAGCCCACTGAAGATCTCTATTAGCTGCACATCCTACAGGCAGGATCTCCTAAAAACAGACTGTCACCAACACAAGGCAGACCCAATGGAGCCTCACTAGCAAAATGTGTCCATGCAGACATTATGAACCACCAGTAACTCCTCAGGAGATTTGCTTCCCCCTTTCCCCACAGTAAAGAAACCTGGACCAGGCTACCACAGCTTACTTATGAGAAAAGTTCAAAAGACAATGAAGTTCAGACACATATAGCTTTTCATAAGAAATATATTGGTTTGACATGTTTTTTTCTTAACAAATTAATGTTGACTTATTTAGCCTGGTTACTAACAAGGAAATGAATATGTATGGAGACAAAAATCCTCTAATATCCACCTGCTCCTCCTTTTCCCTTCCTTTCTTTAAGCAGATCCCACTGTAAATCAAAGCCTTGGAGTCAGATGATATTCTTTACTCTTTATCTTTGATTTCAAAATGGAAGTATGATGGATATGCTGACAGAAATGAGAACAGACACATTAGTCCACAATAATCCTGTGTTCTCAAATAACTTAAGGCTGAACTTAAGGTTCAGCTTCACTCATTCAGCAAAACAAAACATTATTTATTGACTGTCAAAGAAAAAAATATGGCAGTTCTCCATGGCAAATTCATCCTTGTTTTGAAACATATGTTATCAGTGCTCAAGAAGAGAACTGTAAGTATAGATTTTTAAAATAGTCTTGCAAAAACATTATCTCTGAAAGCGAAGCTGCCGGAATGTAGTTTGATACCATATTGTTGATAATGTCTGGAGATGTCAGTCATACATTTTCCATATTTTCAACATAATTTCTAACGCAGAACTGAAAGCACAGAGAAGTGCTGTGCTCACAACATCAATGGCAGGTGCTGGAGGAATGGCAGGCATCACTTGGGCTGCCATCCTTCCAGGCGTTCGCTGCCCACAGGCTCAAACCGCAAACACACAGCACGGGCTTTGGGGCATGTGGAACGGCACATGGCTTGAAATGGGAGCATTCTTAATCCTCCAGACACAGTAATAGAGGTCAAATACCATTTACAGTGTTTAATATTTCATTTTTAGGAAGACTGATGACATTACAGTTCATTGGATATTTATGAGGAGACCGAGTAGTCTCATTTTCACGGGTATCGAGCGCCGTGGACAGAACCATTCACACAAAACCCAGCTGTTGGTGAGCTGCATTGGGATTTTTTTTTTGCTATCCCACCCAACACTGACATTTTTTAAAGTGTCAAGCCTTATTTTGAACACGGCAGCCTGTTTTGTCAGTGTTTCCACACAGCAGAAGGCATACTGAAAGAACAGAAACAGGCAAGGAGTACTCAGCGATACAGGTTCATTAAGCCATTGCAGCACAACTTAATTTGGCTGTAGAACATTATTTTCCATGGAAACTCTGGTTTGTGCTAACGCAGCTCTGCAGGAGGTCTCATCAGAAATGCCTGACACGCTTAGGGGGAGGCAGACTGAGCAGTGCCCTGCTGCGCCCGCGGGCCTTTGGCTGCTGGCATCTGGCCTTGCAGGAGCAGAAAAGGCATTAGGTTTGTCTCCAGCTCCCCAAAATGCGTGAACCTCTCAAGCTCAAGGGGCAAAGTTGCAGGAGCTAGAAGGGCAAACTGTGCCTGTGAAGAGTTGGGACACCACATGACCCATAGTGTCCTGAAAAAATACCAGACTCCTCTTCAGTGCAAGAATAACCTGCCAAGAGTGATTTTGTCCCAGGCTTGTCCAGACTGGCTAAAGTCATATCTGCAAAGCCACTCTGGATAGCAGGAAAGAGCCCTGAGGGCAGCAGATCCCACAAGCCCTTCCTCTCCATGTTGGGCACTGACACCACAGGGCTGTCAGATAACATAGCTGCTTCTGCAGCAGCAAGAGGTGAATCAGGACTGGAAGTGCAATAGTCTGTAACTACATCTACTAAGGTGATGCTTACAGTTTGTTTTTCTCCTAAAAACAAGCCATTTGTCTTTTAAATTTTCTATGTCAGGCTGTCAGTTGCAGATAATGGCAGATTGATACTTATCTTTTAAGCCTGAACAATACTTCCATATAGGAAGTGATATGGGCTTTAATGACAAGAACACACCTTTCCATACTATCACCGGTTCACTGTATAGACACAAGAGGAGCCAGAGTCAGCTTGCATGCAATCTGCCACAAATCTGACATGTCTTACGTCTGAGCACAGAGCAGATTTCCTCTTCTTCATTTGAGCACCTTCCCTGAGTAAATTCTGATAGCTAAAAAAAACATGGTGCTAACTCTGCCTGCAAGATGAGAAAGGATTGTGGAAATAACCTCTGCTGGAGATACTGGGGGATGAGAGTGAGATGTAGCTAAGGAAGTAACAAAGGAAGAGGTGAGGAACATTACAGACTTCAGTGCTTGCAGGCTTCCCTTACAAATATATGAATAAAATGTAGAGTTGTGATAATCAAGGCAGAGTAATAAAGTATTATCTGCAAATCTTTTTGATTTTCAGTGCAGCTGTCAGCTTCACACAAACAAGGCTTGTTGCCTTTTAACATTCCTTAGAGACCTTCCACTCTTTTGACTACTATTGCATTATATCAATAGCACAGCTTTCTAATTAGTTGGGATACTTGACAGAAGTTTTTTCCCCTTAAAAAAGTCAATTTTACAAGCAAGAAAAACTTTTAAAGTGATGTAACTTTTTACCAGCTTAGCACTTAATTTTCATTAACTGAACTTGATCTCTTATGTTACGTGAAGCAAATCAGTTAAACCTAGACATAAAAAGTATTGAATTTAATTTCCAGAGCTAAGCTACTTAAAATCTGATTATTTTCTAGCAGTTGGACAACCTTGTTATTTTTAAAGTACTGAAGGTAAATACTATTGTCACTGTTAACATGGTAGAATGACATTCAGTACTCATCTTGTACGACGTGCTTGTCACAATAAGGAATAATTGCTCAATTTGCTGATTACATTCACGTTCAGATACTTCCTCTTATTTCTAAACCATTTACTCTAGGTTTTACAGTCTATTTTACAATTTTTATCTTCAATAGATGCAAAGCTGATCTGTAACAAACCACTGCTTTCAAGTTTAAACACAAGAATTTAATGTTAAGGAGAGTGGTCTAAATATCTGCTGTGTCAGGTGATGGCCTACCAATGAGTATTATATTGTCTATTTTTTCTCACAACTTCATTTAGTTCCAAATGAATGATAGACAGTTATGCTATTTTTAATTGTATTTTAGGTGGCATTTACACACATAATGAGATAATACATCTTTTAACCTATTAAAGTGGTTGGCATGCTTTGCTTTCTGAGCTATATGAAGGAATTATCAATAAACTTTGAGTTCATTTTAGCTTACTGTGGTTTTATGTCCAATACAACCTATTAAGAGACAAAGAAGATACACCACTGAGGTGTAAGATACACTACTCCTTCAGAACTTCTTCACCTGGAAGTTGGCATCTAGCATCAATGCTGAAATAAAACAGTATAATACAGTAATAGCGTGAAATACTGCAAAGCCCATGTAATAAAGCTTACTGTTAGCACAAAATATTATAGAGTTTTAACCTCTAAGACAGTAAGAGGCAGGAGTTAAAACAAAAAGCTATAGGATTATTCCTCTAATATTTCCCATCTCTGTGAACATTGGTTTAGCTCCAATGGTTTGTAGCAAATTGAAGTCTGCAACTTCAATAAAACACATAATGTTCAATTTCTCCCTTTCTGAAACTCCCTGTCCATTATCATATAGGACTACCACGTATCGCTCAATTCCAAAACTATGTGTTTAACATTCAGAACAGACACACATTAAGCACAGGTACAGGCTTATGACAAACAATCTAGGCAAAAAAAATGTGTTAAAAGCATTACAAGATCTGTGAGTATCTCCATTATTAATACACACCACAGCTATGAGGAGAGTGCCTGTTTATCCCTGCCTCCCTGATTTTCATATAAATGTTCTGACCTCAGATAAATAAGAAAAGGTAACTAAACTTTACTGAGGTTGTTTGGTTTTATTATGAAATCTAAGGATTTTTAAAGATAAATAGACTATGAAAATATACTATAGCTACTGCACTTAAAAAAGAATGTGGGTTATGACACATTCTCCAACTGTTCCAGGGGAAGCAGTAACAATTATGAACAAGTCCCTTCAGGTTATAAATGGATTCTCCATAAACTAGCATATCTTTCTGGCTATTATATTAATTTCCTTCTTACTGCTCCCCCTAACTTTACCAATAACATCTTTTCAGCCTTCTTATGCAACAAGCCAAGTAATATTCCATGTAGCTGAATATTTATTTCTTTTTGAGAGATCAGGCTCAAGGCTGAGCTGAAGGAAGCTGCCTCTGCAGAAATACTCTTCTAAGTGTGATGCATTCTTCTAATTGCCCTTCTATAAAGAGATTTTTATGCAATAATAATTTTCTGGCAACATCTATCTTACATCAAGGGCCAGAAAGTCGTCAGGCTATTGACATAAGTTCTCCTGACAGGTTTCTTGCCTCCGCTTTTTATTTTTAAAAAGATTAACACCCATTCTGATTCCTTCCAGTTGCCAGTATACTCAGCTGGGTCTCATTTACCATAGGAGGGAGCAGAGCACATTGTAGAAACAAATTAACAGTCCCCATCTTGGAATCACAGAATCTTAAGGGTTGGAAGGGACCTCGAAAGCTCATCCAGCCCAATCCCCCTAGAGTAGGTCACACAGGAACTCATACAGGTGGGTTTGGAATGTCTCCAGAGAAGGAGACTCCACAACCCATCTGAGCAGTCCCTTCCAGTGCTCCCTCATCTGAACAGTGAAGAGGTTTTTCCTTTTATTTCTTTGGAACCTCCTATGTTCCAGCTTGTACCTGTTGCTCCTTGTCCTACCACCAAGAATAGCCTGGCTCCGTCCTCTTGACAACTACCCTTTATGTATTATGAAGACCCAGCCAGTCTCCCATTTTAGACGGGGCTGACTCAGAAAAATTGTGTCAGACTGAGTTTAGGACTAGGAGAGACAAAACATAAATTTTAATGCTAAATCTGCTACCAATTTACCACAGATCTTCAGTAAAGACATTTTAAGATCTATACTTCAATAACCATCATTATTAAGATACAAGAGCTTTCCTTGTTTTGAAAACTTTTCCTTTAAAAGGATAACCTCATTAAAAGGATTAATGGAGAATACATTTCTACTGGTCCACAAGTCTTTTAGGCCACTATTACGTACTGCAGTACCTCCAGAAGTATCACACACATGTTAAGGATTACCAGGTGAACCAGGCCAGTTATGAACACATCTGTCTCCCTAAGCACTCTTCACCATCACACAGTGTTTGAATCATCCATGTCTCAGTGATTCATCATGTCTTGTGAATGAAACACCTGTGAACTCCTTTGCTTTTAGACCACATGTGGAGCAGAATCTTGATTTTGATCTAAATTTGAGTCCTGCTATGAGTGAAAATTCATTCTTGGCACACGACAATCCAGCCTGGCAACTGTTCTCTTCCCTGCCATTTTTTATAGTCTTCCAACAAAACAACTAACATCTGTAGCCTGGAATAAACTTTCTGAAATTGTCCAAATTACAGTTTACCAATATGTAAACTGTCATGAGGTAACTGGCACACAAAAGCTCTGGCAGGAATACAATGTGTGTAAGAAGAAACCAGGCAAGGATAGGTCCTTCCTTATTACTTCAGCACATCTCTCTATCATTTGCAGTTATGAGGACAAAGGAGGTTAACATACAAACCTAGATATGTGGGGATGGAAAAGGCCAAGCAAGAAGATTGGTAAGGACAAGTTGATTCTGCTGACATCAGGATGGGAAGTAGATGAGGAAAAACAAGGAAAAGCAGCAGTTGCAAATCACCCAAGAGGCATGAAATTATTTCTATGTAATTGCAGGTTCCCTGTTCTGATAAGTTGAGTCCTTGGATGAGCTTCCTCAAAAGCTCACATCCAGTCCGTACACATCAATTAGCACATGATTACTCATGGGTTTTTTTTAGGGCAATTAGCTCAGTAGAACTAAAATTCAGGTCTGACTGAGGTTAAATTCACACTGATTTTGTACTTGTTTCAGACAACTGGCATCCATCATGGATGAGCCAGGAGCTCCTGGAAGATCAGCTGTGATTTGGGCATTGCGACAGTTTGCACTGAGCTGATGTGATTTTTGGTGAATGTTTCCACAGCATGTGCCAAGCCTCAGAGGACACTAAGCTTCAAGGGAGGGAGAAGAACGATTAATTAAAAGCAAACCAAAATCACTGCATTGAATCCTTTGAGAGTTTTTCACCTAGTTCTATTTTTAAATACTGCTGCAGCAGGACTCGCTGCAAGCAAAGTCACTATAAAACTCTTTGCAGAAACTTCTTTTGCATGCAACGGTGACAGAATGTTTCACATCAGAAGAAAAAAAAGTCATATCACTTAAGAATGAGAATATCAGGCAAGAATCATGCCAGTAACCAAGACTGAGTTCAAAATCTACTAAAAATCCATATGGTTAAATTGTCAGGGAGGATTCTGAGACCCAAGAATTTAACTGGACTTCATAAAGGTCCAAAGAAATAGAGAGGAAAGAAAAAGAGAAGACCGTTTTCTTCTTGCTCTTTTTATAGATTCTGTAAAAAAATTGGACAAGACAGACTGTCACCTTCCAAAAATAACTGGTCAGTATTGTGCAAGCATTCCCCAGCTGCTACTTCAGACGTTTGCCCACGATGGTACAAGAAATCCCACCAGAAAGCAGCAGCCTAAAGCCTCAAGCTAAAAACTGATTAATCGATTGCAGAAGCCTTTTTTTCTTCTCTGCCTAGATAATGGAGCCAGTGCTCAGATATGTATTCCATTATGCAGTGTGGTCTCACAAACTCGTGCTCCTGGGAAGGTGAGTGGTGAGGGAACAGGATTGACGATTGCCTGGCCCTAAGGAACTGCAAACTCTATACTGCATGGTCCTACCATAGCTTAGTATTGATTTCTTAGCTTACTGATCAGTTGAGAACCAGTTAAATCATTATAAACCTGTTTTTCATGCTATTGGGACAGATGCTTCTCCACTACAGCATGTAATTGTAAATCCTGTTTAATACATTAAACTTACAAGCTAAATTGCATTGGTAATGTTATCTCTTTACTTTCCTGACCTTCATAGGTTTAAAAATCAGATATTTAACCTTGCATTAATGGCAGGGGTTTTATTGCACAAGATTACGCATTTAGAGCCATTATTATAACCTCTGCTCCTAGGTATAAGAGGCTGAGAGGCATTCAAGTATATACCAGGAAAATGACAGGTAAGAAGAATAAGAAACCTTCCTGGCATCATCTTTCGTTTCTGTTTCTTTAACTCTTATTAAACTTAGCTCTCCCAGTTGCTATACCAAAAGCTCTCTACCCTAACAAAGTTAGATGGATGTTTCTAGCATTTCAAAGAATGACTGGTGCTGTGTTAATTGTGGAATTGTAATTCATGAGTTAGCCTTCTTTTTCACAAGGAAAAGGTCTGGCATTTGCCAATTGCATGTAAAATTCTAGCAAAGGCAAAAGCAGTGTCATGCTAACAGGAATTTTTAAATTGAGTTAAAGAAGAATCCAATCATAAAACCTCCTTTTCCAGGCTTTATCTTCCACTGTTTACATGCTCACCAAAAAAAAAAAAAAAAAAAATCTTCTCACTCTAGCTTTGTACTGTTCTGGAGGTGTAGGGTATGGCTTGCAAATTCCTCTCAGGCTGCATTTGTTCTGGATGCAATGAAAACACACTCAGGCTAAAACCTGCTATCTCATGCCTGGTTTTGGTAGGATTGTACTTTGCGCTAAACCTTATAGAGATGATCACAGAACCACAGAATCACAGAATCTTAAGGGTTGGAAGGGACTTCAAAAGATCATTTGGTCCAAACCCCCTGCCAGAGCAGGACCACCTAGAGTAGATCACACAGGAACTCATCTGAGTGGATTTGAATGTCTCCAGAGAAGGAGATTCCACAACCCATCTGGGCAGCTTGTGCCAGGGCTCTCTCACCTGAACAGTGAAGTTTTTCCTTGTATTTCTTTGGAACTTCCTATGTTCCAGCTTGTACCTTTTGACCTTTATCCTATCATTGGCCATCACTGAGAACAGCCTGGCTCCATCCTCCAGACATCCACCCTTTATGTGTTTGTAAACATTAACGAGGTCACCCCTCAGTCTCCTCTTCTCCAAGCTGCAGAGCCCCAGCTCCCTCAGCCTTTCATCATAAGGGAGATGCTCCACTCCCTTCATCACCTTTGTGGCCCTGTGCTGAACTCTCTCAAACATCTCCCTAGCCTTCTTGAACTGAGGCACAAAGAACCACCATTACCACACTGTTATTGCAGGCAGAGTTTGCAGGCCAGGCCTCATAACCAATCATACATTTCAGGAATTTAATCTGGTTTTGCATAAACAGTCCCTTTATTTTTTGTTGTTATCTCAAATAAGCACTTTGGTTGCAGCATTTCATTTTCCAGGTCTTTGGAGCAAAGTAGAGTGACTCTAACCGGAAAGGCCACGTGCCCCGTAATGTTATTCTTCTGTTGTATTAACGACCACTTGCAATTCAGCATTACTCACTATGCCTGCAATTTTGCATTCAGGTGGAGCAATCCAGTAGTTACCAGACCTTATCAATATGCAATAAAAGGTGGCAGCTCTTGTTCATGTTATCACTGGGAATGCCAGATGGCCTTTTCTGGCTCATGACCCAAATAGATTGCTGGTTATGCTGTTAGTTTACTTCAAATGTCTGTTTGCTTTAATGGTCACAATGCTATGTTTTCTAATGATGGGGTTTTTTCTTGAAAGAAAAAAATGAATTGACTCTTTTCACCAGCCAGTTTCTCTCAACAATATGAAATTAAGTACAAACAGTATAAGATTGTATTAGCAGGCTGGAAGTTACCTCTTGGTTGGTTTGTTTGCTTGTTTTCCAACAAAATAAAAACAACAGAAACTTGGGAACCAAAAAACTTTAAATTTCATTGTATCCATAGGCCTTTATGGTTCACCTTTGATTTACTAGTATCCTGTGGAGACCTTTAAATGCAGCAAAATGTCTGCCCCAGGTAAAATTGCCAGCACTTTAGAACAAAGGTTTTGTAAGTGGTGGTTTATAATGCATGTGGGATTTGAAAAGTACATTTTTTCTTGTCTTGAAGATAAGTCTTATTAAGATGGCATACCACCTTGGAGGCAATAATGGTTTTTTTCCATGCTTCCAGTTTGCAATAATATTTCTTGTAAGAAAGGCAAAAAGGATTTTTTTTTAATCCTAGATGAGGGTGATGCTTTCTGACCCAATATTGTTACAGTGAGATACAGATTTAGGAGAACTCTTGGTCCTCTAAGCATAGAAATCACCACTGCCAATATAAATCACCAATATTCAATCTACAGCTAGCCTTAAATCTCCCATTTTTCATCCTGTGTTTCCTTCACACTTTCACAAATACAGCTACTTGGGATGTATGGTGCAATTTGAAAATAAAACATATTCTTGAGATGACAAAAACCTAGTATGTCAGCAAATCCAAAGCAGTATTTTAAATGTACTTCTAAGTCGATTTTCTAAATGCTTTCAGGAATCAAAGTTCAGGGCTTATCTAGCACCTCTGAACCTTGCCAGGGTCTCTGGGTCACAGCCATTCCACCAACAAACTGGACTTTAGGATTGTGTTTTATAGACACCAAGCTTTGAAGGCACACACACTGTGATTCTGTTAACCCCTGCTTCTTTTAGTTGACTCGACAAACAGAGTTACAGCATTTTAAATATGCAGATTGTTCTCAAATGTTCTATTCTATGACACTGGGTATTAAAGTAAATCTTGCTGAATGCATGCAAATGCAGGAGAATCACTTTAAACAGCATAATAGGCATGCACACTTCAATTATTCCAGTGTTTCACCTGTAAAGTATTGTTTCAAGCAAACTAGATTTAACAGAACATTGGCTTTATAGTAGCATCAATTTGTCAAGTAAATTAGAACAATAAATATCAAAAAACCTCTTGCAATAGGCTTGCATTTTAAATCTGGTTGAAACAATATAGAAAACAATTACCAACACAAAAATCTCCCATAAACAGCTTCTGATCACAAAGCAGGATAGGATCATATAGCTCTCCCTCGCCCAGATAGAGCCCTGAGCTCCTCACAGGGCACCCTGGTAGCTGCAGTCTTTCCATGGAGTCACCTAAATGGTAGAGTTTTACTGCAATATGTGCAATCTTTGACCACAAACTTCTTCTCAACTCCACTCAGAAATCCTCCTTATATAGGATTAATCAAGCAGATCGATTTCACCTTTCCTGCTCATCCTTTTTTCTCTGAACACCCTCCTGCAGCACAGGCCCAATTGTAATCGGATATTTGGGCCATTGCATAAAATAATTGATAAATGCAGGCTGGAGTCCACCCAAGAAAAAGAGTTGGGGAAGACTGCTATTAGGTTCAGTCCACCCCATCCCACCCTTCTCCAGACTAGGCAAAGCCAGCACCCCAGCCTCTCCTCACAGGCGAGCAGGTGCTCTTGTCCCTCTTAGCTGCCCTCCACAGAAAACTCTCCTTTTCTTTATATCTGAAACTACACATTGCATGTGGCCTTCCCAGAGCCATCTCCAGAAGGAAGAATAACCTTATTCCTTCTCGTGGTGGCTGCAGTCCTGGTAACACAACCCAGCCTGCAGTTAGCCTGCATTGCTACAAGCCACGCTGTGGACTCAGCGTCAACATACTGACCCCCAACAACTCAGGTGCTTCTCAAATGTTACCCCTGGAAAGAAACCTCAGACTCAGCTTTAGCACGGGGTAACTCCATCCCAGGTTCTGGGCTTCAGATTGGCTTTTGTTGGGCTCTGTGAAGTTCTGATGACCTGTCTCTTGAGTCTGTTAAGATCCCTCTGATGTCCATCCCCTTCCTAAGCTACTCACCTATCCCCCTCCCCAGTGCATCAGTTTGGCTATTGGGATTTGGTGGGGTTTGCTTTGATGGCCATGCTAGTATTAAGCCAAACAGCACTCGTGGCTGTCACACAGCTCACAGAGGGTGCTGTCCCATCAGGATGGTAGTCACAGCAGCCAAGCATCACTTGCCCTTTGCAGAGCAGTGCTGGCTGCTCCCCTGACTTCCTTGTCCTTTGTGTGTCTGGACACTGCATCACATCCATGGAGATTGCTCCATGATTCCCTCAGACAACAGGGTGAAGCTGACAGCCCAGTAACTATCTTTGTCCCCCTTTCTTGCTTTTCTTAGTGACTGCAGCTGCAGAAAATGTCATTAAGATCTGATTTTTTTGGCCAGAGCCTGGATTTTTGGTTTTTTTTTTCAATTTCACCCTATTATCCTGAACTTTCCTTCTCATTTTTCTTTCCAGTATTGCCTATTGCATTAGAGCTTAAGGGAAAGTTTAATAAGCAAAAAGACAACAACTTTACTGCACATTATTTCATTAGTTCCAGAACCAACCTCACTAATTCCTCTGCCCTTTCTATTTACATTCCATATTTGCAGGCAACTACTGTGTCCTTTGCTTTAATAGCTGTTAAGCCATGCCATGCATATTTAACACTTAATCATTTCTCATTAGTTCATCTTTCCAATTCCTGGCTCACTTTTGTGAATATTAATCAGTTTGTTAAAACCTTTGTGGTTCCATAGGCCTCAGTCCTCTCTTTGTGGAAAATCAGGGAAAATTCCAATTCAAGGGATCAGGCAGCCCCTAGACCAGTTGTGAAATGTCCAGATAGGAAAGAGAATGTCCTTTCTTGTCTTCACTCAGAGCATTTCTATCTCTTCTGAGCCCCAACTGCTATCGACTCTCCAAAGATTTCCAGTTGTGGGCACTGACTTTTATTACTGAAGAAATACAAGCAACTTATTTTCTTCATAAACTGGAGATGCAAAGGAGCAATTTATAGTAAGAAGAAAGAAATATTTTAGCTAGGTATTGGAACAGACAGGTAGTTATACAACTGCTTGCTTAATAGCATAGCTATTGATCAATAGCACAGAGTTATATTAAAAGAAATGTTCTTTTTCATAGTGAGGTGCAGCTAAGCAAAGAAATTTACACCAAAATTTCCAGGAAAAAGAAATAATGGTGATAGTTAATGTGGAATTAAGAAACAGAAGGGAAAAAATGCAGGGAACTGGAGAAGCAGGCAAGCTTCTTTTTCACAAAATCTCTTGATTCTGTTCTGATCTTAAATAATTTCTTTAATGGTTACATTACTGTGCTTTTTTTAACAAGATGTACATATTCTCTGACCTAATCAGCTTTTGATTTGGGAAAAAATACTTGCTTTCATTCTCTAATTTTAAGTCAAATGAGGAAATCCATTTCTGTCCAAGCTCAGTTTCATTTTCTCACCAAGTCAATCAATAAACCATACTTGATAGTTGGAATTAAGTCCATTCAGATGCTCAGTTGTCTATTACTGTTTAAATGCTGTATGCTTTAAATAGTATGAAGTACCTAAGAAATGACAAGAAATGTTAGCTGGAACAAAATAAAACCTAGGGAGAAACGTTTTCAGCTTGAAAAAAAGTTTGTCTCAGTCATTACCATAGGTCACCTTCAACTTCTGTATTACGCAAAGCACTTATTTTTAATGCAGAGTCCTATCTGACAGAGGGGTTTGTATTTTCCTTTAGGATAAAAAACAAATGGTACTGAAACTCCCCCAACTCCCTAAGCTCATTCATTATGTCGAGAGAACTAGAATATTAGTGCAGGAAACAAAGCCTCTGAAGAAGAAAATGGAGGTGGTTACGGTAGGAAAATATTATTAGTGTGTTCCTCATCCTCCCCATGCAAGGAGGGGGACACGGCTCCTTAAGCAGAATTCGAGGTCTGCTGCTCTCTCATGGATTAAATCTTTGTTAAGAAAAAAAGAACACACACACACACAAAAGAAGCAGCAAATATGAGAAACATTGATCTTTCATTGCAAATAAATTAAACAGCATGCTCACATCTTTCATGGTGTTGTTACACGTTGAAAACAGTGGCATTAGGCTGAGGTCTATTTCAAATCATTTGCATAGTTCTATATGAATGGCTTTTAAAAAGTAACAGAGGGAGGGAGAAAGAAGGGACCACTTGCAGGAGCTGTTTTTCAAATCCAGCTGTAGGACATCTTCATTGCCATGCCTTAAAAAGAGATTTTCCATTTGCAGTGAGAAAGATGTGGGCTGAAAACTTTGAGGCTGCCTTAGATTTCAAAAGAAGTAAACACTTTAGAGAAGATTTACATCTGACCAGTTGTCCTTTGGAACCATCATCATCTTCAGAGCTTCCCCAAGAGATGAATAACTTCTGTAATCATTGAAAAACCTGTTCTTTCCACCTTTTGTTTAGTTATGCTTTAGAATGTAAACGTTTTTTAGCTTGTGACAGATACAAATACACAACTTTCTGATTTATTTAGAGCTGAAGAAAAGCACAAGAAATGCAACCCTCTACTGAAATCAGTGAAACTTTCCCAGATATGCCAGAATATCAGCATTGTAAGAGCATGAAGAATTTACTTCACTTTGTTTAATTGCTCAGAAACTCACACAATCAGTTGGTAACCCGACAGGGAATAGTGGCTTGCAACACTTCATGCACGCTCCAAGACGTGGGGAAAGCTGATGCCAGTAGGTAAAAAAATTCCCCTAGTTGGCTCTGGATTTTTGCATTCTTGAGTAATGGATTACCTAATTAAATTAAATGGCTCAGTAGCATTGTTACTGAAGTTATTGTTAAGTGTTGGATGAGGTAGTTCAAATGAAAATAAAAACTCAGACCCTACCAAAAATTCAAATCAGGCAATTCCAACATCCTGAGCAAACAACTGGTGTGTACACCTTTGTGTTTCTGCATTAATCTAAGAGAGAAAGAAAAGGGATAATAAATAGAAAACAGGTCTATCCAAGGATTTCTGAGAGCTTTTTAAAGTATCAAGTCACTTAGTTTCATAACAATCTGTAAGACAAATAACCTATTTTCCCTATTTGACACGTGGCTGAACTGAGTAGGGGTTTGGAGCAGCTCCCATATGAAAAGGTACTAAATAAACAAGGACTCTCCATATTGGGAAAGACAGTAACTATAAAAGCATGAATAGAACAGAGAAGAATCATTTTTTATTCTGACATTATTTTTCAAAACATAAGGGCTAAGAGGAACTCAAAAACACAAGCAGGAATCAAGCTTTAAAAGCAAGGGGAAATAGTACAGTTTGAGGCACATAACCTAAAGTCATTTGCATCCTTTTCAAAGATCAGCAGTTTGCAAAACAAGTCTTTGTCTAACCTGCACCTTAGAAAGTAGCAGTGGAAGTATGAAAAGGACCAGAGGCAGGGAGAGCAGCTATTAGAGGAGAAGAGGTTGTGGGACAGCTTTCCTTACACACATATAACTTGATTTTAGGTGAAAAAGAGAATTTCTTTAGACCAGAGATGACTTACAGACCATACAGTGATGCATGTGTGGGGTTTTTTTTAGCAAATGCATGTTAATAAATGGAACTCATTGCCAAAGAATTTTGTGGAACAAAAGGCTGGCTTTTAGAAGGTATTAGGCAGATTAATCAGTGCTGCCAGGCACCGTGCAAATGTAACCATTCCTCAGTGAGGACCTCAAGTGCTTCTTGCCTGGGCTGAATGAATATGCCAAGAGTATGTTGACCTTACACTCCTATTTCTTTTACTAAGCATCTGTTACTGGAAATTGCTGGAGACACTGCTCCACTTCAGCCCAGTAGTTTTTTATGTTGCTATTAAAGGAGGACAAGTGAAATCCTGCCTCATGAAGCCATCAGGTATTCTACCATTGCCATCACAGCATCCAGAACATCATCCGAAACATTCTCCCTATATATTACAGTAATACCCATGTGAGAGCCACAGAGATTCTCCTGCAAAAGACAGCATTACCTTGACCTTCCACAATCTGTATTTCAACACTCCTCACCTCCCAAGGAAGCAATAAACAAACCATCTTGGAATATTCCTGCCTATTTCCGAGATTTAAATGCTAGTAATAATAATAATAAACTAATATTTAAATCCCACCAATAAGTGTCCCTTTAGATAGTCTAAACAATTGTGCTATGAGCAAAACAGTCATGAAGAAGTGAAGTCCACCTCGGGCTGCAAAAGTTAGCTGCAGACTGGCCATAGCTGCAGTAACAGACCATCATCAGTCATACAAGAAAGACAAACTTGCCAAAACAATTAACAGGATGTTATCTCTCTTCAGCTCTCATGCCAGACATGGAAAGATTACTCTTTGCATCCATATTTTTCAGAAACAGCCTCTTAATACAATCAGTTATTGTTACATCCCCACTTGCTGGGGGCTGTAATGTAGGTGGTGTACAGGTAATAAAATGCCTTGTCTGTGAAGGAGAAGACCCTGAATTCAACAGTGAATGACGTTTGCACATTGGGTTTCATTATTTCAACTTTAAAATATTATCTCTCCTTGCAGAATAAAACTTCTATTTGTGTAAATCACCGTGTCAGGGAACATGGATCATAATCATTCAACTTTCAGCAGAATAATTGAATGTGGGGGTTTTTATCATGCTCGTGTAAGAGATCCAGAAGATATTTCTCAACAGCAGTAGAGTAACTCCAGGGAGTGTAGTTATCATGATTATCATCAAGCAATTACTGTCTAGCTACTGAAGGATAAGAGACCTTGAGTTGCATTGCTTGCATCATAACACTGACATTAAGGGTTCAATTATCACATAATACCTGCTTGTTTATTCTGTTTTACTATTTAACTTTCCAGTAGGCATAAAGGGAGAAATGCAACGATAAACACACAGAAAGGGCAAAGAGCAACAACAAGAACCTACATGGAGAGAATGCATAAACATTAGGATGCTTTAAAAATTAAAATGAGGGGAGAAAAAAGAATAAACCTTTAGAGAAGACTATACAAAGCTCTCTTTAGAAAGATCCTGCAACGTTTTCCTGGGATTCTGACTTAATAAACACTTAAAATACAAAAAGCTACTTGTAATCACACAACTAATCCCACTGTGAATCCTTAAGGCCTTGATCCAGCAAAGTGCTGTTCATTCTGACTCACTCCAGCAAAGCACTTAACTCCTGCTTAGTTTTAAGCACTTGAGAATCCCTCTTTGACCTCAGTAAGATTCAAACCTGATTAAAACCAAGAGTATCTTTAACCTGCCCTGTGATTTGAGGTTCAAATGAGTTCAATTTAGTATTTTGCCTGTAAAGAGGGAAAAATAATATGATAGGAATGAAAAAATACGATGATGAGAAAATGAAGATGTTCTGAAATATTCCAGAGAAGCTAACAGCCTCTAAGAGACATGTCACACATATATTCCCATGTGCTGTCAATGAAATGCACATTCAGCACTCTATTTCTTGTGCCTATTGCCAAAGGACTGGGAACTCTTGCTTTTCAGACTTTTAACCTGCAATTATGTTTAACCCTATTGTGAACAGGACAAATATTGACATGATTTGAAAGTTCAGCTTCCATAGCTGAGCCGTCTAGAGCATTTTTTGAATGCTAGGCTTACAGTTTTCCTTGGATCTCAGAAAAAGAGGATTTTTGTGCTCAGCACCAAAATAGTTTGAGGCAGCTCAAAGGAAGCACTTTCATACAAACATGAAAGTATGGGCAATTTATTACATTTGCTGAATCTTTAAGAAACACTGTAAGAGTTTGGTTGTCTTTGTCACTTTCTTCCTTAAAAATGCAAAGAAATTATCAAAACTAGCAAGGAAACCATATGCAAAGGTATCCATAGCATAGGATACTGCACCTATATTTAACCTCACAGACTTCGTAGCTTTTAATCCAGTCTTTTATTATCTTGCAATGCTGTATGTCACCCAACACTCCAGATATCAACAGCAATTGCTATTCATAACAATCATAATTGAGTTTAGTACAATGCTCCAAAAGACTGTCATCTCCAGGAAATGTTTAACCTCATGACAAAAGCAAGAAAGAATAGCACTGAAAGGGAAGAAAAATATTAGAGGAGTAAATCTAGAAGTAAGAAAGACAGGAAAGTAAATAGTCAGGATGCTGAAAGTCCTGCTGTTCCTCTTTCCTCAGTCATTGTGGCAGCTATGTGGACAGTTTATACTGCAGTTTCCCATTGCTAATCAAAGTGGCAAGTCAGGTTCAAAGGATTCATGGAGGTTTTTTTTCCAAAGCCAGCTAATTTGCTGAGGACTGGACTTCATGCCTAGCAGAAGTGTAACGCTGTTCCTGGAGCTGATAGGTAGCAGCAGGCTAGGGAGATGTTTACACAGCTTTTAAAACTGAAAGGCAGCCTTGCCACAGCTGGTGACCTCCAAAGTGAGTAGAATTGCAAATGGCAAAGACTGAATTTAATTCAGTACCCAGGATGCCACTAATGTTTTACATGCATGATCAATGAGCAGAACTGGGATGTGAAAAGTGCTGAATATTCAGGGCAACGAAATTCTCTAACCCTAATTTCAAAGATAAAATACCATTTTCACTTTGACAAGACTATTTTGGGTGTTTTCCAAGAATAGTGATGTACAAAAAGCTCATTAGAAACTTTAAACTGAATGAACAACTACTGTCCTTTGTCGGGCCTAGAATTACTTAGGGTATAATTGGTTATGTTCATATGACTTATTGGCTGTGGTGCATATAACAATGAGCTATCCGTGACAAATCATCCTGAATAGCTTGCCACATTGTTATTGTAACCTTCATACTTCTTCTCCCACCCCTATAGTTTGTTGCTGTCCATTTAAGGTTCTCAGCTGCACTTAGACTTAACTGGTTTTGTCTGATTAAGTCCCATGGATATAGACCATGCAGTTTTAATGCTTCAGAGACGCAAATGCATCAGGCGCAGACATATCTCTAACTGTAGGAACACTTCAAATATCCTCTCTCCAGAAGGGATCATTATGATCAGGCAATCAGCTGGAGCCTGTATGATACCACTTGCCTGAGTTATGGCAGGGAAGATGAATTTCACTTCTTCCTCTACCTGTTCTTCACCAATCACATGCTCACTTCAGGTTGCTGACCCTTAAGATATGAGCTGTAGAGCAGGTGATAAAAAGTGGTATCATGACTTGTGAAATTTTTACCATTCTTTATCTTAAAACCAGCGTGAGATCTTGGTGGTACTCAGGTTCAGGGTAAGTATTGACCTATTAAACCTACTTGTATCTATCCACTGTGATAAATTCAAACCATATTTAAGATCAAGCTTCTAAGCTTCTGCATAGAAAGCCAAAAACCTAAAGGCCAAAAAGTTTCAAGAGCAATTATGTCCAGACAGAAGATCCTCTCTTGACAATAAAGAACAACAATTCACCTAGGACAGTCATTGAGTCATTTGGGTAGAGCTGATCAGATCAGGAACAAAATGTTGCAATCCCCTAGGGAACAAATTCCATTCCTGAAGGCACTGTGTGTCACAGTTTGCATCATTTCTTCCACTAATTTTTACTGTGAGTCAAATCACTTTAAGAAATCCCACACTAGTTTAACTTCCCATCTATTTGTATGCAAACTTTTGTTTTTCTAAATTTACAGTAGTGGTTTTTCTAGTGGATTATCAAGGGGTGTTTATTCCAAACAATTTCAGTCTTCCTTTAAAAGCTGATCTTTAAATTCCATTTTTATGATAATAATCCCATTGAATGCTTACAAGAGCTTTCTAACATTACCTTGCAAGCAAAATGCCCTTTTTCTATCCAGATAAAAACCTCTTTTCTATTGACATTATCCTCCTTCTACATCACAATACCCTGCAACATAAAAGAAGATGCAACACATGCTGTTTTCCTCCAAGATCAGTAACCACAGAAATAAAAGCTTTCTGGGACAGTATTCCCTGCCTTAGAAATCTCACACCCTGCGAATGTAGAGTTAAGCCCTTAGCTGGAAAGATGGCAGCACGTGTATCTGGGAACACTGACAAAGACGAAAGGAGATTTGTGATATTACAAAGCAGGAACACAGGTTATGGTGACTCACATTTTGGGAGGCAATCAGTGCTATATTTTTACTGCATCACTCGAGCAGAATTTTAGAGTTTGGAGTTTTTTTCCTGGTTTCACTATGCACATTCTCTAGCCTGCACATTTTCCCTTTGGCTCAAATAAGGGAATTTGAAGTATTCGAACTCAAGACGGGGAAAATATGAGATGAATTTATCGGAATTCATGGTGTTTTCACACAGGGCAGGCAGTGCAATAATTATCTCTTGAACTCAAGATATCATTAGGATAAAATTGGAACTGAAAACTACTTGTTTATTCTGAAAATTGCCTTTTACAAACAGAAACAGCAATTTAGACCACAAAGACAGGTGGTAAATTAATCCAAAGCATAACCAGAAAATTAGGTGAGGCTTCTCAGCACGAGTAAGTCAAACCTGACCTAGAGCCATTCGGATGTTTGTGAGCAGTGACAAGTTTGGTTGCCAAGTGCTAGAACAGCAGAAAGGACCGCACACCTGCATCATGCTGTGACACAAGGTTTCACCAGCTTTCCACCTATTAACTAAAGCTCCCCATTGTTGTTAAGCAGCGTTCCCAAAGCCTGCTCTGATCCACTGCAATATTGTTGCAGGGAATCAGGTGTATTTGGGAAGTGTTGCAAGGATGACACTCGCTGGTAACACAAAGATGCCCCGCAGAGCTCAGATCTTGAATGATGTCCAATAGCCACGAGTTGGAATTTATTCCTCAATACTTATTTGCTTTTAAGCACAAGTTGCAATATATGTGACGGGATCCATATCTTGCTCATTTTAATGCCTGCAGTGGAGTACTGGCAATGGGGTTTGTAAACCCTGTTCTCATGCAAGCTGTCATCTCTCATCTAAAACGTATCCATGCTGATTTAAACAATCAGGCTTACTTTCTGTTGTTGTTCATAATACTGAAACTCAGTTGCTCAGATGTTTGCAGGATATAAAATTCTAAGAAGGGGAAGTACTAGTAAATTCATCTGCAAATTCCAGATGACATTCATAGCAAAATAAAAACATAAAGATCATTCACATTCACCCAGCTATTCCTTTAACGATTTTTAATGCCTTCTGAATTCCTGATTAGGAAGGCAGGTCTGATAGTGAAATACTGCAGGACATTCTTTATGAATTATCAGCTGTTATTATTTTGTCAAAAGTATAATTGGAAGTACATTATGTGGGAGAAAAGCTAGTTTTTCAGCTATTTATGCCTGTGGATATATTTATATTATGCCTTTGATCAAATTTGCAAATGCAGGTGTGGTTTGATAATCAAGAACATTTTACATAATTCACATTGTCTTACAGACAGGTAGAAATGTAGTTTTTCTCTTTGTTCTTACTTTATTTCTGTATCCCTTGAACAGACATGCTCCATGTTTGTTCTCTGTCTTTGGCATGGCTGGGCAACATGAAGTAGCAACACATCCAAACTGTTTCTTTCCCTCTCTGTGCACCAAGTTCCTCAAGACAGTGAGTAATAGTAACATGATTGTGGATAAATTGCTCTAAAAATGACTATTCAGCAAAAAAAATTATATATCTAGAGGCAGGTAACCCAGGCAAGCTAAAGGTCATTGCATCAATAAGCTGGCTTTTTGTCTAATTAACACATGCTGAACATGTCCCTGGGCTGATTTACAGTTCCATCCCTTGGGGTTTAGGCCACAGAGCCCAGCTGTGCCATTGTACAGCCAGTGGCTCTCTGCTGTAAGCCCCAGCCTCCCTGGGCAGTCAAAACAATGCTGAATTGCTGAGTGGCTATTCATAAATTGAGTGCAAGTTCATCATTAAAACATTTCTTAGAGATGAGAGTTGAAGACACACTGGTTTTATTATAGTGGCCTTTAAGCAATTTTATATTTTATATAAGTCTATTAAATTAAGACCTTAATGATATATGATGACAGCTGCAGGTCAGGTGTCTGTCCTGACTCCTGTGCAACATTCCAAGACATATGGTGTTTCAAAATCATATATTTTTGCTGAGGTCTTTTTGTCATTTTAGTATTGGTAAGGAAATATGTGATAAGTGCAAAACCTCCTCCTTTGATATACATAAAGCTCAGTGCCCATAGTAACATGAACTGGCTTTGCTCCAGATGAGAAAAAAAGGAGAATGGAATAGGAAGTAGGTAAGATCCTTTTTTCTTACAGTTATACAAGTAGGTGAATAAATTTCCAGGTCATGACACCTGATAGCAATGAAAGTGGAGAAAAGCCATGAAGATCATGCTATTACTACCACATGCACCATTAGGATTAAGATGAGTAGTAGACATGCCAAAAAGATGAAAATGTAGGAATTCCTGAAGGGACAGATCACATACAGTGTCTATACATGCCACCTCACACAACTGCATCTTAATCCTCAATGGAGCTTACAGATACAGTTGTACATTCACACTTCATGACAATTTGACATGATTTTTCATAAATTCTAGAGAGAAAAGTATTGGACATTTTTTAACTGTTTTGATACATGAAAAAACTTTGTACAGAGGGAGCAAGGATTTCTTACCATGTTCTGTTGATTATTTGTGTGAAAACTGGAGGACCAGAGTCCTGCATCTGGGAAGGAACAACCCCATGCACCAGTACAGGCTGGGTGTCAAACTGCTGAAGAGCAGCTCTGCAGAGAGAGACCTGGGAGTCCTGATTGATAATAAGCTAAACATGAGCCAGCAATGTGCCCTTGTGGCCAAGAAGGCCAATGGCATCCTGGGATGCATCAAGAAGAGCGTGAGCAGCAAGTCAAGGGAGGTTCTTCCCCTCTACTCTGCCCTGCTAAGGCCTCATCTGGAGTCTTGTGTCCAGTTCTGGGCTCCCCAGCTCAAGAGGGACAAAGAACTGCTGGAGAGAGGCCAGCGCAGGGCCATGAAGATAATCAAGGAACTCAAACATCTTTCATATGAGGAAAGGCTGTGGGAACTGGGGCTGTTTAGTCTGGAGGAGACTGAGGGGAGATCTTATTGACGTTTACAAATATCTAAAGGCTGGGTGTCAGGAGACTGGGGCAGCACTTTATTATATGTAGTGACACGACAAGGGGTAACGGGATGAAGCTGGAATACAAAAATTCCACTTAAATATAAGAAAAAAACTATTTCACTGTGAGGTGAGAGAGCCTTGGCACAGGCTGCCCAGAGGGGTTGTGGAGTCTCCTTCCTTGGAGGTCTTCAAGAGCTGCCTGGACATGTTCCTATGTGACCTGATCTAGGTGAACCTGCTTCTGCAGGGGAGTTGTACTAGATTATCTCTAAAAAGGTGCCTTCCAACTCCTCCATTCTATGAGCAAGAATCAGAGAGCAGATATTGCCACTGGCCGTCAACAGAGATACAGTTCAACAACAGTGTGTTGTGATGTGGGAAGGGTGAATAGTCTTGAGAAAGACGGCTCATAAAGAGGAAATTAGTCACAGAAATTAAGGAAAGAAAAAAGCAATCTGAAGAAATCTTTGCATCTCAGAGTTTGCAATTTTTCCAGTCCTGTTTTTAAACAATGATGCATAAATTCTAGGGCATCTGCAAAAATAAATATCAGGAGAGAGTTCTGCACTTAAAATAATTTTCACTCAGGCTGTTATCTCCACAGGAAAGACTCTAGGAAAAAAGCTTTCCCCAGCAATCTGTAGTTAACTAAGTTGTTATGCTCTGATGGACAAGGATGACCTGACACCTTGTGTACCGCAACCAGAAACAAAACATTATTTGGGGGAAAAAGCAATTAGCTGGATTCAGAGAGAACTGAAAAGGAAGAAGGATTAAAAGATAAAAAGGAAAGATGGAAAAAACCAGAAAAGATGAAGACTCTTGACTGATGGTCCTCTCAGATTCCAGAGCACCATCTTCAGAGGCCTGAGCTAAACAAATCTTTTCATGCCTGAAATAATGAGAAATGGCTTCCACATACTTGTTTAAGGTTTTGAAAATATGAGAAGGTCAAAATACATATATGGGGATGAAGGCAAGACAAAAATATTACCCACACCACCACTGTGTGCAAATTAGTGTCTCCTACACTACAGAAGAGAAATTGGCAAGCACAGAAACAGCCACAGTGACATTTCCTTCTGTCATGTATGCTCTATATGAAAAAACACTCACTGGAGGCAAAGCCTCAAGAGATTGTCCCCAGAAGCCCAGTACTGGCTCTTAGAAGGAGTGATGCAGGACTGGGAAGCAAATTGTTTTCACCAAAGACTTGCCACTGACTGAGCAAGGAATTGGAGAAATAACTGTAGCACAGAAGGGGCTGGGGTCCTGCAGGCAGAGAACACCACACCGTCTTATGCCAAAGGCACATAGGATTCAGAGTGTGGTGATCTGTGACACACTGATCCTGCTGCAGCTTCACCAATGACTACAAGCTTTCATCACAGGTGAATTTGGACCACTGTCTTGCCATAATTTGAGTATAGTTGGAATGCTGGGGGAAGGAAGTTATCTTCCTCTGGTTGCCACAGGCAGGCTGAAGCTGTTTGCTCAGTTCAGTTAATGTACACACTGAACTTCAGAAGATTCACTTAGCAGGACATATCATTTAAAAAAAAAATGTTACACAATCAAATAAAAACTATGAAAAGTTTTGTTACGTAGTTTCTAACTCTTCAAAATACTTTTGCATGACAGTATTCAAAGTGAGTCTGACCACAAAAACGTTCCTGCGAAGAAGCAGCAGCACTTCATTCCTGATGGATTTCTCTAGCAAGACTTTTTCCACCTAGGGGCGTTCGTTTTTAATACAGAAACTATTCACACTAAGGGATTTAAACACTAATCAGTTTGCAAGCTGTTCTTAAACATCTACACTCCTATGAGACTAAAAATAATATTCAACCATACATTCTCTATCTCCATCCTATCATTCTCTAATTACATTTCACCACAAGGGCATAAAAAAGCATGACATCCTACCCTTAACACTGCAAAGGTGGACAAGACTCTGTCATCTCAGTATTCAGGAGCACTTACTGTTAAATTTTCTCCTGTTCTGACATTTCTTTTCACTTGTATAGGCCTCCATGGCAGCTTGTGCACAATCCCTGCTTCATGCCAGAACCTTTCTACCAATTACCTGATCTTCTCTCATTCCCATGTGGCGACTTAATATGAAACTGATCCAAATACAACTGAAACAGAATCCTGTCTTTGGATTTTACCAATTAAAAAAAAAAATAGCTATAGTATTTTGAAAAAAAAACCCCACAACTTAGCAAAAAAAGGACCAAATGAAAGATGAAAATTTTCATCTAATTGTCACTATCAGAGCTGTGGCTTGGGAAAAATCCAGCTTTTGTGAAAGAGATATGAAATTAAGAAGAATTAAAATAGTCACTTGTGTGTTGCAAGGAAGAAAACCAACCAAACCAAACTTATCTCCTGATAGAAGACAGTCACTCACTTGTGGGTGAGTAGCTGGGTACAAATAGAGCAATAATGAAACTGAATGTCCACTGCTTTAACTGATTGCACTGCTTGCTTTGTGCTCGTGCCCCCAGTTTGCTGAGTTTGCACAGAACCAGGTGTAGATCCAGGATGTAAGTCAGTGTGCAAGTGTCCTGCTTCTTTTCACTCCAAATAATCCCATTTTGAGCAACATGATCATAAGTTTTATATCATTCAAGCTCTGTCCTTTCCAAGCTAACAGACCAGAATTCCTTTTCTGACACAGGTGAAGTGGAGCTCTTCCATGGTCCATCATCTTAAACTGCTCCAGTGGCACTTGAAGCAGTGTGCCCTGGGGTACCTGACAACTCCCTGGGCATGACGAGCCACCCAAAGTAGCAGCTCCTGCCAGTCTGTCTGAGTAGGGATATGGACGCCCACAACAGCTCCAAAACCAAGTGACTCCGAGGGAAGAATGGTCCAAGGGTCACCCAACACCACACTCATGCAGTACCTCTGCTAAGACTTCAGCTGGCAAAGAGCCAATAAAGGGCATGGCAACCAAAGCAGCTCAGGAGAGAACTGTCAGCAGAACAAGGCAGTGATTTATTATAAGTGTACAATCAGACTGTCAATTTAAAATACTTGAGTAAAGTATCTAAATAGTCAGCATTTATTAATTGCAGAATCACAGAATGGTGTGGGTTGGAAGGGACCTTTAGGGATCATCTAGTCCAATTCCCCTGCTAAAGGAGGTCCACCTGTATTACAGGATACGGTGTCACATGGGAACATGACCAGGTGGGTCTTGAAAAGCTCCAGAGAAGGAACGTCCACACCCTCCTGGGCAGCCTGTGCCAGGGCTCCCTCACGTCAACAGTGAAACACTTTTTCCTAATGTTTAAATGGACCTTTTCTGAATTCCAATTTCTTTCCATTACACCTTGTCCTGTCACTAAATATAACAGAAAATAAGTGATGCCCCAACCTCCTGACACCCATCATTTACATATCTGTAAATATTAATGAGTCTTCTCTTTTCTAAACAGCCCCAGTTCCCACAGTCTTTCTTCATAAGGAAGATGCTCCAGCCCTCTGAGCATCATGGTAGCCCTGTGCTGGACTCTCTCCAGAAGTTCCCTGTTATTAATAAACAACACTGTTTGAGTTTACAAAGACACATGCATACGTACCCACACACATACACTCACATGTATGTACACAAATAGACATCCAGGGGTATATGCACACAACTACACAGAAATCAGCTACATGGATCATCTTTGTGTGTCTGAAAAATCACTCATTCAGATAAAAGAAGTGTGTGCTGAGTATGTAGGATAAAATCTAGTTTTGCAGAACAGTTTGGGCCAGGTGAATATATATGTGCGTGTATGTATATATATATATATATAAATGCTGGATTCATGAGAAAAGAAACTTTAACATCTGAGATGGGTACTCACATAGTCACAGCCACAGGCCGTTCCCAAAGCACATGACAGTAGGAATCATGGAAGAGGATTTCTTTTATGATTACACCACACTACTTAAAAGTTGAAATGAACAAATTAGGTATCATCTCAGTGAATGTGTCTGTACCAGGGAATATTGTAGCTCACCTCCAAAAAAACTGTCTAAATCATGGCTAGACTCCATTGCAATGCTGCTTCTCACTGACACCATAGGTTTTTATTCTCTGGTCAGAATATATATGATTAGACAGAGGTAACTAATTCCCATTAACAGTTTATTGCAAGGAAGCCCAGGCCATGACTTCCTCACTGTACATATGGATTAGAAAGGCTGACTGATAAACAAAATGTTTCTGTGGACTTGAACACAAAAATAGCATGTTGATGCAGGAAGAATGCAGCTTTCCTTTTAAAATAAAAGACAATACAGTGACATTTCCCACAGAAGGTTTCAGGTCCCTGAAGTCATTTAAACCTCATGGAGTAAAAAAAAAAAATCCCACTATGTACCTGTGATTTCAAGAACTGGCTCACATTCCCTGAGTCAGTGTGTCTCCACGCCCCTGTCCGTCCAGTCATTTAGAGAGGTTAGATTTGTGATTAGAGGCACTTCTTTGCAATCAGTATAAATGCTCACATTTGCAGTGACTTCAGAACAGCACATGGCCTTGAGAATCAGAGTTTAAGCACAAGGGAAAGTGTACTAAAAGCCTTTATAGCCCAGCACAAAAGAGATCACATTGACACTATATAAACCTACATCGGCCCTGTTTATAAGAAACTCAAGAATGATTTTCAACACAGGCTGTTACATTTATCAAAGCTTTTACAAGTTCTTTCACAGTATCCTACTACCAATTTGAATTCCCTACATGAGCTGAGATATCCAGAAATGAATGACAATATTAATTCTGTTATGATTAAAGCCCACAATAGTTCCAAAATAAAACCAGTATTTTTAACATTTTCATCTGGGTTTTAAATATGTATTTTTAGATCCCTGTTTTTCAAAAGATGATTTCCTAGAAGATGGTTAGTATTTTTCTCCTGGCTAAGCACAAAAAAATATTAGCACCTCTAGCAGAAAGCCCTGGTAATTGGTTTGACAATTAAAATCACAAATATCAAACCGCTGAGGGAAGATTACCCAGGTCCAGTAATTTGCAGTTTTATTTAGCAGGACAGGATGCTTAAGGGCATTAAACAAACAGCATAAAATGTACTATGTAATGGCAGTGACATTTTCAGTTATCATTATTGTAAAAGGCAACAAAACACATATTGTCAGCTAACATACCTGCAATGGCTTGTGTCCTCAAAGCACTTGTTTCAAAGACAATGGCTTTGGAATTGTCCCAGACATTTGGGGCAGAGGTTCCTTTGCTTCAGCAAATTTGAAACAGTATGTGAATGCTGACTTTCTGGCAGACAACTCTTTGTACTGTGTTGATCCCAACAGTACTCTAAAATAAGTAAATGGCCACTCCAGAATCTGAAAACCCATAGACTGTGCTACCCCCCATCCCAACTGCTCCACCGAGATACATCAGCACATCAAACACAAGGGTGCAAATGGTGCCTGTTGCTCCCTTGCCAGCACCCATACTGACATTCCCATAAAAACCAGTTCAAAAATCAGTGTTCCCTTCCTTAGGCTTCTAATTATTGAGGATTTTAGTGCCCCCAACATCTTTGCAACTGTTCCATCTTTAGGAGAAAGTAATCTAAATTGATGAAGAAAGGTGACACACAGTCAGTACCATCTAGAGTTCAGCTAGTTAATCTACAAAGACAGCCTAACCAACTGATCTATCACATTTTCTTCCTGAAGAAATAATTTGCAAATAACAGTAGCAGCATCTCATTCACTCTAAAGAACGTAAAGCAAGTCCAGTTTCCAGTTTACATTACTACCTGATCCAAAAAGGAACAGAAATAAAGCATTTTCTTGTCTCTTCAAAACCCGCCTGGGCATGTTCCTGTAGCGATTGCTACATTCCTGTAGGCAGGTTTTGAAGACCTTCAGAAAAGGAGCCTCCAAATCCTTCCTGAGCAGCCTGCGCCAGGGCTCCCTCATCCTTACAGTGAAATAGTTTCTTCTTATGTTTAAATGGAACTTTTCTGAGTTCCAGTTTCTTTCCATTACCCCTTGTCCTGTCACTAGATACAACAGGAAAGCGTGATGCTCCAACCTCCTGACACCCACCATTTAGATAATTGTAAATATTAATGAGATTTCCCCCTACCCCACCAGTCTTCTCCAGACTAAACAGCCCCAGGTCCTGCAGCCTTTCCTCATAAGGATCAGTCAGGATCAGTCCCCTGATCATCTTCGTGCCCCTGTGCTGAACTGTCTCCAGCAATTCCCTGTCCCTCTTGAGCTGGGGAGCCCAGAACTGGAGACAGGACTCCAGATGAGGCCTCACCAGGGCAGAGTAGAGGGGTAGGAGAAACTCCCTTGACCTGCTGCCCATAGTCTTCTTGATGCATCCCAGAATTCCTTCTAAAGGGAGGGGAAAATGCTTCTAAAAGCATCTAAAAAATGCTTTTACAATTACTGTTTGGGGTACAGATGCTCATTTCTTGACTCAGTCCCTCTTTTCTCTGCTATATCACTGGCAATCTCTCCACAGCACTTCTGCTTTGCCACTCATTTGTTCTTATACTGGCTTTATACATTTAATTTTCAGCGTGGTGATATGGGTTGTTTTATATTCTTTGCTAGTTTATTTTAAGTAATAAAACATTTGCATTGCTAGGTGCCTGGAAAGATAACAGCCAAAACTGAAACATAGAGCACAGCGGTTCACATCTTCTGCAGCAGTGAATCACTGCATCTCCCTTCCAGTCATCAGACAAGTATTTTGTTTTACTCCACCTAAGGATCTAGTTCTCAGTTCATATCTGATTTAAAGTAAGTCTCACTGCTGAGGACTTCCTGAGCTAATGAAAACAATCTCATTTGTTTTGTGCTGTGAGATTGAGTTTCTTAAATATCAACTCAGCCTGAGGACAGGGGGAACGTGGAAGATCCTCAGCAAGGGGTCTATCAATCTGTGCTACAGATCCCCGTGCCTCCCCAGCAAAAGGCAGGAGATGGCACAAGCCTAACACATCACAGCTGATTAAGGGCTTTAAGTGTTGTTCTTATGAGAAACAGTTCAGGAAGGAATTGGGAAAAAAGATGTCAGAAACTCAAGGGGGAAAAAAAAAGGAATGAAAGAAATGGAAATGAAGTGTGAAAATAGCACAGACAAAGATATAAAGGGGCAAAGACACTGATGAGTCAGGTGAGAGTGAAAATTACCTTGAAAAGAATTAAAGGGCATAAGAGGTTGGAAAAAGAGCACATTTTAAAGATCACATTCTCACTTTGTTTTGAGAGATTTTTGTTTTGAAGAGAGAGAAAGAAATGAAGAGCACAAAGAGATAAATAATGACTCCACATCTCATTTATTAATAAACTAAAGCCAATCAGCAACCCAACTAAACTGCTTGTAATTCAGTTGGGGTCTGACTACTGTAAAATGAAAAAGGGGCATTCAGGCCTTAGATTTCAGTTAGCTAACTTAATTATTCTTGCCCTGATTGCCTATGCAGCAGTCCACTTTGATATGAGCATACTGCTCTCCACCTTGGAGACTCTACAGCAGCTGATGCCAAGGCCAGCAGGATACTCCTCTTTCTGCAGGGCATGTAGGTCATATGCTTTTCATCCATTATTAGTAGTAGCCTATTTAGACATTAGCAAGGTTGTTAAAGATCTCAGCTCTGCTTGTCTGTAAAGACCTGATTCTTTCTGTAGGTGAGGTACTGTGGCTAATAATAATTACAGTAACTTGGTGGAAAAATTTGCAAGGCAAAGGTAAAATTGTGCCTTTCTAATTCATTCTTTGTCTCCAGCCCATACTCTCAAAATAAATCTTCTCTCTGAGAGCACTAAAATTTTCATGGGGCAGTAGCCACAACATACCAGCTATACCCACCAAGATGCCAAAGGTGAGAAAAACACAAATGGTAAGGGATTACAGATAGGAGATGACAACAATTCTCGAAGGGACCTATTACTCCACTACTGCCTGGCCTCTAAGGAGGCTCACTCTGCTGCTACATCTAAGGGCAGCCAAGTAATGTCAAACCCAGCAGCTCCTGTAAGCTCACCCCTTTCTTCTGATGAGGCACCAGGATGCCCAGCAGCCATCGAGCCATCGCTTTCCTGCAGGTATCATGTAACATGCTTGTCAGGCAGCTCTAGTACTGCTCCCACAAAAGAGCCCACACATTGGTCTTCAGGACACCTATATCACAAGTACACTTCATAAATATGCAACTGTTCAGTTCACTTGTAAAACACTTATTAACAATCTATATTAAATCGTCCAGACATTAGGTTTTGTCCATACTATAAGGAAAAATGCATTTTTTCACTAAAGAAATAAAAGGATTTTAGCCTACTAAGTCTTCAGCTGAGCATCTCTGTCATAAATTACAGTTAGAAAGGAAAAGTCTTTTGCTTTTCAGTTAGGCCAAATGAGGTACTGGCCTAAAAAAAACTATTACAGTCTCCAGTAAATACCCAGACTGGTGCTGGAACCACAAGAAAAGAGCAACTCTTTATTTTGAGCATTTAAATGTTTGCATTTATAACTTCTAAGGATTCTTGGCAATTCATCTTTTTTTCCCCTCTTTATTTGCAAGAGGTTCAGCCTTCATTCAGCTCTTCAGAATTCAGAGACATTGTGAATATTCTCTTGAGCCCTACATCCCTTCTGTTCATGATCAAGAGAGACAGTAGGTGGGCTGAAATTCTCTTGAGCTCTTCCAAGAACAAAGATGTTTCCTACTTAGTATGAAGAAGGACAAGAAGCTGCCCTAACACTATAACTTTCCCACATTGTAACTAGAGTTGCAGCATATCTGCAAGGTGTTTACTTGTTATCACAATTCATCCTCATAAACAAGTTTGTTTGCTTGGTGTGTCACATCAAAACACACCTGCAGACTTAACTAGGAAAACTGGTACAAAATCTGCTATAAAGCACAACCAAAACAGGTAGCAGGCTCTGTTAAGCAGTATTCACACACAGGGGTTTCTTCTATCTTTCATGTCCTACTGAACAGCCAGAAAGGAGTTTTGAGAAAGTTATGGGGACAGATAAGTGTTTTGGTCTGTTCCCTTCCCAAATATCTGTACTCACATCAGGTGAGGTGTGATTTCTAATAGGCCAATTGCCTGCAGAAAGTGTCTTCTTCTGCCTCATGGTGTTGTTTGGTTGATTGTCCTTCACCCTGTTCCTTGCATTTAATTTATGTGCTTCCTTTCTGCAGCCTGAAGAACCTTTATCCTCTTCTCTAAACCCTGGAGCATTTTGACATTCTCAGCTGTGAAGGCAGCCTTCAGATTCTTCTGCTTCTGAAGCCAATACATTTTTAGTAGTCACATTTCCTTTTTTCCCCCTCCTGATTTATTTTTCTCCTTGATTTCTTTCCTCCTCCCACTTCTATAAGACCTGCCTTTTTTTTTTATGGATGACATCTGTGGATCCAAAAAATCCTCAGTTCCCTTGGTGCTTGGAAACAGAATCATGTATTTGTCAGGATCACAAGCCATCTCCTCCATTAGAAGTGCAAACTTACATTTCAGGCAAAAAGTTTTCTCCCCCTTCAAAGCAGACAGCAGACACACCATATCACATAGTGGTTCAAAATTACTGATCATTCTTTCACCTTTTTATCATTGACACAAAAATGTACTTACTGCAACTTAAACTCCCAACAGTACTGTTCCTATTAACTATTGTATATTTATTACTCAGGTGTTGGCTGTTGCAGCATTTTAACCTGATCAGTCTCTTCCTTCAGTAACTCTGCAAACTCACTAAAGTAAAACACAAATATTAGATCAAGGTCTTATATATCTTAAACAAACCTTTCACATATCAAAGCTGAAATTCTAAATTTGGCCACAGGAGATCTGCTATCTTACTGACACAAAACAAAACCCATCTCCAAAACAAAAGGTCAACATTTTAAACTGCAACAGTCCTATAGTTGCTGTCAAGTGGACATGATTTGGACATGATGCATGTTCCTTTGAGTAATTCATAATTGATTTTATCAAGAAAATTGCTTTTATCAAAGCTAGAACATGCTTTGAGAACCCTCTGCAATGATTCAGATCAGAAATTCAATGATTTTATGTAAAAGATGCATGTAAAAATTAAAAAAACCCCATAATATATCAGTTAAACTTCAAAGAGAATTCAGACAGGCAGAATGTAACCATAACAGATGGAACCTGAGTCGAATTCATTTAAGATGACACCTCTCCTTTGCAAAAATAATGTTTTAAAGTATCCTGTCCTCTTAGTTCAACACTGTTAACTTGTGCAATGGTCACGTACCTTGCAAATCTCTATCAATTAAAATCTACTTTAAGCCACAGCAGTTGTGAGCGACTCAATTAGCATTTTACTTCCTCATTACTCAAATGCACTACCTGTATCTTAGTTTATTATTCACATACATACTCTGAAATCTTGTTTATTCCCTTTGGAAATTGTCACTTTCACTGAGATAAACTCATCTATGATAGATAACAGCTCTGTTAGCATTTAGTAATCCAGATCAGATTATTAGATTAGGACTGAGCGTGCATTAGTATAATAAGACAGAAATCTATTCCAAATAGAGTGCAAACAAGCTCTACTTTACAAAACAAATGAATGCAACTCATCTTTGAGTGCACTGTTCAGTACAAAACAAAGATGTTCTGCTGAGAAAGCCTGGAGGAGAATGTGATTTGCAGAATGGGCAAAGGTCCAGAATGCATTACATCTTACTCATTTCTCCTTTCTTTATAATAAAATCATCTCAAAAAGACAACATTCACTTACACATTAATTATAAATGAAAAGAAACCATCTGAATTTTTGCTAGCATGCTGTAAAAAGATCTTACTCTGCTTTAGAATCACAGAATGACAGGGTTGGAAGGGGCCTTTAGAGATCATCTAGTCCAACTCCCTTGCAGAAGCAGGTCCCACCTAGATCAGGTCACACAGTGTCCAGGTGGATCTTGAAGACCTCCAAGGAAGGAGCTTCCACATCCTCCCTGGGCAGCCTGGGCCAGGGCTCCCTCACCTCAACAGTAAAATAGATTTTTCTTATATTTAAATGGAACTTTTTGTGTTCCAGCTTCATCCCATTACCCCTTGTCCTGTTGCTAGCTACCATAGAAAAAAAGGCATGTCCCAACCTCCTGACACCCACCATTTAGATATTTGTAAATATTAATGAGATCTTCCCCCAGTCTCCTCTTTTCTAGACTAAGTATAGACTAAGTATAAGACTATAAGTCTACAGTCTAAGACTATAGTATATTTGGACACACTATATAAACAGTGCCCCAACTTTTTCTGTTTTCTGGAATCTTTCATAGATTTACATAACAAAAAAGCATGAATCTTACTCTAAGTCTTTCCTCCCCCACTTACAGTTTCTAGGCTTTTTTGCTTTGGGATTCTTCTGTTCCATTCTATAATCTCTTCTATCCCAAAGAGACTCCAACTCTTCATCCTTGCTCAAATTAATAGGGCTCAGAGGACTTAGCAGATAATTCTTTGCTCCAAGAAGGGCTCAATAGTTTCAAAATGTGATGACACCAAAATGCAAATCAGTTTAACTCCTAGATCTGTTTTTCAGTTTCACAAACTATCCAAAACACTTCAGAGCTGTAGTGCCTTGGACACACGGGCTGGAGGAGAGCCACAGCATGTTTTCCTCCCCTTCAAGCAAGAGAGCATGACTGTGAAATGTCTGCTCTGTGGTCTAGCTGTGTCTTCTGACCACATAAATCAGGTATAATACCAAATATTTATTGAATTAATGTCTTCATTTAATGACAGATAAAGACTGAAGGTAGCAAAAGAAATGGAGGTTTTGTTATGAATTTCTACTGTGTCACTTCTCCCGGTTAAAAGTTAGGGAAATCCTTTGCAGCTACCATTACCTGAGCAGCTTCCTTTCAAGCAACCAGTTTGTCTGAAGAGATCAGAATTGCCTTCATGAGACAGAAAAAAACACACACTGCAGAAGTGGAAGTCAGCATTCAGACTGCAATGTCTTCCCACCCTCCTGCTCTTTCTCTCTGTATGTCATCATGCTGACCTAGAATACAGATGTGAAGGGAAGTGGAAAAGCTTGAACATCTCAGGCTTTGATCAGGCAGCTATATATTTTTGAACACCTGGGAAGCATTTATATAAACAGGAGCTGATGGCATGTCTACCTTGCTTCCATCTAGCTGTTTTGTAAACCCTTGCTGGCTATTCCAGTGGCAGAAACGTTCAGTACAGACTGCAAAATCCACCAAAGACCAAGATAAAGTAGTCTGTGTGGAGTGGCATTGTCTCTTGAAACTACCACCAAGGCCTTGCGAGGACTTCCAGGCTGCCTTTCCTGGTGAGCTTCCAGAGTTCAGACTCATTCATATATTTCACCCTGTACTGAAAACAGGAGGCTTGCAGAACTGATGCAACTTCAAGTGCAAACCTATTCTTAATTTTCTTGGAATCTTTGCTAGCCAACCAGATTGCTTTTCTAATTTTAATGCATTTTACAGAACTCTGTGTGTTTTGCAGCCTTTTTTTCACATGAATCAGAATCTTCTACTCTTCCACTTGCGATTCTGCTGGACTCTTCAAGGGAATTGAAACCTGACTCACAAAAACATCTGTACTGCCAATTAAATATTGTGAAAACATAGGTTAATCTCAACAGACTTCCAAGTTGACAAAGTCATTGTTTAATACGTTGAGATATAATGCTGAAAGAAATTTGATAACAGCAATAAGGCAGTTCCAAGAATATCGTTACCATGAAATAATTACATCCCAACAGGATTAGAGGTAATCAGCCACACTGTATCTCAGTACACCTCAGGGGGTGATTATCTTACCATAACAACACCACCCATTGTGTTTCATTGCTTAAATGTGTTCTGATAAAATAACATAGCTTGAAAGTTTGTGTAGCTGATTTTGTCAGCAGAGAAAAATTACAGCCATAGTATATTTTCTTTTCCCTGTAACTTTGTCTTTTAAAAGATTCCAATCCTGTTGGAAATATACAAACATATTCAATACCAAAGTAGGTTCCAGCATTTAGATTGCAATATCAAGAATCAAAATTAGGTCATTCATGTTTGTTTTGGCAGGCTGTACTTTTTTTTTTCAGGCTGCTAGGACTTTAATTTGTGTCACCATCTTAATGTTATTTAAATATGGAGTTGTACTTAATGTGTTTACTAAAGAAAAGTGTTTCAGGAAAGATTGAGCCACACAGAATATTATTTATTTACTTAAATGACAAAAAAAATATAAAGTAATAAATCTTAGTCTCTCAAAGTAAATGAAACCATTATGCCTGATTGAATGCATTTGTTTATACTAATAAAAATTAATACCCCCACAGATATTACTTTGCTATTGTTGTTATGGGCTGCCAGTATATTAGGTAAATATAAAATCAAATGAAAATGATATAAACAAGAGCTTTGTATTCTGTACAAGTATTCTATACATTATAGCACTACAGCAACATATGGAGTCTTCTGTGTTGTCTTAAATGTACATGACACATGTTTAAGGTCAGTGCAAGTCAGCTTTAATAGTGGAACATTACTGTGCTGCTGATCTGTCAAATCCAGGAGCCCACATACAGTAATCACAGGTAAGTGACATCGTCTATCATTTATCATTACAGAGAGATCCAGTGGTGACAGCTCGCTCGTTCTGCAGATATCCATGTGATTCGTGTGATCAAACCAGACTGTCCCAGTTCCTTTAGTACTTGAATATGACATTGGCAGTTTAAACTGAAGAAAAAATTTATTCTGAGCACATAAGGAGCCTTGGAATTGTAGAGGCACACCGAGTGCAAACAATAAATTACAGATGAAGAGAGATTTATCAAGAGCAGCTACTACTTAGAGAAAGATCATGCTTTGGTCTTCTTGACCTTTCTGAAGACTTGCTTTCTGGATTATTACTAAGAACTTTAAAGACTGTTATAAATGGTTGACTCAGCTATTCTAGAAATGAATTATGCAGACTATAAAGGGAACTTTGCTGACCTCCTATACTACCATCTCATGAATGACTGTTTTGCTTTGAATTAAAAGTCCAAGGGAAATTAAAATGGTTATCTTCATGACTGCTTTAAGGAATTTTAAACCCATAACTGAAAGAAAATATAAAAATAAATCAACATTTGCATTTTTATAGCACATTACTCAAGAATCCCAAAACCCAGCTAATGCATGGGATCCCTGTTTTACAGATAACAAAGCTGAGGCACAGAGACAACAAAGAACAAGTCCACCCAGAACACTTCCTTCCCTTTACAAAGAGAAGCTTCTTCCATTAATGCACCCCAAGACTACGTTCTATTACTAACTGCTACACAGTGTCATTTGACACTAATTTCCTCTAGAAGTTCTCTTTCAAACACACCAGCATTTCAGTGCTCAGAAAGCCAAACTGAGAATAACTAATGAAACCATCCTTCTCCTACATGGCACTATCCTCTTTCATAGGGCCCCTCTGAATTCATCTATTTTCTGCTCATACTGAGAACATCTAAATGAAGGTGCTAATGCTGCATGTTTGAAGAAAATCAAAGCTGAAATCAAAGAACAAAATGTCTTACTGTGAAGGCATCTTTCAATTTGTTCCATGCCATTTTGCAGACAAAGAAATAAAAGCACCTGCACTATCAATAGGGCTTTGTTTTAACTCTGCATCACAGAGACTTGTAAATCTACTTTCATAACTGCTCCAAAAATTCATCTACAGTCGGCTAAAATCAATGATCATATTTGATGCTTCTAACAGATTGGTTTTTCTAATTCTGAAAATGAGTTTGTGAGACAATCCCTGCTATTTCAGTCTCACAGTAGAGCTAGTATACAGGTGTGACATGAAGAAAATATTTTGCTGTTCCTATTTGGTTTCTTTCTAATACCTGTAAGTGCAACAGCATCGGAAATCAACAGCTATTTTGGGCATTCTATGCTTTTCATCAAATTGCAGTCAGTAGAAATACTTTCCCTAGTGATCTTCAAAACTCTGATATACATGTCATAAAAATCTATTCAGAATTCAATATCCACATTAGTGCTGGTGCCATTTGGGAATACATCATTCCAACAAGGATGACTGGAAGAGAAATATTTCCTTTCTAGTTAGGCACAGCAAGGCTGATCTTTGTCTGCTACGTATCTCCTTGCAAGAGGCACACTGCCAAAAAACAAAACCCCAAATCAAACAAAGAAAAGGCAAAATAATAGTCATAACTTAATAAGGCAATGGAATTAGCTACTTAGAAATCCTTCACAAGGACTAGAAATCCTGGGTGCCCAAAACCAAAATGGGTGTCTGGGAGGGCTCTGAATCCCAGCCACTTCTAGGTCTCATAAATTCTTTAAGAGTCACAAAACTAGCTCAAAAATGAACTAAAGAAAATAGCATAGGGTCAAAATCTGCTGTTGTAGGTAACCATGATGCATAAGCTTTTTCATGAACCAAACAATTTGTCTTACATTGATTGTGGTCCGTTCCTTCACTGGTCCTGCTGGAGTGTTCTGCTATTGTTATTACCTATATTCACTGTATTACACTGATCCTTCTTTGTTTTAACAATGCTTCTCATCTTTGGGTCTATCAACTACAACAATTTTAAGATGTCCCTTAGCAGACAGAAGAAATTGAAAGAATAAGAGATTCTTACAGCTCTGATGGTTCACTTTGCAGAATCAGGTTGCAGCCTCTCTTCTTTCCACATAAGAGGTGCACAAATTTCTGTGTATCCTTCTACCTCATCTGTTTCTGATGTCCCCCACAATGTTTCCATTTCCTTCTTTACTCTTTTCCTCAAGCCATTACTATGCAGCAGTCCTCCACTCTGTTCAAACCTGTGAGTTCCAGTATTGCTAGGCTCGTTGCTTCTCAAATGATAAATTTCTGGGTTTGTTGACCTTCTTGTCTACAACAGATGATTAGATTTGTTCTTTTCCAGCTTCAAGCTAGACCTAGTTCAATCTAGCTATTAGGTACCATTAACTTAGTCTTAATGTAGTCTCTAAAACTTGAACCAGCTTCCATGCTTCTATATTGTTTCATTTGTAAGTGACTCTCTCTTGCAATCGGCTTTTCACTTTAATTTTTGTCTTCCTTTGATTCTCCTGTGACCCTGTCACTTCCTGATTTTCATTTCTTCTCCTTCACTTCTTCAATGAGCCTGCTTATATCTCTTCCAACTTCCTGGGTAGTTCCACAGAGTTGCATTCACTGCCACCATTTCGCTTCTATCCCACTGTCTATTTGGATAAGTGCCATCCAAAATACAAACTCAGTAATTGCCTTAAGGCTAATGCTTCACAGAACTACTTTTCCACTTAGATACCTAGGCAATCTGTCCCTGGCATCCTCTACTTGCCAAGCAGTCAGACTGAAGAAAGTTTTCGAATCGGTTCCAGAGGACCCTCACTTCCAATACAGATACAAGCAGTATCCCCACATGCTCCTCAAATGTGCATCATCTTTAACTGAAACCTTACTCTGGCTTCTCACATCCATACTGATTGCAGGAGGTCCTTTCTCTTATCTGAAGGCTTTCTTGTGTATCCACATGTCCAGGCTTTCATCTTGGATCCCAACTGTTCAATTTTTATTAAGATGGTGCTCTGGACCAGTATAACTCTTCACATTACCATTATCTGAAGATGAGAAGTATCAACTTCAGACAGTACTCTTAGTGGAGGAGAGATACACAGTTCTTTAAGGTCTGTTTGTATATCATGCAGCTTGTCAGATTAACAGATGCCCCAGACACCCCAATGTTTTCTCTGCTGAAATATGGAAGCTGCATCTTGTTACCAGAGCTTTATTTCAGAGTTTTCTCTCTTGCTAGGTATTTTTTCATATGACGCAAAAGAAATGAAGCTTTAAGAGTGAGAACACACAGACTCCCTAAATTCAAAAGCTTCTCAAAAGACTCTACAACTGTAAATAGCAATAGTGGCTACTTTTTTTTCCACTCTTCATTTCATCCAGCATGAGTCTCTATCCAGTGCTAGCTCTCTATATTTTATCTCTCAAAATCAAATAAAAAAATAATCCATCTTGTTTTGGAAGAAAGAAGCACTTAGAACCACTGTTAACAGTTCTTCAATATTCTAATGAACTTAATAAGCTCCCACGATGCTTCTTACAATGTCGAGAAAGCTTCCAAAATATTAAAGTGACTGTGTTTACTCCAGCAGTAAGGAGCATTTCTGGATGACTGGTGCAATACGTTAATATTACACACATTCTCTTCATACTGGAAAGGAATTCACTAGAGGAAACAATTATTCACTTTGAAGCCTTTTAATATTTTTGAACGTGACTCAATTACAATATTCTGCCTGTATATTTCTTTTTGGGATCACCTGAAACATCACTTGATTGATGATGAAACCATATTTTCCTCAACCAGTTCTAATTTCATTCATATCACACTTAGTTTCTTTATAATTTAGTGAAAGTTGCATTTTGACTGTGTTTCTCTAGCACCTAAACTAGCTCCACAAGCTAACAAAGTCCCCTGACTCTGCTGAGAGTTGTGAGAGAAAGAACATTTATAAACAAGCTACAGAAATTATTAAAGTAAAAGCAGAAATAGCCTCATATCCTACTTTCAAAAACGGCCTTAATTATAACCCATGTGACACACAATTTCATAATGTATACATGAGTAATTCCATCTCTTAAATACTAATGACATACATAACATTACATATATAATGTCTTATATTGATTACATATAATAATCTGGAGTATTCCTAGCACTATAGAAGTAATTATTTGAGGTAAGATTTCAGCTGAAGGTAGTTGATTGTCTCTATCAATGCAACAGATGGGGCTTGGCAAGGCTCGGTATATGCTCTACTCCCTGTTCTGCCAGTGGCTTGCAGGTTGATTTCATCAGTAAATCACCTCAGTCCTGCAAACTTCTCTTTCCCATCTTTTAAAAGGAAAGATGTAACAGCCCTCTCTTTAAGGCATTTTGAAATGCAATGATTATGCAAGTGAATTTTTCACATATCAATCTTGTTATTAATTGAATGTCTGAAGGCTAAGTGAATTTGCATAAGCAGCTGTTTATTGAATTTAACTGAATCAGAATCAAGTACTTACCTCAGTTACACTTTTAAATAACTTTTAAAGAGGTAAATTGTTTTAAGGCTGAATTTTTCAGGTGAATAAGTAGATCACATTGCTCATGAATTACTATAAATGGGCTGATTCCTCAAAATATGCAGAAATGAGAGAAATTAGAAAGATTAAATGAGCACATTAGCAGTAACAAGAGACTTCCATTTACAGAGTAATTGGGACACAGACAAAAAAAAACCATAACCACATTAAAAGAAACAGTTTGTACAATGATTTCTTACTAATAAGGAATCTTACACAAAGCTATAGCATGGAAGCACTAAAAATGGGCCCCTGTAACATGATCACACACACCTCAATAGCTGCTCTAGGTGGACCTAGGTTTGTGACCTGATTTAGGTGAACCTGCTTCTGCAGGAAGGTTGGACTAGGTGGTCTCTGAAGGTCCCTTCCAACCCCTACCATTCTATGACTCTATGAATACCACAAAGTAACCCATGGACCTCTGCCACATTGGTTATGAGCCAAGGGCCTGATCATATGGAGTAGTTAACAGGTTGCTGTTGTTTTGCTCGTGATTAGGAGATCAAATGCAAGACATGCTGTGCTTTACCAGCACAAGACTCAACAACTTTTCTGGAAACCTCCTTATTCTCAGGTAGCAGAGCTGCAACAGGAAAGCAGACTATCCACAACGGGAAAGGTGGCCATCCACCATTACTCTTGTCAGTCCCAATCATCAGCAAAACCTGAGGAACCACCATTATCCTCTCTACATATGCTATTTGCTCCTCTGCACTTTTTATGTTATAGCAACGATAGCACCTCCTTTTCAGACATCAACCACAAGCACATAACATTATCAGAGCTAATGAATCTTCAGGAACAATTAAGTTTATTTAGGAAGTCTGGTACGTCTCACATGCTACAAATACACCTCATTTGTAATGTAATCAATGCTAGATGGATCTTACTGTGGCATGGGACTCAGGTTTCCCACTATGATCTTGTGTATCAGAAATTAATAAAAATAACCTGGGAATATAATTAATTAGCCAATAATCTATTTGGTGATGAATTTACTGATAACTCAATTGTAAGGATATTTCCTTACATTTGTACTAAAAAAAAGCATTGCTACTTAAGCACACCACATTCGTTGCATCCCTCAGCCAAATAACATATAATAGCAGATTAGAGTTTGAAACCTTAAAATTCTACCAGACTGTTCTTTTATAATGTGCAAAAAAAAAAAAAAAGAAGAAAATGTGTGAGGGAAGAGAGATAGAAGACAGCTGGAGGACCAAGTCAAATGCTTATTCACACTGTCCATCAACATGGAAATGTTAGACCAGAAAAGATTTGCCAAATGCACAAGTGAGGAAAAATGAGAGAAGTGGAAATCCATTTTTAAAATGTATAATCACATATTCTTCTGTGGCTAAACTGGGTCTATTCCTATGAGGTATTTCTTCTGAAATTACCTAAAACATCAGTCCTTTCTAACAGAAGAATTGTATCTCTTTTTTTCTGTGCTTCAATTTCATAATCTTCTCAAACTCTTGAAGGAAGAGATTATAGATCATCATTAATTCAAAGCCAGAATGTTTTTATATTTCCATCTGCTTCTACCACACTCATTTTATGAAAAGAACCATTTTAATTGCATCTCCTTCCTTTAATTTTACTGTCTGTTTACTTCTCCAAAACAAACTTGGGGGGGAGGGGGTGGAATAAGAAGAAAAAGAAATATTCCATAAAATTCTTATTTAAGAAAAGTGCCTGAAGCTTCAGAGAACCATGCTTGAGAACTCACATGGAGGAGGAGCGTGCATTTAGGTCGCTGAAACTGCAGAGAGGGAGAAGAGGTGGCAGCTCCAGTTTCCTCTCTGACTTTGGGCAAGTCACTCACATGTCTGAATGCTTTGGTTCCTCTCGTTCGTAACAAGATGACGATAATACTTTGTTAAATACAGCCTTTTCCACATCTGACTTTTTAATCTCAACGAATGACTAACTTAGTATAAGCTTATACAGCATCCAGCACAGCGCAGGCTCAAGCTCAGCCCAGTTCTGTATTTATTAAAGGGTTTGTCGTGCCTCAAAATAATGTAATGGAAAGACATGCTCAGGAATAAACACAAAGACCATCTTTCACAAAACTATGAAAAATACACATCATACACGTGCAGGAGCACACACAGGACATGAAGGTGTGATATCATCTGCCCAGAAATCCGAGCAAAGTGGGTAAGAAATTTTAACTGTCATTAACTAACTATCAGTATACCTTTAGGGAGCTGAAACAAGTCAGGTGTAAGTCAATGAGCAACAACAGCTTAATGTGGAACCTCAAAAAAAAGATTAGAGAAAATTCTGCATCTACATTAAAAGTCCCTTAGCTCCAGGGAATATATGCTAAAAGCACAAATCCTAGCATAATTTCATTAAGAACACAGACACAGCTTTTTTAATATGAAAGAGGATTGTCAGGATATGCTGTACAACCTCCCTTTTTAAAGGAAGTTAGCAGAAGAATCCGTATTTTTTCAGATTGACAGATCAGAACTGCCACACTTTCATACAGAGATTGTATATAAATAGAGATGGCATAACACAGGGAAAACAAGTTATTCACCGAATTGAGTAACCTGGTGACTCAGTAGAGAAATATGGCTAATATTCTTTAAGAAGAAATAAAGAAGAAAACTCTTTGAGGCATAAAGAAGTTCTAAAAGGAGCAGAGAATGAAAATGCTACAAAGGATCTGTGACCTCCTATGACAGTTCCTATGCGACCTACTCTAGGTGGTCCTGCTCTGGCAGGGGGGTTGGACTGGATGATCTTTCAAGGTCTCTTCCAACCCTTAAGATTCTGTGATTTTGTGATATAACAAATGACCAAGAAACTTGAACCAAAGAAGACCAAGGCAGTTAAGGGATTTAAGGCAAGGTATTTTCTTTTTTTTTTTTTTTGCCAAGAAGATTGCAAAAACATATGATGAAATGATAATGATAAAATGAAATGGCCTGCAATGTGAACATGCAGTAAACATTATGAATTTTTAAAATGTATTTGAACGATAGAAATCCTGCATGAGAACAGAGAGAGCAGGATGGCTAATTAAAACCAGCAAGCAAATGTAGTCTCTCCAGACTGTTTCCTCAGCTGCATTTCAGACACCCCATGTCCCTGTATCTAGTACAGCAGGCAGGTTGGTTGACATCATCAAGTCAGAGTGTTCTTTATACTGGTAACACGGAGTGCATTTATATTAGACTTCAGTGTTTACACACTGCAGTCTTCCATTACAAATCAGCTTAAAAATACCATTCAGTCATGCTATACATATCCCAGTATTCCCTCTAATCTCTGCAATGCATACAGTAGCTTTCCACGAGTTACTGAAGTTTAATTTTCTGTTTGGTGCTAAACACCAATCATCTAGTTATAAAAAAATTTCCCCTTGTATTTTTCTATGAACTAATTATTTTGTACCTACTTTGAAAGTGGAAACAGCCAGCATGGGTAAGTTTGCAGAAATATTTTCCAGAACAATGGGAAATTTTTCATTCCCACAGAAGTTGTCAACAATCCACCAAAATGAGAGAACTTCACCATTCTTTTCTCTAAGAGGAAAAGGTTTGCCATTCATCAGTTTGAACAAAAAGAACAAAATTAAAAATCCCAGCTCTACCATTTCCTTCTTTTTCTAAGGGAAGGAATCCAACTATACAGCCTGACATTATTCAGTTGGTGTGAACATCATAAATATACTTGTAATATTTATAGAAGTTCATCATTTTACTGTCCCAAAGTATCTGAATTTTGGTGACTCTCAATTCAAGCTGATCATCGAAGAATTCAATTAGGAAAAAAGGTACTGTAATTTTGCTTCTGGCATTCACTCTGGATTTAGTTCCCTGCATTCACTAGACCACAAATGACTATCTAAAATTGCTGAAGTTTGATCATAATGAAAAAAAAAAAGGAGGGGGGGGAGAATCTCTCTGTTCTGTTCCCATTAAGCAATCTCAATTTTGCAGGATGTAACACTGAAGTTTGCACATTATGTTCCTGGAAGCTCAATTTTCTTTTCGAAGGGGAGGGGTGGGGAGGAAAGTGGTTTTCAGTTGGAAAAGAAATAACCAAATGACAGCACCAGGTACAAATATATGCTACAAAATGTAATTTTTTTGGTGGCTTGACTACTGGAAAAAAGGGAGGTCAAAGATGCTATTAAAGAAAAAGAGGATCTATCTTAGGCCATTTAAATAATAACGCTCGATTGCTTCGTGTGGTATATTTCCTGCTGGCTCATTCAAAAGAGTTTGAAGTAATGAGATTTTCAGAGTTATCTTTTGAAGAGTATTCAGTAATCTAATGGCTGAATCCAGAGCTGAGTGAAGGTCCTGCAAAGTGTTATATACTCCCTGAAATAAAAGAGAACCGGGATAGTGCAAGACTTTACAGAATTGTCTCTTTACACCAGATTCCCAATTAAAAGGGCAGAAGCCTCAAAAGAGTGACATAGGGGGAAGAATGTAAAACCAGTGAATTAATTAATGTTCAGTTATATTTTTCTCTGGAGATGTAGGTATGCCACAAATGTAAATCATCTTAAGTAGTACATACAAGGGAAAAAGGTTTTAGATGGCTGGGAGTCACGCGAGATCAGAAGAAACTGGCAAAGAAAAGCCCATGATTCAACATATCCATGTTTAGTAACTGTTTGGAGAAGCTAAGGTTGAAAATGGTGGCCTGACTAGCCTGAGGCCAGCAGAATTACAAACACAGTATGGGAAGTCTAGCACACCAGAAAGAACTCCAGGCTGTCTTCTGGCACGACTGACTGCTGAGCTGAACAACTGGAATCCAAGCTGAATTCAAGAGGAAATGGAATCTCTCACAAGCTTACAGGACAGATAACCGAAGGGCTTTTATTTGCTGGAAAAAAAATCTAGGAGGAAATCTGGCCCATTGGTAATTTTTGCGTGTTACTGGAGTATGGAGAAATATGACCTGAGAAATTTGTATCTGACCCAGAGGAAGGTTGCCTTCAAAATTGCTGATGCCTGTAGTTAGTCACCTTTAGCATTTTCTATTCAAGGTCCAGTTTTCACTTGCAAATCAATCTGTCTCAGTGTAACAACTGAGATTTTCCAAATGGGACGTTTAATTACAGATGTTGATTTAGTTTTGGACGGCAGCTGAACCATTTTTTGGAACAAGGTCTGGTGAAATAATGCTTTGTGCATGTTAACATCTGGGACAGTCTTATCTAGCACTTTCATGCTCAGAAGCAGAGGCCTGAATTTTTAGCAGGGGACAAATGGCATAGAAGGAAAATCCTGTTGCCATTATGTTTAACTATTCAAATCTAGTCACATTTTCAGTCTCTGAAAATATTTGCTCAGTTAGAATGCTCTAACTGAGACTATATGTGACTATATGTGTTCTTCACAGCTCCTTCAGTTTGGGTGGACTTTGCAGGAATCTGATCCACAAAGCACCTTGACCACGCTTGAGCAAACCCTGAGCCACCCCAGCACAGTAAGAACTCAGTGCATTCTTCCGTGCAGCTATTGCTTTGAGAAGACAAATACTTGTGTCAATGAGCATTGCACAGTTGGATGGAAAGCAGTCAGTTTACCTCTCCTCTAGAATTAGTGTTTCCACCTTGTCCAAGGGGAAAAAAATGTCTAAGCCAATCTGGGTTGGGATGCAGGGGAGTGAAATTATGTATAGATATGTTTTACATGTGTGTTTATATATAATTATTAATATTTTTATATATACTGTACAGAGAGAGAAATACCTTTGAGAATTCCATTACTGGAAACTGTGTCAAAAGACATTTTTAGGATTGTAAAAATCAAGTTCTCTGAAGTGGCAAAGTGAGAACTGCACATAGAGGCTTAGTTTAGCTCCCTTAGACATATAGCTTCTGACACAACTTCTGTGTACCCGACTGTACTCATTTTTAAGGACAGGAGATCCACCCCATTCAGAAGATGAAGTGATGAATCCAAGTGTAGACACCTGGGGTTTGATTTGCAGACAAGCTGAACGCTCACATCTGTAACTGAGATCAACAGAAAGTGTAGCTTGAACATCTACCATGCTACAGAAGACACATTACCTCGCAAAACTAGACACCATTCGTTTCAAACTGGGTTTGTAATATTAGCACTCACTTTTAATCTATGTCCTAGCTCATACTCACACAGAGGCACATGACACCTCATCTTGCAGGGGTGCCATGCTAATTAATTCACAAACAATTGCAAATCAGCAAGGTACAGCACTGAAAGCATCCCACAAAAGCACTAGGAGACTTTTTTAATTTGTTGATGCAAGGTTTCAGTAGCAGTCAGTAAATAACAGAAGAACAAGGGCTAGAAGAAGTACTGAACCACTACTTACGCGTTAGGAATTCTGTATGTTGAGCAAAGCAAAGGTCATCTGGAACTAGGAAAGGGGTGATTTAAGTTTTCATTGATAACTTTGAGCCTGGGAATTCTAAGTGCTTGATTTTGTCCTCAGATTTGGAGTGTGCCTTTTTTAATAGTATCGGTTTGAAGTAGGTCAGTTGTATGTCAATTAGATTAAGTTAATGATACTGGGTGGAATTCAGACTGGAATGTAGAAAATCCCCTACAACACGGATGAAATGTAAAGGCTTCCTGGTTGTAATTAAAGGTAAGCTAAATTGATACAGAAGCAAATCTGTCTGGAGGGAACATAATGACTGTCCTTGTAATGAGTCAAACCAGGCAGAGAAATTCTCAAACCCATGACATTAAAGTCACCTCCTCATATAGGCAAAATGCATATGAAAGGCAACAACATATGATATATGAATTTACAACCTCCATTTTCTTAGTTAACTCTATCAGGAAACAGTGATCTATGTATTATTATCTCTCAGAAATAATCAGAACTGTTACCAGGCCTTCTAGAATGGAGGAGTTAAAAAAAAAAATGAAGAATCTATCTTCAGGATAAAAAAATCTGTAGAAAAAGGTGCGATGTGGGTAACATTTGTCTGAGCATCTCCTACCATGCACAAAGAAATTCTGCAAAGTATGTCTGGCTGAAGAATACACAGCAGCTGCCATTCAAAGCACAGAATCCATGGATTTAGACATCTTGCAGGGTTTGCAGATAAGTATCTGTACACTGAATTTCTTGAAGACAGACTTCCAGCTCTCCCTACATCCCCTTTTAGGTGGCAAAATCATCTTTCTGGGCCTGACTGAGCAGTTTGTTCATGATACTGCAGCCTAACAACAACACAGATGAATCCTCCATGTTCTGCAAGGTATCAACAGGAGAGAAGAAGTTCCTGGATTTGTAGTAGCAGGCAACTGCCCTTTCTCAGATTCTCAGGCAGACCCTTGACCTCATCTCTCTTAGCTACCTGCCTGAAGCTGTTTCTTTTTGACATAGGATCCCAGGACCACTCTGATACAGGATTCTAAATGATGTCTCCTGCAGCCTGCCAGACTTGATTCCCACAGAGTTTTTCTTGTGGCAGACAAGAGTCACTACTAAAAGGCCACAATGCAGAAAACAAATTCTTCAAAACAAAGTATAATTTATCTTGTCAAGAGGTATACAGCACTCAGACAAACAGCTTTAAAATAGCAAAGACCAAGGCATATACTGTTACCACTTGGCATCACCTCCAGCCTCCAGGCAGATGGGATTTAACCTTAATCTCCACTGCTCTCTTGGATACCTGGTTACAGCTGTGCCAGCCCTTCGCTCTCAGGCAAGCTCTAGCAGCCTGTGGCAGCTGCCCATTCCTCTCCCCATCTGGTTACAATAGTCCCTTCTTCTACCAGATCAGTGTCTTCTGATCTCCTGTTCTTTCTTACCAAGACAGCCCCACTGCTGCTATTAGGACTCTGCAGCTGTAACTCATGGATATAAACATGACCACTCTGTTCAAGTATTTCTGGAGTGCACTTTTGTAGTCTCTTATTTTACATTTCTTGCCTGTTTTTTTTCCCTATTCTTTTTTTCCCCTCTATCTGCCTCCCACATATTTCACTTTAGATGATGGAACTCACTCCTGAGAGGCAGACAGACACTATAATCATGCAAAATAGTTCAGAACTAGAGGAATGGATGTACTGGGCAGAGGGAAGATCTTGAATGCACGCTTGCTCCCAGGCAAGGGACACAAGTAAATCCTGGATAAGGATTCACAAGTAATAGCTGGAAGGTCTGAACTTTATTACCCATCCTGAGCTCTTCTCCCTCCAAGACAGAATTCCTCTCAGAAAGTAGATTAAAATGTGTCTTTTGAGAGAAGATATCAATCTTATCCTTTCCCCATGGTGTTCACCCAACTGTAACTTCCCAGAGGAACCCTAAGAAAGTGCTATTCTCACTCCCGCAGAAACCTCTAACTGTATTTATTGTAAGTGTTCAACAGAGAGCTGAAAATGGAAAGCAACAAAAACCCCAAGACACTCAGCACCATTCAAGAGCTATTGGTCGTGAAACAATATGCTTAAAGACCATCAAATTAATTACTAGAATAGTTTTTCACAGCACCTCGTCTACACTTTGATTTTCAGATTCAGCATTTAGCGACGTTTTCTCCTGTGTTAGCCAAGTCTTCTCTTATAAAGTCATCTTCACTTTCTCACAACCCAAGGGAGAGGAGTTAACTAAGACTAAATGAAATACCACGGCATTTTCCCATCTTTCTCAAATGCTAGGAGTGTGAAAGTCAGGAGAACAAGCTGTAAACAGCAGATATCATGGGTAGGTGGCAAAACGTGGGGAGGTGGGAGTGACTGGATGAACCTTCCATTGCTGATTGAACAGGGCAGTACATTTAGATTCAATTAATTTTCAGTGTTGAAATTATGTTGCAGTAGTGATGCTCAGAAGAAAATATTTATAGCAATAAAATGAAATTCTAAAGAAATTCGCACTACATCAGAAGACAGCACCTTGACACTACTTATGTTAATTTCTCCAGGTCTCATCCCTGTCTGCATTATTGTTGACACCTCATGTAACCTAGCAAATAACTCTCAAAGAGCCAGGGAGTGAAAACAAATGATTGCAGCTGCCATTAGGCTCCTATATAGTGTAGCAAGCAAACATACCGACTCATTATGACCTTGATCTAACAACTCCAGTAGTCAGCTCAAAGGCTCACGGAGTACTAGAGTTTTAAATGTTATTTCACAGAGAATGTTTGCAGAAAGTTACATTTCTCTTACCAGTTTTCAATTATAACAAGCAAAAGACTATGGCAGAGGACAGTGGGAAAACAAAAATAAGAACACTGAAGGAAATCAGAGGCAAGTGAATCAAAAGCAATAAGGAAACCTCTACCAAGTCAGGTGTGTTTTTTCAAAACTATTTAACAGGTCACAGAGAATATGGGACACTTACCTGGGTCACCTTAGCATTACGTTGGCAAACATCCTTTCTAACTTCAGCACTGCAGAACCTGACTCTCCAAGCCTGCTCTCATGCATGTAAATAACTTTAAATAAATCACAGTAAAGTCCTGTCAGCTTGCAATTCAGTCACTCTGATGCAGCTTCTCACAGGAGTCCTTTCCACAGGGAAAGAGGATACACTAAGTCATAAACTCTCATTTACTCAAAGCAATGAAAGCCAAATTTGGGCAATTGAAGTCAATAGAAAAATTCCCACCAGCTTATATGGACTTTGAATCCTACACTAAGTTCTCAACAGGCATTTGTCTTGGATTTGATTCAGCTGTTGCCCTCCTCCCCTTCAGGTGCAGTTGCCATTTGGTCAAATTAACTGTTGTCAGATTCAGGAGATAGATGGGATTTGGTTGTGTGGTTGCCCCCGTTACATTTTCATGTTATACACTTGCCACTCCTTCTTTAATTTGAAAATTCCATTCTTTATACTTAAATAGCTTTCAAGGGCAGTCTGTCCACCCCAGGAGATGCACTAATGGTGATTCTTTATCTTTCAAATGTGCAAAGGATAACTTTCTCTTTTTTATTTAATTTTACAAAGGTTTTAGTCTGTTATTTTTCAGTTCACATTTAATACCAGAATGAAAGGACAGAAACATAAGATTCTTTGTTGTAATCTAATGGATTAGTGGTATTGATCAAAGAGCTTTGGGTGCTGATGTGAATTTGTCACTTAATCTTATAGGCATGTTTATCTATTTACCAAGAAATCAGTGTCAAGCTTGCAGTGGTATGAGGCCAAGGGCTACTACATCTGCTTCCATAGTTGGATACACTTACTAAGGAAAGGAAATAAATGGTCAAATTATATATCATTGGGTATTAGGGTAGGAACTTCTGTTTCTTCTCCTGACTTAGAATTTCCCTTAACTTCATCTAAACATAGCAGTTTCATCAGGGATGGAGCAATGTGAGACAACATTCTATATTAAATTAGGTAGTAACCTGTGCAGTGCATGTTAATGGGAAGAAAAGCTGCATCACTGGGATTTCTTTCTTTTTTAATTAGATACAATCAGTTTGACAAAAGGACATTGAGTGGTCTTGATTTTCACTTCAGAGAGATGTGATGATACTTACAATATATTTGTCATATATATTATAGATACTCCACAACCCATCTGGGCAGCCCCTTCCAGTGCTCCCTCACCTGAACAGGGAAGAAGTTGTTCCTTGTATTTCTTTGGAACCTCTTGTGTTCCAGCTTACACTCAATGGCCTTTGTCCTATCATTGCACATCGCTGAGAACAGCCTGGCTCCATCCTCCTGACACTCGCCCTTTACATATTTGTAACCATTAATGAGGTCATCCCTCAGTCTTCTTTTCTCCAAGCTAAAGAGCCCCAGCTCCCTCAGCCTTTCATCAGAAGGGAGATGCTCCACTCCCTTCATCACCTTTGTGGCCCTGTGCTGAACTGTCTCCAGCAGCTCCCTGTTCTTCTTGAACTGAAGGGCCCAAAACTGGACACAATATTCCAGATGTGGTCTCACAAGGGCAGATTACAGGGGAAGGAGAACCTCTTTCCACCTACTGCCCACAGCCCTTCTAATACACTCAAGGCTGGGCATAGTCTCAGCCACAGATAGAATCAGAAGACAGAGCAAGGAGGTCTATAAAGGACATTATCACTGGAAAGAGACAGTAGAATTTATAACCTCTTTTTTTCTGGGCCAGTGCTTTAATGCAAGTAAAGACCTACAGCTATAAACATTCTGCCACCAGTACAATAAGAGTGACATCCACTAGAAGTTAAGCATTTGTGTTTGATAAAGTTGTAATCATTGCTCATGTTTTTTAACAGAATCATTGTAAGGATCATGGAGAAAAAAACCAGATTCTTGTCATATGAGTTATTTTTTCCATGATTTGAGCAGCAATGAGCTGAAGGCCAGAAGAATCACCGAAACAAAACCCACTCAGTTTGTTCTGATCTGAATCAACAGCAAACCCATCCCCACAGAATGGAAACAGACACATTTAGCTAGATGCACATGCCATCAGATGCAAACACCATTTAACTGGTGCTCCCACATACAATGCCCTTGACGCTTCACCATCTTTTCCCCCATGTGGAGGAGATCAGGCCTGGTAACCTACAGAGCTGTCCCATTCTGCATAAGCAGCAGAGGTTGTTTATAAGAAATGTAAACCATTAAAAAAAAAAATAAAAAGATGCTGAGGAAACTTTAGAAATGGAGCTGTTGTCAGCAGAGATTAAATTGTATACCAACAGCACGACATTTATGCACTGCTACTTAAACTGTGACAAATGGTTGCAAATATGATAGTTTCAGGATCTTTAATCTAAATGAATGGTGCTTTTAGCCTACCTCTGACTGGAATTCATTTTGGAAATAAAGAATCATTTCCTCCTCGGTTGCATACAGAACTACACCACCAGTGACGAAAAGGGCAGGAGTTGCAGCTTTCACAGCTCTCGACAGCACTATAAGGACTGGAACAGGCTGTCTTTATGTTTTTCATTCCCTTCTGAGTCCCAAGCAATGTCTGCAATGTAAATGAAGACTTTACCTACCTGTCTGTCTTACAGAAATTGTTTTCAAGGAGTTTTTTTCTCCTCTTTCATTTTTCTTGTTATAACAACATGCATAATGTGAGCTCATAGAAGGCACCAAAGATTATATTAAAAAGTAATTTTAAAAATTACAAATATATCAAGTAGCAAGTTATTAAAAAATAATTTCCACTGTTAACAGTTTAAAAGTAATATTAACTCCTAAAGAAAAATGATGGCATAGGTAGTTTATTCTCCTTACACTAAATTTATTCCTGTATTATCCTCAGATGTTCTCCACTGAAGGAATTAAAAGCATGATTCTCACCAAAACAAAAGTATTTACAAAGTGATTTTTAGTGTTTATAGTCTTGTAATACAATATTTATAAAAATAATCTAATTGCAAACATTCCAAGGTGTTCTTCAGCTGATGGCATAAGAGACACACTCTTTAATCCTGCCCCTACCATCACCACCACTCCCACCTCCCTGTCCAAGTCAAGCCCAATCAGTGGCTTGACTGTACCCCTTTGGAGATTTCAGAATTAAAAGCACAAAAGGAAAAGATGATGGTGAAAAGCCTGTCTGCAGAAAAGAACCAACTCATCACAATTACAAACATGTGAATTTGGCGTATAACTGAGTGACCAGCTTCTGATGCTCGCATGACATTTCTGCAGCAGTCGCCTCACACAGCTCCAAGATTTGCAGGTGGGGTTACGTAAGGTAGTGAACTGGGCGACGCACTAAGCAAAAGATCCCTTAAAGTTGCCACTTTAAAAACTGAAGTTTACTCCAGCTTTTTAACAGCTCCTATCTTTTTCAAAAGACAATGAAAACAATCTTACCTGTATTTGGGGTTTTAGGGTTTGGGGTTTTTTTTTTGAGAGAGAGAAAAAAAACCCACAATCTTTGCTCAGAAGAAATTCTTCAATGAAAAACTTAACTTAGATCAAGGTTAAAACGAAGTTAAAGCTGCTTTGAAGAGCAGGAACGCACTGCCATCTCGTGGAGTGTGTGCGGGAGGCCCTGCAGCCAGGCTGATGCTCCAGGACGGACAGCACTCCGGCCCTAGTTGCCTCGGCCCCGCCGCCCAGGAGAGGTGCCACCGGCCAGCAGCGGCTTTCTGGGTGCACAGCCAGGTGGGACAAGGCAAATCGCACTGTCTTTGGGAAGTATGAGAATATTCCTAAGGAATTATATCTGACGAAGCAACACGAAAGACCTTTAAAAGCATATCCAATTCAGAGATCAGGATGAAATACTGAGTTACGCTTGTCTGCAAAGCTGCCTCGATACTGGGAGATTTGCACCTCAGTAACCCCCTAAAGAAACCAGTCCCAGCACAGAGGCAGCTTTGATAGAGAAAGTTCATCTGTCTGCTGATATAGCAGTAACACTTGCCACCGAAAGAAAAAGCATTATAACAGGAAAGCATTGGTTTTGAGGCAGATACATTGACCCTGGACTTCTGTAGGGCACAAGGGTGCTCACTGAGTCACCCCTCCACACAGTCCTGATCCAACACAGAAGTGCTGACAGAAGTCTGCAGCACAGCCAGCAGTTGTTCTGTCAACCCTGCTGGGAACTGCCAAGATAGAGTATTGTCCTCTCAATTTTTTTTGGTATCAGTGTCTGTTATTTCAGTATATTAGAGCTGAGATATTCAAAGCTGCCTGAGGGTTTGGAGAATTAGATTCAAAATGTTCTAGGCAGTTCTGAAAATTCCTAAGAGAGTGATTTTACAGTGCTATGAGTCTGATCCTTCAATCCCTCCTTGTGTAAGGAGCTCTTACTTAGAGAAATAGTTTAAGTAGTACTGTCTTAGAGCCAAATTTTGACATTTAGCTGCTGGCCATGCCAGTAGCACATTTTTTTCTCGTGCTCTCCAATCTACAGGTAAACTCAGAGTGAGCAAAAGCTACCATCTTGCCTTTGGGCAAGATGCACTCCAGGATGTGCACCAAGACAGGAGAGCCCATAATTCAGAGATGCTGTAATTGTGAGAGACACACTCAGTGCATATAAGTGCAAAATAGATACCTTACATGCTGTGTTAAAAATGGGGAAGACTTTAATTCTTTTGCAGAACAATACATCTTAGTTTGTTTGCCTGCTACTGTGGTGGAGGTGTTTCGTGAAAATCAAGCAAAAGCTAACAGATACAGAGACAGCAAGAAGAGACCCATGAGTCGTACTAGGATGCATTCAGTCTTAATGAAAAGATGCAAGAGAGAGTACGCTGCTGCAAGTGTAAACCCAGCTAACTGCTGAAGATGCAGAAACCAGCTGGGAGCAGTTTCAAGGACCCAGGACAGACTAAGGCTGTGTGGATAAAAGACAGACTGATGTCTAATGTCAGTCAGATCAATGGAGAGAAGGTACAATGAATTTACCTCTACTTTTAAAGCAATGCCAGAGAAAAACAGAGCCTACTGCAAATGTACAGTTCGGGGGGGGATCAGATGTGTTAGGCTTGGTTTTTGCATGAATTTTCAGGGTAACAATTTTCTGCAAGCATCCTGTTAGTCTGCATGTGTTTGGCAGTCGTCTCAGTAACTTTTTAATCTTTCATCTGTTCTAACCAAGCTCAACTAAGAGGTGGCAGGCTAAAAGATCCCGTATTGCTAACATAGTTTATCAATACAAATGCTTAGACAGCAATGATGCACTTTGCACCCCTGTCAAGAAAAAAGAGTGGCAGCATGAATCAGAGCTCCGTTGTAACCGAGCTTCAAAACCATGGGAAACCAGGCTTCAGGAGTTCTGCATTTTGTAGGACTAATGCTTACTCTAACACATTTCTCTCTATCACAAAATTTAGTGGCTGGTTTTCCTTTCCAATGTATTTAAACTATTATAACTCAGGTAAAAGGGAGATGAGGTGGAATGCTGATTTGATTTAAAAACAGGATTAACAGTGGGATTTCATTTAGAAAGGAGCACAGAGATAGACCCATCTTTTGAAAGAAACAGCCAGGAGAAAATGAAAAACATCTCATAGCTCACCCTGAAACCATAATGCCTGTGAAAAAGTCTGGCCTGAGTAAAGGATGGAAGTAAATTTTCTCCATTCATGTGTACCGTAGTGCTTCTAGGCAATTTGCTCTATACCCTGTGCACCAGAATGGGTGTTCACACCCCACAAAGTAACCTTGAACAGGGTATAAAAAACTGTGCATAAGAAGCTGGCATGAGTTTCTAAAATGTCCAAAATGTCTGATTCAATCCGATGAAGAGTTATGAAATGAGGAGAAGTTGAGGTTTTTGCACCTCATTCCCAGCTGGTAATTGAACTTGTTATTCTTACTGTATATAGGACACCATTGCATACTGTGTGAGGACCTATTTTGTTACACAGGAGAGAGATGAAGAACCTAGAAAAGCTTGGCAGGGATTTCAACATCACAAACATCAAACTAAAAATGATGGTGAGCTCAGATCTGTGTTACTCATTATCAAATTCACTAAAGCTTGGAGAGAGAAGAAGCCCCAGTAAAGCTTGGAAGGTTCAGAGGTTTGGAGGGGTTTTGCCCATGTCTACTGCAGATTCAGTTCTCTGACACTGTCACTGGATTCAGTAACTCTTTTCTTCTGTCCATTAACCATTAAAGCCTTCTTTTTAGTGCCCACTGTTTCTCAAAATACCCATGGACAAGCATCGGATGAGTTTTCTGCAGCACATTTGGTAAGCTCCACAGCGCTGAGATTAGAAAAGGACATTACACCAAGAAAAACAAAACACTTGTAAAGCTTTTGACGGAAACCTGATGTTAGCACATTTTCTTCACTATACTTTGGTTTTAAAATGTACTATTCCATTCACTTCTTAAAAGTTATTTAAGCATATCTGGGCTCATAATTTGCCATATATTATAAACTGATAGGTATGTCATAGAATCATGGAATGGTTTCAGCTGGAAGAGACCTCTAAGATCAAGTCCAGCCTTTGTCCCAGCCCTATCAACCACTAGATGATTTCTCAAAGTGCAACATCCACCCATCTCTGAAACCCCTCCAGGGACAGTGACTCCAGCACCTCCCTGGGAAGCCCCTTCCAATGCCTCACAACCCTTCCAGCACAGAAATTCCTCCTCACATCCAACCTGATGTTACAAGGCATCATTTTGTTAGAAACATTTCCAAGTCTTGCAGAAAGTAAAACACAGATTCAAATAAAGCATGGCTTCAGTTCCACAGATCAAAAGCTACTCCAGTTAATGACACATAGCACCAAGCCATCTGGTGCACGAATCTGCATGAATCTCGGTCTGGGTGATGAACAGCAACTTAACTTTATTTAATAATATGCTTGAGAAGTGGTTAAACACAGTTATTTTTCACAAAGGATGTATTTTAATATGCCACTTCCTCTAATGTTACACAGAGTTTCACTACAAGTTACCACTTTCAACTTTTTATTTGTAACTGAGCGTTTGCTCCCTGTCAGCACCCAAGTCACCTCTCCTCAGAGGGTCGTGCTTTTTAGCTCCACACAGGTAATGAGCACTGGAGAAATCTACTTTGTCATTTGTGCCCATTTGAAACTGTGAACGTTGGCAACGCTACATCTGACTGTTGCAGCAGTACCCAAAGGTCCAGTCCGGTCACCATCACACTAAGTATAGTCCTTGCCTCCAAGGAGCTAATTCACAATGAATAATTTAGCTGACAAACTTAGTCTGCTTGAGAAATACCCATGAGCAGATTTCAGTTTCTTCAGCCATAATCATTAGTCAAAATACGCTGGAATAAAGACGGGGTGAAAGAGGTTGAGGGGAAGAGAGATGAGGAAAAAAAATAAAGGGGATCAAACCTGTGTTTCTGGATAGCACAGCATGACTTCAGGCTCCTAATTTCTATTCCTTATACCCAATAGATGAAATTAATTTGGGCAGAAGAGAGAGAAAAAGCCTTTCCAGACTACAAAGCCAGCATAGATCAGAACTAAAGAACTAATATAAATTTCACTGCTTTCCATTCCAAGTACAAGATTGTCTTCTCTAATTATGAAGTTTTTCTATCACATGGAGAAACCAGAGTGCCTGTAAGGAGAGGCAGAAAATCCTACTTTGTTCCTACCTCACATGTAGAATTCTATAGCAGAAATCACACACTCCATGCATCCAGGTGTGTGATGCCAGCACAAATGCATACTGGGCCAGATGCAAATTGGGAGCAGCTCACCCTGGATGTGTCCATGGCAAAGAGCTCCTGCACACCCTTCCTCAGATGAAGTGTGCCACTCTTAAGCATTCTTCATGCATAGTGCCCCAAGCTAAGAGATTCAGAGTGACTGAAAGAAGGAGAAATTACCCATGAAAGGAGACATTAGTCTTCTACTGAAGTGGCTCGGACTACAGGAAGAAGCAGAGTAGGACCGAGAGGTGTGACAAAACCTGCCCTTAACTGCTGCACTTCCTGAGTGGATAGAAAGTTTTCCAAACACGTGTGATTTGTCATACTGTATGCAAGGCTAACATACCTAAAAGAAGACTCTTTCTTCCTCTACAAAACACAAGCAGAGATAAAATAAGAGCCTATTTCTGGGCTTGTTCCATGTCTGGCAGAGTGACTAGACACAGACTGCAAACAAGCTACTGCAGAATTACATTGATATTCTTACACAACAATTTTGCCCCAAACATAAAAATACTGAATATCTGATCAATCCCTTATCAGGTGGCTTCACTGATGCAGGTTTATGGCCTTGAGGATGTAGATGCTGCTTTTTTTCTCAAGTCACGTCTGACATGAAACCTCAGTTTCTCTAGGAATGGAAATGGAACTCAATTGTATTTTACAGTGAACTAGTAATTACTTTTTGGTTTTTTCAAGTCAAATAAAACATTTATTTGATTAAAAATGAGCATGTGCCACTTAGAATATTGTACAAGTAGCTGAGAACTGGTTCCCTGACTCATAATGATCATATGCAATTTTTAACCCTGAACACTGAAACACACAGTATCCACCTTCCCTTTAGTCCTTCAACACACAACAGCAATTTTGCAATTGAAAAACAAGTCTCCCCACTCCCTTCCTTTGCTTCCCTTCAGCAAGTCTGGCAGCTAGATGACTGCCACAGAAGCATGAGCACGTGAGAGCTCTGTGCTATACTAGCAACATTTTTTTGACAGGTTTCTTTATTTTCCTAAACCTGGGAGAGGGATGTTTGTTATATTTCTTACACATTGGAGGTTAACAGCGAGTATCAGACACAGTGATCAGTCAGAACTACAAACATCATTTACAAATTCACATTCTAAATGTCCCTTTCAAAAAAGATGATATTTTGGGCAAATAATTGATCAGGATTGTCTAGAAGGAGGCTTATCAAGCCAAGTACCTCCCAGGCAGGCAGCAGTTCAGTCTGCTAAGGACACAACTCTGTATGGAGCTGCTTCAAAGACAGAAAAGATAACTAGACAGATCTGCCTTGGAGGCAGGTCATCAACTAGGGGATGGCTCCAAGATGAGTACCTGTTCTTATCTGCCTGGAAAGTGAGTTATGAGCCTTTGTACAGAACCTTTCAGGCAAGCAGCTCATTCAGGTCTGCCTAGAAGGCAGGTCAAGATGCAGATATGCCTAACAGGCACAGAACTATGCAAGCCTGCCTCTCTCCACCTTCAAAGATCCCAAGACAAGTCAAGAATTTCATTTTAATGATTTCAGCAGAAAGCCATTATTTCCTGTATGAAATAGTTTTCAGTACAGTTGCTGGATGTGTCAAACTGCAGTTTCTTTAATGACATACTCGTAATGCCAGATACAAGAACAGAATTCCTCTTTACAAGTTGCTGGTCATATTCTTAATACAAAAAGAAACGCTGCTTTATAAAATTTGGCAGCAGGTTGCTACCGAGAGCAAAATGTCCAAAAGAACAGGCAGGTACAACTGGAAGAAAGAAAAATGACAGAGGACACAGCAAGATATTATATCCATGCTACTCATATAAACATGGCCTACTGTTTTCTCTCCCATCATGTACCAGCACAGGCTGGGAGTGACCTGCTGCAGAGCAGCTCTGCACAGATACACTTGAGAGTCCTGGTTCATAACAAGGTCATGACCAAGAAGGCCAATGGCATCCTGGAGGGCATTAAGAAGAGTGTGGGCAGCAGGTCAAAGGAGGTTTTTCTCTACTCTGCCTTGGTGAGGTCTCAGCTGGAATCCTGTGTCCAGTTCTGTGCTCCCAGGCTCAAGAGAGATGGGGAACTGCTGGAGAGAATCCAGTGGAGGGCTACCAAGATGCTGAGGGAGAATTGGACAGCTCTCTTACAAAGAAAGGCTGCTGGACTTGGGGCTGTTCAGCCTAGAAAAGGGATGACTAAGGGCATACCTCATCATCTAAAAGTACTTATAGGGTGGATGTCAAGAGGATGAGGCAACACTTCTTTTTCTGTTGTCTCAAGTGACAGGACACGGGGTGACGGACAAAAGCTGGAACACAAAAAGTTCAGACTTAAGGAAAAATTTCTTTGCTGTTAAAATCAAAGGTGATTGACCCCTGGCACAGGCTGCCCAGGGAGGGTGTGAAGTCTCCTGTACTCGAGGAGAACCTGCTTTATTAGGGAGTTGGGCTGGATGAGCTCTAGAGGTCCATTCCTCTGACTCTATGAATGTAAGTAACAGCAATGACTGCAGTGGATCTTTAGACAGAATTGGCAAAAGTGATTAAACGAATTTAAATATCAGTCATTTCAAAAGGATTAAACATTTTTTTAACTCTCCAATCAGCAAAGGCTTTAGTAAAGCCATAAATGTAATCATGTCATTAGACAGCTTTCTAATAAAGATGAAAAGCTTACTTTGCACATAAGAGAGGCATGGCCTCAGTGTGTTTGTGAATTCAGACAGCTCTCCAGTCAGGTATGCTCAACTCAGGACTTCAAGTTTTCCTCATTACAACACTGTTGAGGCCACACACAAGCCAGTAGTTCTGAATCAGTGTTCAACACACCGCCATGGCCTGTGCTGGCCCAAAGGGAAGCAGAAGTCATCAACAGAGAGTTAGCATTGCTCTGACATGAAAAAGAAAAAAATTGATGCTAATCAGCAGTTGTTGATTACAGAAAGGTTGTCCATCTCTAAAAATGATTCAGCAGCATACACCTTGAGGGCAGAGTACTGGTTTGGACAGTGGGCTGCCAATGGGCTATTCTAGCCCATTAGGAACCCATAAGGCAGTCTGGAAGCTCTAGTTATTTTAAAAGAAAGAGAAGTACTAAAGAAGAGCTCTACAAGACTCCAGAATGTGCTGTAAGATAGACAGTAAACTGGGCACATTTGAAGGGGAAAGCAGGGCATCTTCAGAAAACACAAAGCAAACTAATTCAAACTAAACCAAACCAGTTTGGATTAACTCAGAAAACCAGCAAGCCACTTTTTATACCTGCACAATCTTTAAAGGCTCAGGATATGAGACCCTGCACTTGTGTTATGCAGGACCACCTGGTCTGCCAACTGTCAGCAGGAATTTTAATGAGAGTGACTTATCTTTTCCAAGTGATATTCCCATAGGCACCCAAGGAAAGGTCAAATTATTTTTCATAGAGTTTTCTGTGTCTGAGCTTGATCTTTGGTGTGCAAAGTGTAATATCGGTAAAAGACTTACTGTAAAACAATGATGAAAAAAATTCTAAACCCACAACAAATATGATTCAGTCTTACACTTGCAGTACACAGGAGATTGTTAACAATCTGCACAGCCTCCTTATCTAAATAGCTTAGTAAAGCTTATTTCACACGATCCTATCTACATTGGTAGAGCTAAAAATTCATACCAAAAGCATAATGCTGGCATCACTCCACATTTGTTTGGCATTTCTAAGCTTCCAGACTGTAAACTCTTTGTTTGCCATAATTCAGCTATGATTTATTGAACTGTAGTATTCCAGCTCTGAAGAACCACGGAACGGACATATTCACCAACAGCTGAGGATTTAGGCTTCCAAAATACTCTTTTCAATTAAAGGACATGCTTTTTAGATAAAATTCTACTTTAACTACACCACTGATTGGGTTTTGTTTTATTTTTTTTTTCCCATTTGTGAAATTATCTGCCTTCCCTTTTAGGTTTAATTTGGTAATTGACTAAAGAAACTTCTTAGAAAATGTTAGAAAAGCTTTAGAAAACTACATCTCTAGCTAAAGAAAGACACAAGCAGTATCTACTCCCACTGCCTCAAATGTGAGTAAAAGATCAAGAATGATATGGTTTTATTCTAAATGCCTTTCCCATATTTTGCTACTGAAACCAAAGGAGATCCTAAACCACCTCAGAGATATAAAAAGACTGATTTTATTTGTTCAAATTGAAATAACCTCGCTGAGGTTCTCTCCAGATGAAGCCTAGATGAACACTGTGTCTTTCCAGATGCTACAAACAGCCTATACATCCACACCTTCACTGGTACAGCCTGCTAACGTATACTTAAATCTCTTTTAAATCTTCCAGGCTTTTTGCAGATGCTGAACTGGATTTAAGCAGGTATCAAAAGTTTAGCTCTCAGACTTTCACATTTTTGCACAAAGGTGCCCTTGTGTTTTCCAGAGTGTCCAATAAACAGAAGCCATTTCACATAAGAGTTCCAGCATATCCTTTTCTTCTGCAGGAGCAGAGGAGATGGGTACCAGGTACTACTGGCACTGCTGATGCTGTTGGCCAGGCCTGGGCATGCAGCTATGCACCAGCAGCTCACACGTCTGCCAGGCTGCCCCTGGGAAGGTGGCTCCAGTACACCTATTTCTGTGCGTGGCATTGAAAAGTTGGCTGTCTTCTCCACAACTTACATCTGAAACTAAAATGGCTTTAGTTTTATATATATATATATATATATACACAACCACACACACACACATTCCACTTCAAATTCCTTTACAAAACCTGAAAATATTAAGGACTTTACTTTCATGTACCCTCTAATATGAGGTTAGTATTTCCAACAGCAGCTTAAAACTGCCTGTGATGTCAGTTTGGAATCACAGTATTCTGCTTTTGTAACACTGAGCAATTATGAAATAACCTCAAAATTTTGCCTACAGTTAGCAATTGATTATCATTTGGATTATGCCACCAGCCACACTGATGTAGAGACAGATCAACTCAACTAGTGACAATGAAGCCAGTTCTGACTTGAACCCAAGTGACTGAAATGGAATCTGTCTTCTAATCTAATTTGAACTATGGAGTCTTATAGATTTCTTCATTAACAGAAGGGTAAGTGTACAATTGAAGCACTAAGGAGAATAAAGTGAAGGATCTAAAGAATGTCAGGTTTTGAGTTTCTTCACAGGAGAACACTCAAGAAGCTAAGAGGGAAAGAAACCATACAAACAACTTCAGTCACGGTTATATTGCAGAAGCTTCAGTAATTATACAGTCAATTATATCTCTTTCATGGGTTTTTGGATATCTTTGTATTTGTCAGCTTGAAGCACTTGAAAGAAGCTGTTGAAAATACATTCTTTAAAGTATCTACAAAATCTTGTGCAGTATAGTGCTCTTCATAAAAGGATATTGTAAAACTACAAGTATTGAGGGGGGAAAGCACCTTGTTTGGCAAGATCTACCAACCATGGGGAGGAGAAGAGGGAGCAAATCAAATCACAATAAGCTTTCTGAAGTGTTTGCAATAGTTGTTCCACACGAGTGGACAATTCTACACCTTGTGTTCCTTTTTATTATTACAGCAGCTGAGTATTTTTTTTATAACTAAAATTCAATCGTACCACCTCTAGTAAAGGAAAGAAAAAAAGAAAGAAAAGAAGCCCCTGGACTGTATGACAATTGTATGTCTATTTAACAACATGTGTTATAATCTTACACTTCTCAGTGACCTAGAAAACTCCAGTAAAGCTAGTAACACTAGATCCTCCAGGAGTGATTCAAGCAGATAAACCTGGACCGCAAGACATTGTGAAACAGACCTTGCAAACCATTAGTCTCCAAAAATGCAAAAAGATGGAATATGGAGTAATAAGACATCACACAGACTGATCATCACACTGGCAGCATTTAGAAGTGGATAAAAATCAAAGAATCATAGAATGATCGTGATTTGAAGGGTTCTTTAGATATCACCCAGTCCAACCCCCTTGCAGAAGCAGGTTCAACTACATCAGGTGGCATATGAATGTGTCCAGGAGGGTCTTGAAGACCTCTAAGGAAGCCTCCACACCCTCCCTGGGCAGCCTGGGCCAGGGCTCCCTCACCTCAATAGTGAAATAGCTTTTTCTTATGTTTAAATGGAACTTTCTGTGTTCCAGCTTCATGCCCTTACCCCTTGTCCTGTTACTTGAGACAACAGAAAAAAGTGCTGCCCCAACCTCCTGACACCCACCATTTAGATATTTGTAAATATTAATGAGATCCCCTCTCCTCTCCTCTAGAAAGAGCATAAGGTGTTGGTACTTTATCATAGGAAAAGTTTGAAGAGCTCACAATACTTTGCTGGATGGTCCTTCGACTCCCTTTTCTGTATAAGAGCAAACAGAGCACATTTCAGCAGCATGTGTTTGAGGAATGGATTCACTTAGCAAAGTGCAGGAGAACGGAAAAGTCCCTCTGAGCCAGTCAGCCAGCCAGCTACACAGAGAGAATGAAGTACCCACAGCTTTCATCACAGGTCTGGAGTCTCACTAACATGTGGCTTTCCAAATGTATTGGCAAAGGATGTCAGCCCCCAAACCACACACCACAGCTGAATGTAACAGACAGCATCTTCTGAACCACCAATCAAGCTCAGTTAGGGTGGATTTAATAAGCAATGAAATAAGGGAGCAGGCGGGGACAGCTCCAGCTGCATTCAGCTTTAATGAACAAAGAAGACTGCACAAATACTGCTTGCAAAACATTTTGTTTCCGAGGGCAGGTATAGCATTCTTATATCATTTCAATTTGACAGAGAAAAGAATATGCCTTGTCATCATTCTGCTGAATGCAACCACGATCAAAAATTACTTCTGAGGCAGTTAATAACAACTTTGTGAGTATCAGCAGAATTGTGTAAAACACCACTTAGGTTTGGCGAGTTTAAGTGGTTTTGAAATAACAGGTGAATAATATATTCAGCTTTGCTTCTGTGGGCAGCCAGAGCAGAGAAAATTACTGTAAGACAAATTTTTTGACAAAAACTCAAGATAAACAACTCAGCTTCTTTTTTGTCGAGAGTAACAAGAGTGGGCGTATCAATAAAATGCAGTAGGCAGGATGTCTCTGGAGTTTAACAAGGCCTCTAGCACTCCACCACACAGAAAACTCATTTACACACGGGAGAATCATCGCACAGGTCAGCTCAGATGAAGAACAGACATTGTAAGGGAAGAGATTGAAAGTAAAGAAGTGTCGTGCTAAATCTGGCTGGGTAGAATGCCAAGAAGGGGCTTGCCTATCAGCAGTCCAGGACAGAGATGGTCCTGCTCCTCACCTGCCTGGGAAATTGCATTGTGGTAGCAGACTGCTAGTTCAAAACATGGAGAGGATATTCATTAAAATCTGGAAGGTTTGCCATCCAACACAAAGCCTTCAATCCACTTCACATTTAACCTTTTCTGCGCAAGTTCTGCTTCTCAAAAAAAATCTCTTATATTGTTCCATATTTTCACTGCTCCTCCATCTTCTCTCCTTAAATGAAACCACAGATCACAGAATCTTAAGGGTTGGAAGGGACCTTGAGACATGATCTTGTCCTCTGCCAGAGCAGGACCACCTAGAGTAGGTCACACAGGAACTTGTTCAGGTTGGTTTGGAAGGTCTCCAGAGAAGGAGACTCCACAACCCATCTGGGCAGCCCCTTCCAGTGCTCCCTCACCTGAATAGGAAAGAAGTTTTCACTTGTGTTTCTTTGTAACCTCTTATGTTCCAGCTTGTACCTGTTGCCTTTTGTCCTATTCATTGGCCATCACTGAGAACAGCCTGGCTCCATCCTCCTGACACCCACTCTTAAGTATTTGTAAACATTAATGAGGTCAGCCCTCAGTCTCCTCTTCTCCAAGCTGAAGAGCCCCAGCTCCCTCAGCCCTTCATCATAAGGGACATGCTCCACTCCATCACCTTTGTGGCCCTGTGCTGAGCTCTCTCCAGCAGCTCCCTGTCCTTCTTGAACCGAAGGGCCCAGAACCAAAATCTCTCCTGGACCTGTTTTATCACGTAGCTCTGTGAAAAAAGTATCCTGGTGATTAACGTGCAAACAGGAGCATCATGGATTACTTCACACAGCTTGTGCAGATTGCATGCCTGCTGCCTCCTTACAAGGGCTCACAAGGCCACTGAACTGGTTAACATCCTGACAAGGATGGGAGCCTCGTGGTCACTTGGAGCACCAATGTGAATGGATGGGTGACTTGTGTTTTGAGTGTCTGCCATGCCTTGGAAATCTATACTACAGCCCTGTGATAGTTTTGCCTGCAGGACATATATACCTTCTTGTACATGTGTGCAATGGTATTTTTCTGCTTTTGAATAAACAAGAGAACCTAACTGAAGTCAATGTGATCTGCAGGCACGGGGTGATGCTGTAAATGTTCAAGTACTGTTTTTCAAAGGCATTTTTGTCTCCAAATGTCTTTTTTTTTAAACAAAACAACTTTGGATTATACTGTCTATCTAATGAACATACATTTGAAAGGCTTCTTGGCTGTGACTGCAGACATTCTGAGCCACTAATTTAGATTTGTTTCTTCTGTTATCCTCTTAATTAACTTGCTCACTTCATAGGTATAGCTTTTCCAAATTATCTTCTTCCAAACTCTTCTCTTTTTTTATGGGCTTCCTATTGACACTTTTATTCAAAAAAAAAATAGAGGAAATCAAAGGAATATCAGCCACTAAACAGCACCTATATCAATCAGGTATTTCTTATTTCCAGTCATTTGCATATGGTTGAATGTCTCCTTATAATAATGGTCATCTGATCTCTTTCTCTATGTAGCATGAAGGCAAATTTCAGGCAAACTCTTATCGCTACACATAAAATACTGCCCACTCTTCTGCTTTACATTCCTGCAGCCTCATTCTTGCTTGTTATTAGCAATTCAGCAAATTGTAAAGTCCCAGCGATCCTGTGTTACTGCACCTTCCTTGAGGAATACACTCTCCTTAACACCAGCATAAATGTTATCCCAATCAATACCCTAGTAATTAAAGTCGCCAGCATTTTGGCCCTTTTACAAGTCTCCTTATCTGAAAAAAACCACCAAAATCCAGTTCTGATTCTACTTTTGAAACTGCCTTAGAAATAGAACAAGAAGCATTCGGCCACCCCTTTGTCCTTAACCCCTGAAAACAGCTATTGCTGCAATGTCAGTGAAAATTGTTTGGTTTTGCTCTGCAGACACAGCATCATTTTCTTCCTGAGTCTCGCTTAGTCCTTTTCTCATTCTTCTAGTTTACCAAGAAGCCATAAATTCTCAGTTTGATAATACCAATAACAGTTTTGTCTCAGAGTTCTTTTTGTTGAGAGGGGTTAGTTTTGTTGTATTTTATTTCCAGTAATAATAATAATAATACTAAAATAAGAAAAAATCTAAAGAAACTGAAATGCTAAGGACAGGAAAACACCAGCAAGCAAATGACTGAGTCTGGCAAACAATCAATTATCTACACTGCTCAGCCACCAGAATATATCAAGGGTGAAATCCTGCCTCCATTAAAGTCAATGGGAGTTTTGTCATTGACTTCAGTTGAGCCAGAATTTCACTCCAGAAATCTTGTATGTGACTAAACGGGGGGAAACCCGCATGGAAGACAGTGCAAGCTCACCTGGGAGCTTCATTTCTCAAGAAACTGAAAGCAGCACCTCTAAGTATTGAAATTCAAGTTCAGAAATTTCTAGATCATTTACTTTTTAAAAAGTTAAACCTTTTTAAAAGGTTTAAAAGACAGAGCTGTGGAAGTATGATGTGGTTATATTCACATACTCTAGGGAAAACTATCACTTGCACGGTTTTGAATATGGCTTTCCAAAACATCTGAAGTGCCACATCCTCCTCTGTACCCCAAAGGAACACTCCTTTGAATCAATGGCATGGCACACTCCTGCCCATCTGGCCTCGTATTTCTGCAGCCTTTACTTTCAAACTGCTTCAAAGCAAATCTAAGTTTATTGTATCAGTATTTCGACATAGAAAACACAAAAGTCTCAAAAACATTGCCTGATGCGAAATCAAAGGCCTTTCACCTCTCTCCTGCAATGAATATAAATATAAATCACATTAAAGAAGTTTTTCTCATTAATCCACTAAGGGTATGGTGCAGTTGCATGTCCTGGCCAACATGTACTGGCTGACAAACACAGCTGCTTGTCCTTTTTTTGTCTACAACCTTTACTCAAAAGGAAGGTGCAACAAATGTAAACCAGCACTTTGCCATCCCAGCAGATGAATGTGGTGCATAGATGTTGCCCTGCCTGTTGGTATGAGCTGTATTTTGAGAGGGCATGACTCCCTGCCAAATAATGTCAAAGCAGCTGTCTATCCCAAGCGTGTGCACTCAGGATTAAAGACATATGACTGCTAATCCAGCCCTGATTTGGGAAGAAGGATTAATATTTAGACAACACCACCACCACAAATAAGCTTCTGGGATCATAAAAAAGTCAGTCAGTCAAGGCTTGATTAACCAGGTAAAGATGATTCATTGGAGAAAACCTGCACCGTGACCTTTCACGAGTTTCTGAGGGCAGACAGGCTGTCAAGTTTTTATGGAGAAAAAAGGTGTAATCAACTAGTGCTTATGATGACCTTTTAATAAGTAAACGGTTGAGGCAGTCACGCATTCTGAGCAGAATACGAAGCTGGATTTGTATGCGTGGTTAGCGTTTGCTGGGGAAGGTGATGAAACCCATTTCCATGCCTGTTCTATTCACCCAGTCCAACTACTATATATACACACACGCAGACTGATGTACAGACACATACAGCTGCACCTGCACAGCTGGAACAGCGCGGAGGAGCGCAGAACCAGTAAAAACTGTAAAGAGGGCCACCCGTTGTCACCGAGGCAGGAAAACCGCCCGCGGGAGCCTCCCGGGGTGCGGGAGCGCGGCCAGGACGATGCTCCCGGGGCCGTCCGCCTCCCGGCAGCGGGGGCGGCGGAGGAGAGGATGCGTTTCCTCGGAAGCCGGTGCCGGGTCGAGCCCGGGGCCCCTCGCGGCCGCGGCGACAGGTGGCGGCTGCGGCGGCGGCAGCCCACGGCTAAAAGCAGCCGCCGCGCCAGGCACCGGCCCGCGCCGCCGGCGGGACNGGCGGGCAGCGGCTAACGCCCGCGAGCGGGACCGCACGCACAGCGTCAACACGGCCTTCGGCGCCCTCCGCCGGCTCATCCCCACGCGCCCCGCCGACCGCCGGCTCTCCAAGGTGGAGACGCTGCGCCTGGCCTCCAGCTACATCTCGCACCTGGCCAACGTGCTGCTGCTGCAGCGGCGGCAGACCGAGGGCGCGGCGGCAGCCCAGCCCTGCCCGCAGCGCTGCCCGCAGCCCTCCCCGCAGCCCTCCCCGCAGCCCTGCCCGCAGCCCCCGCCGCCCGGCATCGCCGCGCCGCGACCCATCTGCACCTTCTGCCTCAGCGACCAGCGCACGCGGGTAAGGGCTGGCTGCCGAGAGGCTTTGGGAGGGCGGTTATTGGTCTCCACCGCGGGTTTGGGGTTGTCCCAACCCAAGGTTGAAGGGTGGCCGTGGAGTTTCCTAACCTATGGGGTTTATCCCTCCCTACAGCACCGAGAAGGAGAGAAGCCGCTGTGTGGTCCAGCGCTAAGCGGACAGTGAATGGGCCGAGAGACTGGCTACAGACGGCGCCGGCCGCGCTCACGCTCTTGTGTTGCCAATAACGCGCTCCTAAAAGAGTTACTTTTTAAGCCTGTGCGCTTCGTTTCACTTTGTAACAGGGTCGGCTCAGGGTATTTTGCAAATGAAATCGAACGCTGTTGAGACAGTTGCACCTGGTGTGGCGGCGGCTATTTTAGTGCGAGAAATGTTAAACCTAAACGGCCAAGCCCCGATCCCGATGTCTCCTAAACCTGTGTCGCATGATGAAACTTGAACTTGCAAACACACAGCGTCTCCTGTCAGGGGAAGCTGTCATGAACAGAGCGTGCTGGACGCCTTCAGCACAGCCCAGGCTGTCGCCCACTCCTCCAGCTGCACTCTAATTCTTGGGATGGGGGGCTGATCCCGACAGCTGACACACTTGAGAAGTTTGAACAATGCTAGAAGATTATTTTAAGCTGTTCACAGAAAGTCAGAAAACTTCCAGTGAAGGCACCACTGTTAGCTGTGCACACAGGCATCGCAGCACATCGACACGGGACGTAGCCTGGAGATGAGAGGCAAGTGGAGGAGCGCAGCCTAAGCGATGCTCTTTTCTTACTAACGGTGTGTGTGACTCATGCCAGTCCTCTAAATAGCCTGGGATACTCCTAAATCTCTATCTGGGTATCAGGGTAGAGAGCGGTTCCCAAGGGATCTCTGCATTTACCCGTCACCCAGGTCATTCCCAAACTGCACGTGTCTGTACATCACCAGTGTCATTTATCACGCCTCATTTTTATTAACTCATGTACCTTCTTTCTTTTCAGAAGCCTAAGAAGCAAATATGCATGTTGTGTTTTCAGTTTTGGACACTAAGGAAGCAGCAAGCTAAAATCTTAAACCCTAGTAATGGTGAATTTAAAAAAGAAACCAACATGGATAGTTTAATTTAACAATGCTTTTCATAGTTATTTATCATGTATTTAATTTGGCCTTAATGGACTTGTTATTTTGGGAGGCACTCTGTATTCTTTAAAAGCTTGGTAACTGTACCACTTGGAGAAGTGCTGCAAAGAATCCCTGCCTCTTTTCTTTTTCCCCCTGATGCCATCTGTTTATCCCTCCTGGCCAGCCATGCTGCTCCAGCCAGGCCTGAGGGCTGAGGAAGCAGCCCTGCTGTGGCTCACTTGCTGTATAGAATTTTCTCCCCTTCCTCTAAATAAGTGCAAAGCAAATTCTGACATTCGTTGCAAAGAACTTGGTAAGAACAAGATATTGGTATGTTGCTCATGCAAAGTCACACTTTTAGGTTTCCTTCTCCCCTCTCCAACACACATGTCCTTCATCATGATGAGAATAAAGCCGTTGTACCTACAGACCCTGCAACAAACTTCTCATCAAGAAAAATACAGAAGCAAAGTTCCAGCGATTTCCCCATCATGTCAGTCTACTCACTCATCAGAAGCTAACAGGCTCCATTTTCTTGGGTTAAGAAGAATGTTTTCCATTTTAGAAAGTCCCTATAATTTCTTTCTTTTTTCAACAGGGAGCTTTGCTGCCAGATGATGATCTTTGTTTTGCTTTGGCATCAATTTGTGAGGCCTAAACTCTTTACAGCTCTTTGTAGAAAGTGCTTTGTAATTCTTTTGTATTGTGTTGGCATGAGGGAGGTGAGGTACAGATTTCTACTAACAGGTCCTCCTGGCCTTTATTTTTTTTTTTTACATGAATTTGAAAAAGTTTATCTTTTAAAGTTACTTCATAATTCAAACTGATCTTACAGTTAAGCTCCACGCTCTTACGAACACATTAAACCAATGCATCAAACCCGCTTTACAATTAATACTAATCATTTCATTTAGCTGTATCATCCAGTGTGATGCCCTAAAATAGCAAAAAATAATGCAGCCTCAAGCAATTTTATACAAATTTTGCATTGAGTATGCCCTGAATTTTGCACTTCATAAGGAAGACACTAAATTTCATTGGTTTAGGTTTTCACTTTTCGTGACGTTCGTGCAGTTTTGAGAGTTTTAAGCGTAGTTCTTGGCAAATGCAGTGTGTTTGGATTTAGTAGGATCTCTCTATACTTAGTCATTAAAGGAGATACATAGAAAAAGGTGAGGCCTACTTTTGCACCATAGTATTAGCTGAAAGCTCCTGACTTGAATATGCCATGAATAATTTGCACAAACCTACAGGAATTTGGTGATCTCACTTTAAATGGGATTTTATCTCCCTGGCTTTGTATAACATTCATACAGGGGGCTGGACTAGATCTCTAAAGGTCCCTTCCAACCCCAACCGTTCTATGATTCTATGAAAAGGCTTTTCAATGACAAAAGCAAGAGCAGGCTGTTAGGGCTTGGCCATCTCTCCTGTTTAAACATATTAATGTGGCTCAGCATAGCATTCAATTCTTCTCTCTTTACTCAGGATAAACTGTTGAATTCAACTGGGCTTGATGATTTTTGATATAATGCTCAGGGTTTCAATTACTAAACAATATTGGAATTTCAGTAACACTGATTGATTGTGACAGAAATTAGACTTCAGAGCACTGTGGCTCAAATAGTCGTGTTATAGACAGTAAATATCCATCCAAAACAATTATGACAGGGATTTCTCAGAGGAACAGACCCCAAGCCTGCATTTATATAGATGTAACACTATGTGTTTAAATGGGGATGAGTTGGGACAGATCTTTACCTTTGCCAAAGTTTATTTATAATGTATAACTTCTGTACTCCCAGGAACAACAGAAAAAAAAAAAAGATATAAGATTGAGCTGTTACTGTGTAATGGGTTTTCTAGGGAAAAATAAGTTAATTTCTAGAGAGCCAGTTGAATTGAGCACTCAGATTTGACACATAAATAGCTCACTCTTCTTTAGGTATTTCGTACACTTTCTATTGTATGAGTTTGTGCGTCTTATCAGGTCTGTATTTTTAATCATTTCATGGAGAAGCATTGTTCATGGCATGCACAAATACCTATTTATTTCTAAGCCAAAAGTTTGAGAGTGTGTAAGAGCAAGTAACTTACTTGACAATCAGGCATTGGAATGATGTGAGTTTTAATGCTGTGAGTTTTTCCAAAGGTGCTGAGCACCCTCTTGCTCTGCTGAAACATTGGGTTTCCAAGTGCATTCTGTCTGTATATATGAATAGAGGCAGACCTAATGCCAATCCCATCTTTGTTTTCCTGTATACTCTTGGCTATTCAATTTACATGATGCATGAATAAAGCAGAAACACTGAGATATACACCATTTGATCTTAGATCCTATTAAATGATTGTTAAAGTATTCCAAGCATAGTACTTTGTATAAATCATTATACTTAGCCTGCTGCATCACAATATAAAAGCAGCATCAAGCAAAACGAATAAATCATGTTGTTTGATTTTCCTGGTTAAGTTTAAAGAACTATTGAACATAGTTCTTGGTTATTTATGAATTAATCATAATGTAAGTCAAAGTACTTTCAAATGTTAGCTGTTCTTTTCAGTTCAGTTTTACAAAGCAGAAGTTTCTAATACCTTCTTGGAAAATCAAGCTTCTTTACAAAAACCTGTATTTGCTTGTGAAGTGTGCTTATATTTGCTAAAATAAACAGTATTTTTGTTACTAATTTAAACAATAAACTATGAAAACTGAGGTGGTAGTTTTCTTCCATTGCCATCTCACTTAAGATACAAGTATTTAATCTTTCCCTTTGTATTTTTCAAATCTAGCTATACAAGATTTCAGCCTAGATGTATGAATGCACTTACATATATAGAATGGTTTCAGCTGGAAGAGACCTCTAAGACCAAGTCCAGCCTTTGTCCCAGCCCTACCAACCACTAGTCCATTTCCCTAAGTGCAACATCCACCCGTCTCTGAAACCCCTCCAGGGACGGTGACTCCAGCACCTCCCTGGGCAGCCCCTTCCAATGCCTGACAACCCTGTCAGCAAAGAAATTCCTCCTCAGATCCACCCTGAACTTCCCCTAGCACAGCTTGAGGCCATTTCCAGAATGCTTGCATGAGACTAGTAGCTTTTAAACTATTAGTCATGAACCAACTGTGTCTTGGAGGCAGCATTCTGGTCCTGTAAGGTCTCCCTCTCTAGCACTGAGGAAGTCGTACTGTCTGCATTAGTACTCACGGGTGAGCTACCCAGCCAACACACAAGCCACTTATCCCCTGTGTACCTACTCCCACTACCAAAGCTTGGTGCATTGAGCTTCAGATTTCTAACACAGAACTGAAGATGCGTCCTAGATGCTTTCATGATCTACAAGCTTCAGGTCTCTCCTCATCTGCTTGGTGTGTATTGGCAGAAGAGAAGGAAAGCAGGTAGAAAGCTTCAAAAACTTAACAAGGAGATTCCTCTGCTCAGGGCCTACACAATATTTTAAGTGCTAAATACAGGAGGAGTAGGAGGGAGGGAAAGGATGGAGGAAGATAAGAGGGAAAAGAAGGGAAGAGGTTGATTTATCACTGGAAGTTCAGCAGTTTCCAGCATCAGCCTAATCAAATAAGCTGAGAACCTCATAGTATGAGCAGTCAGTGCCATGTTTCTCCATAAGCAACTTTCTCTGGAGGTTGTTTATGACCAGAGGATTCATGGTTCCTAAGGCAGCAAACAGGACATCAATGCAAGAGGAAAAGCTGCTCAGTCAAGTGACTACATTAAAACTCTGCCAAACCTTTGAAAAAAAATCAAATTCATCAAACTGATTCTCACTAACACTACCACAAATTTGTGGCCTTTGCCAAAAAGCAAATGGTAAATGATACGTCTTTACTTATTGTACTTAATCTTACATTGTCACATACTCACCTCCCCTTGGATATAAACAATGTGAGACTTTATGGGCCATTTTACAGAAGCCATTCAAAGTTAAGCAGACTCCACTAAAAAAATGAGACACAAGAATCTTTGGTGCCATTGGTTATTAGATTCTTTCCAAATAGACCTTCAATTTCCCTCCACAAACAAAACCCTGGGTTTTTTTTTTTTTTTTTTTGTTTGGCCTGTTGCACTGTGAGACACTAAACACTATGCTGAGAGAATCTCACCAAAAACTGCCTGTCTAAATGGCACTTTTCAAAAGAGAGTAGTAACATCTCAGTTGATGGTGAGAGCTAGTGGATAGTACAAGGCTAAAAGAAAGAGTTTACATAAAATTAGCTAAAACAGACAGAATGCTGCCCAGGCAAAAGATCTGGTGGATATCTTATACCAGGAATCCTTTGGAGGTTGAAGAAAAGTGTTCTTAAAGGGTCGACATGGGGATTGTGGGGTAGGAAGAGAAAATTATTACTGAGATAAAAAACAGCAGAGTTTTGTGAAAGCTAAGGAAAAAAAAAAGATACTTCATAGTGAGAAGGATTCATCCCACTTTCGAAGTTGAAGAGTAATGAACAGAAGTTTCCTCAGGAGAGGAAGGAGAAAGAGAAGGCATTGAGAAAGGAGAGTAAGCAGTAGCCTATGGAGGAGGTTATTCTCTGTGAAGCCAGGAGAAATTCCAGCTCAAGCCTGGGTCAACACTTACCCTTATAAATGTTGTAATCATTGTAACCCTCCCTCATTCTCCTGCCAGGATTACATACGAGTGTATTTGGTGTCTCTTTTGAGACTCACAAGCAGCCTATGGAGAGAGGTATGTACCTCATTACTGGGCATGAGCTGGGTAACAAAAGGGTGGAGGGAGTGTTTTTTTTAATGAGTATTTAGATTTTTAATGAATATTTTCTATTAATTTATTAATTATATAATTTTAATGATTATTTATGTATTTATCATCATTTAAGCAACTAGGAGAGGTCCTCACCAATTGCTGTGCTACAATTAAGTACCTAAATTATGCCTCATTGAAAATCAGGATGGATGGATGCATGACTTTTCCCCAGCAGAGGCAAATTTAAGGCAGCATTTCCTCCAGCTTCACATTTCTGACGCTCACCTGGGTCACTGGAACTTTATATGGACTCTCCCTGAAGCCAAATGAAGTAAATAATGTTTTAAAAACAAGAATACAGACAAAGAAATCTAGCTCTTGCAAGGATTTAACATGCTGATACAAGTGAACTCTAGTGCACCAAAGAAAGTGTCCCCTGTTTTGGTGGCAGAGATAATGTTCATGTAACAAAACACTTCAGATACCAGTTGCTTTAGAAATGCCTTATCTTCTCCCATTCGTTTCCCACGTTCACACCACAGTAGCCTTGTGAGGTTTTAATTAAACATTTGGAAATTGCTGTGGGTTCTTCCAAAGGAGAAGCCAATATAAATAAGACAATTACACTGAAATGGGTGATGAAATAATTAAGTGATAAAAGTAATTCTGCTCATTATGGCATCTCTCTCTCTAACATCTGATTGTGTTTCATTCGTGTTATTAAAACAAACTCTACTTTCCAAGCATATGTGTGCAGATCATTTTTAAATGCAAAGATTACAGGAAAAGGTTTTTTTTTTTCAAGAAGAGAATTGAGCTTGGCAGAAAAGGTAGGCATCTGTCAGGCCCAGATAACATCAGGCAGCTGTGCTCTGTCCTGAAAGGGTGTTGTGAAGCTAAGTTTTCCCAGAGAAATAATATCTTTGGTGTGAAAAGCAGCAAAATGTAATGAAGTCTCCAAAAAATAAGTAGAAAAAGCAGAAACTCTTGAGCTCATTTTTATCTAAAATACCAACCTTGTATCATGAGAAAAAAAAAAAAGTAGGATGAGAAGAGGACATATCTTTACCAAACAGTAAAAAATAAGAAGTAGGAGGATCACCTCACTTTATATTCTCAATCAAATTAATCCTTTAGATTAGAATCAAAGGTAAAAAACAGCTTTGGCAACAGTAATCACTTCAGAGAGCCACTAGGACAGTACAAGGGCTGGAACAGGACACCTAGGACAGGCACAGGAGGAGAGGTGGTTAAAATGGAGACGAGAAAGCAAACTAGGTAGAAATTTAACAGCAGTCTTGTGGCAGCTAAAGGGGAAGTCAAGGGACAAGCTTTTGTTAAAGGCATGAAATGAAAGGAGAAGCATCAATAATCATAAGCTGCAATAATAAGGGGATTTATTTTTTTTTTTTTTTTTACTGAAATAAAAATGCTCCTCAGCACATTCAAGCATGGGAACAGGTTGTTTGGGGAACAAGTTGTCTAGGGAGGCTGTGGAAGCCTCCTCCTTGGAGAGTTTCAGAACTTGATGGGGCAAGCCCCTGAGCAGTCTGGTGTAACTTTGAAGTCAGTCTTGCTTTGAAAATGGAAGATGTGTTGAATAACTGAAGAGGTTCCTTTCAGTCTAATTTTTTTTACAGTTCTATGAAGTGATGAGCTGACGGGTCTCTGGAAAGGAAGGCTGTAGAACAGAATAGTAAGAAAAAATGGAAAAATGCAATGACTTCACAGGAAAAAAATCTGTACTTCTGGGCACTACCAGGATCTATTATTACAGATGAAAATGAGGGGCATCCAGATATGCAAATCAACAGGAAAGCAAAAAGAGTTCCTGGAGAAATGAGAATGAACAGAACATGCCTATGAAGGGTACTTCCAGAAACAGAAACAGTTCAGGGCAGGGGTGTCTTTCTAACAGAAAGACCTCTCAGCTCTATTCTGGGCATGAATTAGTAAAAAATGTTTTAATGATTTGGTTGGTTGATGGGCTAAGATTTAAATTTCCAGGTGATAGCTTTGGAGAACAGGATTAGAATTATAGATGAGCTCAGAAAAAAGAAAATAAAAGCAGAAATGTTCTTAAAAATATGCATTTCAATATAGAAATGCACATGGTTCTACACATGGACAGGAATAATCCACCATCCAAAGAAATGATGGAGAGTGACAGAGCAGAATTTTTTCTCTGAGGTATCACATATCACAAATATAACAAGGCTTTGCAAGAAAAGTAAACCTCACACAAGATGCATATTTCATCAAGACTCCCTTCAGCAGTCTTTTCTACAATTATTAGAACTTCCTCAAGTTGTATCTGAAATGTCTGGCTGGGTGGAAAATCTGTTAAAAAATGATAACCTAAAAGAATACTATGTGCAGAGAAACACATAGTCTTAGCTACTGTGTCTGCAAATGAAATGATGGAGGGGGCCTTCAGATCGTGAAGGCCAAACTAGGTAACAGTGACCCAGGATATCTGTATGTTATTAACTAATAAAGGTCTACTGAAGACACCTGCAGTAGTATAAAAATGAAGTTATGAGAGCCTGAAGTTTTCAAAGGTAACATTTAAAGAACATGTGGCGCTGCTAGTGATTGGAGCCTGAGCATATGCTGAACACATGGATATGCAGTAATTACCATATCAGAAATGCACGGTAGAAATTTTAGCTTCATGATAAGAGGTATAACAAAGTGATTCGAGATAACTGTATGTGAAACAGGAGCCAGGCTGCAGGGTAGGAAGGTCCCACTGTGTGCTGTTTTGTTACTACTGCAACCGATTATTTTTGTTTGCCACACTGCTCAAAGAAAATCTGAGTGGAAAAGACCAGCTTTAATAACAGGTGCTGTGAGAGATAACAGTGTAAGTGAGAGTCTCTGGCTAATGTAAGAGGCAGTCTCTGGAACGCTCAGCATCTATACTGGCTAGATACTGAGTATCAACCCTGGGCTAGTCAAGTGTAGGTCAGGACCACTGAAGCACCAGCAGTGGCCAGCAAAACAGACCTAAAGAGCAACAGCCAATGAAAGCAATCCACGACATTCCTGTAGTGCACAAAAGATATCTGAATCCAGCTAGAGTCAGGATAAAAAACAAAGCCTCCTTTTCTGCTACATAAACCATGTTACTGCTTATTTTAGCATCTGTAATGAGATGAAGCAGAAATAAAACACGTGTTATGTTGTGCCTTTACATTCCAGCAAATGCCGTAACATTGCAGTGTACTTCATTACACGAGACGACCCATTGATGGACACATTTCAGCTGTCACTAACACATTACAAATGAGCAGAGGCTCCTCTGTGCAGAAGCTACCTCTCGCTGACATCTTTGTGTGTTTGCCTCCGTTCACGTGGCCTGGCTTTCCCCAGGATGGGAAATACATAGGAAAAATGACTTCACAAATCATTACTGTTAGCAAACCACCACTGCTCTGGAAGTGTTTTAATTAAGCTGGATAAACTGTTTAATTANCTGGGCTAGTCAAGTGTAGGTCAGGACCACTGAAGCACCAGCAGTGGCCAGCAAAACAGACCTAAAGAGCAACAGCCAATGAAAGCAATCCACGACATTCCTGTAGTGCACAAAAGATATCTGAATCCAGCTAGAGTCAGGATAAAAAAAAAAACAAAGCCTCCTTTTCTGTTACATAAACCATGTTACTTCTTATTTTAGCATCTGTAATGGGATGAAGCAGAAATAAAACACGTGTTATGCTGTGCCTTTACATTCCAGCAAATGCCGTAACATTGCAGTGTACTTCATTACACGAGACGACCCATTGATGGACACATTTCAGCTGTCACTAACACATTACAAATGAGCAGAGGCTCCTCTGTGCAGAAGCTACCTCTCGCTGACACCTTTGTGTGTTTGCCTCCGTTCACGTGGCCTGGCTTTCCCCAGGATGGGAAATACACAGGAAAAATGACTTCACAAATCATTACTGTTAGCAAACCACCACTGCTCTGGAAGTGTTTTAATTAAGCTGGATAAACTGTTTAATTAAAACTATATAAAAGGCCCATTCTCATTTCCATTATGGACTTTAGTGATCTTACAGCCTAGAAGAATATAAAGAGGTCCAGAAGTAGCCATAATGTAAATAAGAATTAGAGAACTTTGTTTCACTGGCATTATTTAGAGTGATCTTTTTATGTTGCCTTAATTATCATCTGATTCTAAAAGGCTAATAATTTCACTCCATTACCCTTCAGATCTGGTTCTCTTTCATAAGGAGTTTAACAGATGCCAAAAATAAAAACAAACAAAGGAAAAAGAAAGCTTAAGAGTGTAAATAATGCAGAAAGTGAAGGCTGTTGGAAGATGAGGTTAGGCAATTCCCGCACTAGTGATTTGGAATGTGTTGCCCACCATCTCCATCTGCTGAAAGTTATTGTCTATACCAGCAGAAACAGATTAAATCTTGGTGGTATCACTGTTCCCAGACCAATCTAATAGTTTAAACTAGATCAACAGCAGTTTCAAAGGACATATTAGACTGTTAGTTGTGGTGGTTAAAGATCTGGTTACTTTTGCCACCTCTTCTAGCCACTTACTCTGCCACAGGAAAAGACATACAGTTGAGACAATAGCTTTTAAAACTGTACAGTCAGGAATTGACCAAATTAACCTGTCAATATCCAAATTCATTTGAATTTTGGTGAGACCTGGGTCTTTGAAAATGAAATTAAGGGTTTATGAAAAACACAAGCCATTATTCAGATGCTGATTAAAAATGACAATGTGCAAAACATTTAACATCTACATACGTCCTAACACGCTTCTGTGTATGTACTTCTAGATCAGCTGTTCCCTGAACTGCATCAAAACTGCCTAACATTGAAAGAAGTAGCACCTTTGTGTCCTTTCCAAATTGAAACCATGGGCAGACTAATGCAGACTTTTTTATAGGGGTGAACATCAGCTGAGAAGTGATGAGCAAAGTGTATGACCTCTGCATGGTTGCTGCCAGCTGACTTCCATAAAGATATTGACACAGGTATACTCCCTGCATCACAGAATCATGGCATCATAGAATCATAGAATCATTATGGTTCAAAAAGACCTTTAAATCCAATTACTAACTTCACACTGCCAGGCCCATCACTAAATTAAACCATGTCCCTCAGCACCTCACCTCCATGTCTTTTAAATATCTCCAGGGATGAGGACTCTACCACCTCTCTGGACAGCCAACTCTAATGCTTAATAACTCAGTGAAAAAGTTCTTCCTAATCTGCAAATTAAATCTCCTCTGGCGCAACTTAGAGACGTTTCCTCTTGTTCTGTCATTTATTACTGGAGAGAAGAGACTGATCCTCACCTCACTACAACATCCCTGCAGGTGGTTGTAGAGAGTAATCATGTTAACTCTCTACCTACTCCAAGCTAAATAACCCCAGATCTCTCAGCTGCTCTTCACCAGACTTGTTCTCCAGACCTTTCACAAGCTTTGTTCCCATCTTTGGACACACTCCAGCACAAGAATATCTTTCATGTAGTGAAGGACCCAAAGCTGAACACAGGTGCAGTCTCACCAGTGCCAAGCACAGAGGGACAACCTCTTCCCTGGTCCTGCTGGCCACACTAATTCTGAACAAGGCAAGCCATGCAGCCAGGTCACAAACAGGTGGAGTCAGATGCTCTGCTCGGTATGTTTGTTCCTTTCATAGTCCAAAGGCATAGAACTGAGATACACATTTCAGTCACTTGGTGCAGAGCAGTGCATCGTGCAATCGCCACGGGGAGGGGCCCTGAATACACAACGGCTGTTCCACCACCAAATGTCAGCAGAGCAGCTGAGCGCCATAAAGACCTGGAAGAAAAATGGAGAGCTCAGTGCCAACTGAGGGAAAAATAACAAAAAGCCTTCTGTGGGGCCTCCTGATGACATATAGTAGACAGTTTGAGCTTTCTTGTGAATCCCTAACAAGTCAATCTGCTCCACAGAACTGGAATATTACAGCAGATAATGTCCAAGTCCCAATTTCGTTCAGAGTTGGTATTCCATTATGCTCCCATTTTAAGCAGCAATGAAGCCTGCAGCTCAGTTTGCCTCAATATTTAAAGATGGGTTTCAGTTTTTAATAACTCCCGTGTCACCTTGGCAAATTAACATAGTACCTCTCATTCTGAATGTATAAGAATGTATAGCTAAAACAAATTCCATGGCACTGATTAAGCGTTGTGTTCACTAAACCTTAGAATCCTGTTATGGATCTTTCTGTATTGGTGTTTGTGTATGCTGCACAGTGAGTAAGAAGAATCAGGTTTCAGGTGCTTACAAGCATGACAAATAGGCACTGAAGTGGCCTTGAGCACTGTGATGTAGTAACAGAGAGGAAATTGAAGCATTCAATATCCTGAGGTGCCTGAGCCCTCTGCAGATGGCTCTTGGATACTTGTTAGTGATCTAGCAAAGAAAAAGAAATGCACCCAGTCTTGTTGAGGTTTGCTTTGTTTGTTTTGGTTTTTTACCCTGGGAAAATGGATAGTTTTAATGCATGCAATATAACGTGAAGAATAACAATGCTAACACTTATCTTGCAGCTATTACTTTAGGTGTTCATCTCTAAATGAAATCAATGGGAGATTTAGCAAGTCCTTTGTACAGTAGCAAACCTCCAACTTCAGGAGGCTACCGTACATTTCTGTGTTAATTATGAGCTTTGTAGGCTTTAATTCAAGGCTGCTGACAGAAAGGCTGGTGATGAGGAGTATTTTAAATCCATGACTGACAATAACAGCAGTGTCACAGTCTATTGCCTTAGTTGGACTGTGTGTTCTGCTCGTCTTCATACACCAACGTTTCATTAAATAATTTGGTGCTTAATAACTCATTTAAAAATGTGCATATATTTGTATATGTTCATCTTTGTATAAGTCTGCATTTTATAATTGGATTTATAATTAAAATGCAGCAATCACATTCTATGCTTTTGTTTTGTGCCTGTTTCCATCTGGCAAGGATATCTGTGGAAAGAAATGAATTCATAGATGAATAGATGACCTGGAAATATTTATATGCTATATAATCCATTTAGACATCCCCTTCCAGTGAATGAAGACAATATGAGCAGATATCTGATAATTATGTGCCATTAGCACATGCATAAAGATAAATGTTAATCTGTTCTGCTGCAGTGAAACTATGAAGGTTTATCATTTATAACTTCAGATCTTCTCTGGTTTAGATTTTGAGGCGTTACAACTATGAAATAAAGTTAAATGTTAAAAAAGTCCCAAAATATTGGAACAGTGATACTTCATTCCCTCTGCTCCACTCTTTTGAGACCCCACCTGCAGTAATGCATCCAGCTGTGTTTCCCAGCATTAGAAGGACGTGAAGCTATTGCAGCAAGTCCAGAGGAGGCCACAGAAATGACTGGAGGACTGAAGTACCTCTCCTGTGAAGACAGGCTGACAGAGTTGGGGTTGTTCAGCCTGGAAAAGAGAAGGCTCAGAGCAGCCTTTCCGTACCTAGAGGAGCCTGCAAGAAAGCTGAAGAGGGAGTTTTTACAAGAGTATGCAATGATGAGACAAGTGGGGGATGGCATCAAACTGAAAAATGGAAGATTTAAATTAGATATGAAGAAGAAGTTCTTCCCTGTGAGCGGTGGTGAGGTACTGACACAAGCTGCTCAGAGAGGCTGTGGATGCCTCATCCCTGAAAGCATTCAAGGGCACATTGTAAGGGGCTTTGAGCAACCTGCTCTAGGAGAAGGTGACGCTGCCATGGCAGAGGGGTTGGAACTGGATGATCTTGGAATCCCTTCCAATCCAACCCAGTCTAAGATTCTGTGATTCCTCTAAATATTGTCAAGCACTTGTGAGTCATAGCAAAGGTTTCTTACCTCTTAACACAAACCTCCCTAATCTTCCAGCAGGAATATTTCTATATCTTTAAATAAAATTAACTTACATGATTTGTGTGGTGAGCCTGATCAAATGTGCAGAGCACATAACAGATTAGAACAACAAATTGGCTATTACTCAGTAACAAACACAGGTGTGATCCTGCAAAGGTCAATAGCTAAATAAGTTGTTCAAGTATGAGAAGTTAAAAATAGACTGTGCAAGTGTAGTTTATATAAATTGGCAATATACAGTAGCCTTTGAAGGCCTATAAGAGTGGGAAAAAAAGTGTATTTAATTACCTAAAACTGAATTGACCTGTACAAAAAATACAACATCTGAACAACCCACCAGTTTTGTGGAAAAAAAATGAAGTGGCACTTGATAAGGTTACTAGACTTTCTATTGATTTTGTGAATAATTGTGTCCTTGATGATTTTATCCGTCTGTCCACACATTCAGTCATCCCCTACAAAGGATATTTAATTATTGTTTAAACAGAATCTGAGCAAACCCTCAAGCAAAATAGTCTCACTAGCGATGGCACAATTCAGTAGCTCCCTGCAGCAGTACACAGAATCCATCCCAAATTATCTTGTGCCCCAGCATGCTGCAAAACTACACTTTGCTGGCTCTGCTTATGTTAGCAGACAAAGCCAAGTCAGCTAAAGGATGAAATCAGGTAATTGTTGCTTGGAATTCCTGTTTCTCCATTAAAACCAGCACTGACATACCTACGGTCCTTTACAACCAAGCCTACAGACCATACAAAGGCAGTGATTCCCCACTGATGGCCAGTGCAATGATCTTCCCCTTCAGGAGCACAGAGGGAGGAAAGAGGACTGCGGTGTTCCTCACCAAGGAAGAACTGAATTAAACTGATAGAAGAAAAGTAGCACATAGAGGATCATGGGGTTGATAGCAACCAGGGCACCCTGATATTGCAAGGTTTGTGTAATGCAGCTCACAACACTGAGTAAACGTTTCAGGCTGGGTGAAGACTCAGGCAGGTATCACAGCACCAGTTACAACTGGATTTGGTCTTAGGTGGTAAAATTAACTTCATTGTGAGATATTCTCCATGTCTCCTTTCACTGGAAGAAGGGTTGTTTGAGATTTAACATCGGTGCTAATAACACTCTAACACCATCCCCAGCCATGACATTTCTGTAAAGGTTGCAGAATCACAAACAAGATCTGGACTCGGCAGCTGCCTGTCATCTATGCCAGTCGTAGATGCCAACAGAGAAGACTGATTAAATATTGCATGATGTGGTATAGTTAAAATGTACATCAGAAAATGGAATTCATTCAGGCTGGATTCATCGCTCATTTGATAAGTACATCTTGTCTCATTTTCCATGCAGCTTAAGGTTTTGAAAATACTGGCTATTACTGGGCCAAAGACATCTTTTAGGTTTAGAAAGGTTCCAAATTTTAAGTATACTTGGCACTTGTGTTTCAAGGAAAGGTTAGAAGCTACCAAGAAGGGTTTCACACTGAGCTGAAACCACCCCAGAACGGTGTTAAAAATATGCAGAGGCTACAAGGAATAAAACCAAAAAAAGACCATTCATCAAAGAAAGCTGCTTCTTTTCAGGACCAAACATGATCTCAAGATCCAAGAGAAAAAGGTGAAAACTATCAAAAACCCAGACAGAATGAGAATCCACAGCAAAATTAAGAAGTATTTCCTGAGAAATGTGTAAGAGAACTGGAAAATAAGCATCAGGAATGCAATAAACTGTGGTCAGACATAAATTAAAGCTAATCTCCCTGTGACTCAAAATTCTAGAATGATATTTCAGTCGTCTCTTAGTTCCTGCCTCTAAATCATATGGACAGTTATATTCCCAGTTTAGGCTTCTCGATTGAGACACTCGTTAAGTCTCCGTAAATATTCACCGAGATGGCTGCTCTCAAGCTTTCAGTAGAGATGAGCCCACTAAGTGCAATGAGGTTAAGGAACAGACATTAGCGAATCCAAAGTAAAAGTAAAGCTTGACGTTCTCAAGTGGAAGATGCCCAACAGTCACTATTAATAAAGAAAGTCTGACAGTATGATTTGTCTAATACATCCAAGAAATTCAGACTTGAAAGGAGAAAACACACTGTTTATGTTTTAAAAGGTTGGATGCAATAACTTGGGAACTACAAATTCTTTAGTCTGACCTCAGTAGTATGTGAGTCTTTAGAATATACTTGGATGGATTTGCTTTCATGTGAATAAATGGAAACTAAAATAACGGCCCTGTACACTGACCGAAAAAAAAAAAAAGGAGCTTTTGCCATGCTTCTGCATGTTCTCAAGAGAGAAAACAGAAAGGAAAAACAAAGCAAAAAACCCAGCACAAGACTCTACACCTATTTGCAGGCAAATGAGCATATGCAATGCAAACACGGAGCCATCGTGTTTGCTGTAATATTCCATGTGCAGCTGTGAATGCTGGCGTTAATGCCAGTTAATCTGCAGAGCTATGAAGTGAGGGAAGGGAGTGTTGGCCACGGTATTGGAGTTATCTACTACTCTTCAAACACTGTAACCGAATCCTTCACATCCTTCTGGACTCTACCAGCACTGAGCAGATGGAGCCTCGCTAAGCTGCTCATTCAAACACAAAAGCACGATAACACAATAAAAGTTAAGGGCTTAACGTGATACCGAAGCAGAGGAATAGCAATAGTTTTATTACTAAAAGTGCTTCTCACTTCCATCTTTCTGGGGTGTTTCTAGTAGAGTGAAGAGTTCATGCCTTAAACCAAGACTAGCAGCATACAATAAAATCCAAGCAAATCTGGTTTGCACGCAAAACAATATGTTAAAATGAAAACCAAAGAAAAGACCCTCCAGGACAGGATTGTCTGACTGCTTTAATGTGATGCATTGATTTCAAGCAGCTCTGCAGTTTTCTGAGTTCTTTGCATCCTTGCAATTACAGCAGAACTTACCCCTTACATCCTGCACTAAGAGGATTCAGTTTGCTTTTGGGGTTGTTTTTTTTTGAAAGGCCTGACATTTGTCTCTTTCATTCCCATTCCAGATGAAATTTGGATTGTTTTTTCCTCTCCAGAACTCAAAGCTTTAGAGAACAAATAAAATGAGGATGAAAAATTCTTCATGCTCAGCTTTTTAATGGAAAGATTTTTGTGTTCTCATTTTCACTATTTTTTTTTGTTTAATTGCTTAAAATCTTGGGGTCAGTAGGAAATGTGCCATTTCAGTATCTCTTTTTCCTGAAACGATAGCAGAAACATTTGAATCCAGCCCCTTTGGGATAAACAAGCTGAGATTCTTTTGTTGTCTTTGCTATGACTGAAGTGAAATTGCTTGCACCACTGGATTATAACTTTATATTAAAGTAGTTTTCTTAATAAATGGAAAGTAGGAGTCGGACTCTACAGAAAGATAGGGACAGAAAAGGAGAAGAGAGACACAAGAGGAATAAACTTCAAAAGAGTTTTCTCCTACTTTTGGGTGTACCATATTCTAATTCTGACTTCTACTTCCTCCTCATAGAGTGAGTCTGACTGCAAACTTTTTTCATTTGAGCTCTTTCAGGAACATTTTAACATAATTCATGACCTTGTACATTCCAGCCCTTTACACATGGCCCTGTTGTTTTGTCAGGATGCATTCCTGCCTCATCATATTAAATACTCTGAGGACAATATTAGTTGCAACACGGTTAGGTTAAGGAAGAGAATGTGAAATGGAGTCTTAATTCTGAATTCCCTGATCAATCTTGTTGTTCAAATAGAAATAAAGAGTATGGAAGAAATCCAAACAGGAGAAGAAGAACATAGCTTTCTGTACGTATTCAAAGGATAACGATGTCCTAAGGGAATCAATAAAATCAAATGAAATTGTACAAAGGACACCTCCAGTATATATCTAGTAAATCTTGAAGGAAAACACAACTAAAAATCAATAATAAAAAAAAACTATTTGCAAGGATACTAAATAAAGCAAGCTAGGAAAAAGCATATATTGTAACCTGAGTTCTAAGACTTCAAAATCATTATTCATAATCCAGGTTGAAATTCAATAAAGATATTTACCCAGTGTTTACCTCTTCCTTTATGCAACTTGAGTTTATGTAAGTTACTAGGGAAAGTGAAAACATGGCAAACCTCTTCAGCATAGTAAATACCATGTACAGTTTCTGCTCAAAACAATTTTTCAAAGGCCCAAAAGCTGTATATATGTTTAAGGAAGGTAGTCCATGTGCTATTTCGTTCCATTTGCATAAATGGGCATCCCTTTTAAAGCTTGTAGATTTTTATGCAAGAGGAACAGCAAAACAAAAGCATGAGTTCAGAACAAGAAAGCAGCATAGAATTACAGAATGCTTTAGGTTGAAAAGACCCTTAAGATCATCAAATCCAACTGTTAACACAGCACTGCCACATTCAGCACTACACCACGTCACTTCACATCACATCTACGTGTCTTTTAGATACCTACAGGGCTGGTGACTCCAGCCCTTCCCTGGGCAGCCTGTGCCAGTGCTTGACACCTTCAGTGAGAAATTTTTCCTAATATTTAGTCTAAACATCCTCTGGCACAATTTGAGGCTGTTTCCTCTTGTCCTATGGCTTGCTACTTGGGAAGAGAGACCAACACATGCTGCACTGCTTCACAGATACACCAATGGTGCAAAGCACAAGAACAGTCCAAAAACCAGCACAATGTAGCAGGCATAACAGTGTAATTTTTTACACTCCACTCATTTAAAAGGAATAATCATATTTTCATCAAATTATTACATTATTTATCTGCTTCTGTTGAAACTAAGGACGACAAGAATAGAGTCCAAATGGGTTTTGTGTAAGATTGGAAAGAACCAGAGGGACTGGAATGATGCTTGACAGACTTACATCCATTAATAATCACACCACATCTCTCTGTTTTAAGAGACAAGCTCCTATAAACTTGTGCAGTGCTTTGAACGCTGGAAAGTTTTTTAATTGAATTGATTTGAATGAGACCTGCATACTTCATCAGTACTTATGTCTTCAGGTAACCCAAAACTCATCTTAAAGTCTGAAGAAATTTCACACATTAAGTATTGGCATTTCAAGTGCTTAATGACATATCTTTAAAAAAAAAAAAAAAACCACAGCAAAAGTCTGGTTTTCAGAATGCTTAAGGTATGGTCATGCATTCTGGTTTATCAATGCCAACAAAGCTTGGTAAACATAGAGTCTGTGATTGAACTTTATATTAATATAGCACAAGGTCCTAAGGAAGGCTTTCTATCTCACTAAAAGCTTTTTCAATGATTTAACTAGAAAAATGCTAATGATATTGTAAGCTTTCTCTGTATTGCACCTGCATTTACCCTTGAAGAGTTTCTTGCACATTGTCACGGTTAATTAAAAAATGGATGCAAATACAGAATATACAACAAAAAGTCCTTGTTTGGTACAACAATGAGCATGGCATTTACGTTTCAGAAACTACTGAATGATGACAATGATATCTTGCATCAAGAAGAGTGTGCAGCAGGTCAAGGGAGGTTCTGCTCCCCCTCTACTCTGCCTCGGTGAGGCCTCATCTGGAGTCCTGTGTCCAGTTCTGGGCTCCTTAGCTCAAGAGGGACAGAGAACTGCTGGAGACAGTCCAGCACAGGGCCACCAAAACGATTGAGAGACTGCAGCATCTACCTTATGAAGAAAGGCTGTGGGAACTGGGGCTGTTCAGTCTGGAGGAGACTGGGAGAGGATCTCATTAATATTTACAAATATCTAAATGGTGGGTGTCAGGAGGTTGGGGTAGCACTTTTTTTCTGTTGTATCCCGTGACAGGACAAGGGATAATGGGATTAAGCTGGAACACAAAAAGTTCCATTTAGTCGTAAGGAAAAACTATTTCACTGTGAGGTGAGGGAGCCCTGGCACAGGGTGCCCAGGAAGGGTGTGGAGGCTCCTTCCCTGGAGGGCTTCAAGAGCCACCTGGGCATGCAATCTGATCTAGGTGGATCTGCTTCTGCAGGAGGGTTGGACTAGATGATCTCTAAAGGTCCCTTCCAACGCCTACCACTCTGTGATTCTATGATAACTTCAAAACTATTTACTGCAATCCGATTTTTTGCCACTAAAATAACTTTTACTCTAAAACACGCGACAACAGAGTAGGGCACAGGAAAGGTTCGAGGAAAAAGCCTCTAGTACTTATTGCTTAATATTTTATAACTGAAAGATTAGCTGCATCCAAGCCTTAGAACATTTAATACTTACACTTCCACCTTCTATTTTTCCCTTGAGGTGTGCTTTATCACATGCGTGCACAGCTAAGTAGGGATGGTCTGACTGACCTCTCCCTTCTCTTAAAAATCCAAGATGAATTCCCACTTACTATAAATGATCAAAGTTTTATAGACTAATGACAGTTTAAAATACTTTTTTCTCCACTTTTACTGCAACCCTGTCATTAAGACTAACAATCTAAGTAGCTAAGAGAATGAGTAAGCAAGATGATTTACACAGATGATAGTGCAATGTTAAGAAGTGGGGAAAGATTCTTTGAAATTTTTTTGTAGCTGAACCATTAAAAAGATTTACACCAAGGTCTTTAAGTGAAGAGAGTGCATTGCCAAAGAGGTCTGGCAAGCTCTTCTATCAATAAAATACTCTGCCTCATAAATTTAGCCAAACCCTCAGCTTAAAACCTGATTAAAAGCTAGGAGGAAGTTGTTTTGTTACCAGAGGTAGACCAGTGACCCAGTATCCAAAGAAATTGCCTATAAAAATCAGAAAGAATAGCTTCACTTTTATAAAATCTTCACCACTACCACATCTCCTATACTACTGAGGAAATATTTAGCATGAGGGAGCACAGGTTCTAATACAGGATAAAGTTGTGCTGGAATTATTTAGGGCTGGGCATTAAAACCATAAATGTTTCTGTACCTGCCTGATCTGGACCTTATGGCAAGGCTTACAAAAATCTTGCCATACAGAAGATTTATAAAACATGCACCTATATGTTGTAACATTCTTTCAGAATGTTCTTGAGTTAGAGGTTAATTCAGAACAAGCTTGTATCTTTTTCATATCCCACATCCTAACACTTTTGCTCACTAGAGATAGCCTCAGGAGGCAGCAATCAGCTCTGGATTCAGAGGTTGGGCAGGTTCAGAGTCAAGTCGTGAATTTATGACCATAGCATTGCTTGGTACATACCTTTAGAACTTGAAAGCAGTAGTATTTGATATGGTTCACAAGCAAATTTGAAGACAAAACAACAAAGAAAACAGGAGGTTTCCTGCTGCTCAGTACATCAGAACATTATTATTTGTTTTGTGCTAAAAATGGATTTAAGGCTGTAAAACACAAGTGTTTTGACAGTCTCAGCTTCAAGATCAGCTGTTGGTGACATTTCCATCAACTTGGATTGTAGCCCATCCAGATCTAGAAAACAGGTGCCATCCAATTCTGGACATCACCCAAAATCAAAAGAGTAGGGATAGATGCTTACATATCCTCACCCTCACTCTGAAAGTCTGAACAAAGAGATGAACTCCAACAGCCAGATTCAAGTAGGAAGAAAGGCAAGGAGCCAGAGTTGTGCACAAGAAAAATAGCCTGTTGGTTGCTTGGTCTTTTTATGCCATCATAGTTCATCCATCTCTGCTGTCTGAAGGCAGCAGGTTTCCACCATTTAGACATCCCTGAGCCAAATTCTTTAACCTCCAAACAGAGATCTCCAGGGATGGTAGCCAGGTTAGCTTGCTGACCACTACATACATTCTGTGCAATTTTACTCCACAAGCTGATTCAGGACACAGCCCTGGACAACTGGTCCATCATAGTAGCCTTGAGTTTCTACAGAAATGTACAATAAGCAGATGAATACCATACAGGAATTGTTGTGCTCTTTTAGCCAAACAGATATGGAAGAGAAAGACATCAAAAAGGGGGGAACCACCATCTCTATAACCAACACCACCTTTTTCAAGTCACTGCTGTTATGTGGCAGTCTACAGGCAGGCAGAAATGTTAGGAAATGTCAACCATTTTGGTTACACAAAGGTTACAAGCACTGCTGCCAGCATTTGTATACATGGCCTTGGAAAGAGACAGATCCCGTTCTTTCTGCTCACCTTTTCCTCAACTGAACTTTGAGCACCTTGAGGTCCAGCTTCCACTTATGCACCTTTTTCCCAGGTCTTCAACCACATACTGCACAGTATCGACACTCAGCTGCAGATTGGCGTCACAAAATCTACTTATAGGCATAGTTTAGTATTTAAAAAATCATAAGGAGACAACACTGCATGAAAGGAAAGTCAGTTGAGAAGTCTTATTGCCAATCTTTTATCTCCACCACAGAATAACCTCCTCTGTCCAAAAACAAATATTTATCTTTTGCTCTCTAAAATACATTTAGTGTCTCTGCTGGTATTTTGAATGAGACAGGGTTAAAAAAAACCACTGAAGATCACTCATGAAAGTGCTTGCCAATTTTTTCCTAAGTTTTTTGTCAGAATCGCAGAATCATAGAATGCTAAGTTTTAGCAAATAAACTCAAATAATAACAGAACCTGTCCCAGCATTACATTTGTGTATTCAAGAACATGCCTTCACATGTGCATAAAGAAGTCTCTAAACTATGTCCTATAAACAAGAAACGTGACAGAATGTGGATTTGAGGACTACAGAGTTTAAACTGAACATCGAGATTATAAACTGTTTTAGGAAAATGCTTGTTTTACATTCATCCAAAAATAAAAAAAGCCATTTATCAACCATCAACTAAGTGGATGAATCAGGCAAAACTGGGGAATGGAAGATGGAAAGAATAAGAGGATGAGATATTTGGGAAGACATGATGGGAAACAAGTGGAGGCAGTTTGTGCACATTCAGGTAGGAAAGCTCCCAATGCTGGAAACAAGGGTTTGCATGAGATACTTGTGACATTTCACCCCTTAAGAGTCAATACCTATTTCAAAAAGCTAAGATACTCTATCTATTTCTGGAGTTTGGAGAGTGGCACCTCTTCTGCAAATGCAAAAAACATCAACTCACTAACTGCAGATGGGAAGCTGGGTCATAAAGAGAATGATTTTACCCTCTGCTCAATACCTAGACATATGAACAAGTTGTCAGGATTTTTATATAGGTTCCTTTTCCATGGGAATGAAGGAAGAATTACACATATTCCTTCATTCATATATAGATAGAAACAATCTATCTTCCTTTCCCCCCGCCCCCTTAGGGTGTTGCACAGCAGTCTGAGAAACCAAAACAGATCATGCATTGAAAAACAGTTTTCAGAACAATTTGTTAAAAGCACAGAAGAATGCTTGTTGCTTACATATTCTCCCCAGATGATGCATTGACTGCATATATACAAGCCCTCTTTCCTTACAGACTTGGTCCCAAAAGATTGAGTGAGAGAGTTAAGACACGTTACTCATTCAAGTATGTGAAGTTAGATAGGTTCAGAGGGGATTACAGATGTCATTTTCAGTGCTGCATCTCTTTCACGCTAGGTACTGTTTACTGCACATGTTCACACAACCTTCCCCCTTGGCTGCACAATCGTTTGCCTTCAGCTTTGTAGAATCCTTTCAATCTCAAGTATCTTACTTGAGGGAAATGCTGCATATTTCTCTTTCTTTCAGCATCTTGGGAAAGAGCTGAAACTTATTTGTAAACAAATGCCTTGTTTTCTCTCACATTTTCCCTCTGATGTGAAGTACAATTTTTACACACTGCGTGTTGATGACCTGTGTACTATTGTGATTTACAGCACTTGTGTCACTTGTTTTCACTGAATCACAGAATGGCGAGGCTTGGAAGGGACCTTTAGAGATCATCTAGTCCAACCCCCTGCAGAAACAGGTCCACCTAGATCAAGTCACACAGGAATGTGTCCAGGTGAGTTTTGAAGACCTCCAGAGCAGGAGCCTCCACACCCTCCCTGGGCAGCCTGTGCCAGGGCTCCCTCAGTTTCCTCTTCTCCAGGATGAACAGTCACAGTTCCTGCAGCCTTTCCTGATAAGGAAGATGCTGCAGTCTCCTGATCATCTTGGTGGCCCTGTGCTGGACTCCCTCCAGCAGTTCCCTGTCCCTTTTCATTGTATTATTTTCATTATGAATAAACTATATTTTCTTTTTCTCGACTTTGCCTTTCGATTACTGGGCTGTCTTCGAAGTTCTGAAATGAATTTGCCGGTGTTTGTTCCAGAGTACCTATTGTGGCTTTTGCCAGGAGATGGCAGCATACGGCTGCTTAGCTCATACGAGCTCTACAAAATGCCTAACGGGGGAAACAAACTTCAGAAACAGTCGGAGCTTTGCAAACTCGCGTATTCTCCCACAGCAAAACACCGTAGTAATGTCTCTTAGAGGTCCTTCAGGGGCTGAGTCAAAGAGTGAAGTTTTCCTTGATTCTTGGTTTGATTTTGGCTTTTGGTTGTGGGGTTTTTGTTGTGAGTTTGTTGGGTGTTTTTTTTCAAACTAAAAACACAGAAATGAAAAGGTTTCTGTAAAGTAGAGATAAGCCGGACAAAGTTGTTTTTTTGCTACAAGTAGTCAGAAAGGTTTGTAAATTCAGAACTCCAGCTCTGTATCTGCAAACGAGGACATCAATTTCTAGCAGTAAAGCCAACACTTCTATCCCTGCCTCTTCAGAGTTCTTGACCACACAAGACATTTTCCTGTTATCGAACAATACACACACACACATACATAGTAATTTCACCCTTTCCTACCTGTTTACAAGGCAGCAGCAGGATAGCTATGAATAAAAACCTAAAGGATTTTAAATCATGCATTCCAAAATTTTACTGCTCTCTTCTGAGCTTTCCATATGACAACTTTAAAAGAAACAAAGTCCATGTACAGGCTTCAAACATTCTAAATTCTTTGCACCTTCAAAACCAAAATGGGTTGGAGATGAGCATTGCTGTTTGCACTTGCCGTCTACAGTTTGCCTTTATGAGTAAGCAGTTCTATTAAATGTGAGCAACGTAACACTCATTTTTCTCCCTGCAGAAGTGAACTGGTTTACTTCATATGACGTGGTTCTTTCAGGTTAGGAAGTTTAGGGTGTACTTATAACAGAGTTTTCACAGTGTATAAGGCAGCCTTCTCATGTATCCTCTGTTACCCTGTTAACAGAGCCTGGACAGACTCTTTTCACTTTCTGACAATATTTTTGACTGGTAATTTTATAGAAGTGCAAAGAATCAAAAACCAATTCACATATTCCTTGTGTCATGTTGATGCTCCAGCCAGAATGACTTGGCCATTTCAAAATACATGCTAAAGAAATAAGAATCTATTTTGGATTGGTGGTGTTTTTCTCTTACCTGGAATGACCTTGTTAGCCTTCTTCTTTCCCTCAGAGGTGGCTAAAAGTCCACTTTTTCCATGTTGCAAATAGCAGCTGCTTCAGCACTGTAGCAAAAGAAAGCCCTTCAGTCAAACAATATAGTGTCTTTCTGTCAGACAACTGATCTTAATAAAGCAAGGCCTCAGGAGGGCCTTCTAACATGGGAAAGTAAGCAGCAAGCCCATTAGGTTTGAGCTTGTAAAGGAAGTCTGTATGGCTCCCATGCCAGAGCTATGGCCTCGGGTGCAGAACTGAGGGAAACACTGGTTGTGAAGCCTACACTCCTGATGGGCTCATGCACTACAGCCCCAGAGTCCTCCAAGCATCTGAGATCTAGACACTCAAATTGGGGGCTCTCCCCATCCAGTTCCTGCTGCTCCAGAACTCTCAGCACCTGTCAAGCACGTGTTCTTGAAGCTCCTTGGATTATTTAGTCTCTAAAAGTCTGTTTGTCAAGAAGTAGAAGTTGAAAACTTACTCACTCATGGAGAACATCACCAGGCAATTATCACAAAAAGTCTAAAATTCAATATGCCTTTGAAATTCAATACACCTTTGAAATTCAGTGAGGTAAACACAGACATTAAAAACCATTGTCCTGCTACCGCTGTATCACAGAGTAAAATGATGGTGGGATTTAAAGACCCCTCCAAGATATTGACAATTAAAATATTAACAGCAGTAAAAGATCTGCAACAACCTGCAAATCCTCTGCAAACAGATTTTCAGCTTCTCCAGTTTGTAACTCTGTCCTAATACATCTCACATGCAACTGTTGCTTCTCAGTTTCTGAGCATGCCTTATGTTCAGTATGGCAACTGATGACACAGTTCTTAGTCTTTGAAAAAGAATTTTCTCATCCTCTGATTTCTATTTTGTGACCACTCTTTCCTTATTACTTTACCATTAACTTCTATCTCCTCCCTGACTTTTCTTTCCTAGTGTTTCCTCCTCTGTTTCTTAAGGTCTTAATAAGTTTGATCGATCACACTACTGCAGAGAGCGAGGAATCTCCTCTGAAGCAGCATTTAACAAAGATAAGGTTAAGAAGAGGAGGAACAGGATCTAATGTCATTATATATTTAAATACTGCTAATAGTGCAGGAGCAGGCATGCCAGAACTCACCAGCTGTCCCTAAAGGTACAAGCCAGCTTTCTGTCTCTTCACATTACAACCCAGTTTAACCTCAGTTGTCACATATCTCAGCAGAAAAACATCATAAAGTGTGCTCCACTAAGAACCGGAGCTCTAATTTATCTGCTTTCAGAAACATGTTATTCTGTAGAGTCAGAAATGTAAAGACTACATTTAGTGTTACAGACAGCTAACACAGAAGTTGCATAGCATTAGAGTACTTGTTACAGCAGAGTGAATGAGCTTGCCTAACAAGAGAAGAGTCTTCACAGACAGATGACAGATACATAGAGATTTATCTATAGAGAAATGTGTATATATATATAAATATTCACGTATATAATAATATCCTTTTTATATATATAGATATGCATGAACTATGATACCATGAAAAATAAGCAGAATTTGGCTTAAATTTGAATAGGAATAGTTCTGGATACAGAAACACACAAGAAATTAAGACACAATTTAGCAGAGGCAAGAAGATAGTTGGCACCTAAATGCAATTAGAAAATAACAGATCGAAATTTATGAGGAGCCATGTTCTCCCTCCCTGCCCTCACTATCAGGGAGCAAAAATAAGGTCTACAAATTAGAATGATAATTAATTTCTAGATAAGTGTATTGACACAAAGAACCTGGATACTTAATTTTGGCTATGTTCAGCTGAGTGTGCAACTACTAGTATTTGCCTTTGGCTTTTCCAGGCTACTATGTGTACTCTTTTTTTTTTTTTTTTTTGATTGATCCAGTGTCTGAAAAAGATTCAGTCTTGACTGGATACAAAACACTTTCTGGCAGCCTGCTGTGCCTGTAACTCCCAGTCTTCCTTCAAACCTTCAGCAAAGGCAGTTTTATGTCATTAAAAAAAAAAAAAAAAAAAGTTCTCTGAAATTCTTCTCAGACAAGCTGGTGTCTTGTTAGGACTATTTTTCACCCAAGAGAGGTTATATGACTGTTCACTTATAAGCATCCTTTAGCTCTGCTGTCCCTTGTCTATGTTAATGACATGTAGTGGGTACTGCCTCTTCAGCAAGCTGCCACAGCTGAGTCATATGCCATCAGTGGAAGATTATGGCAATGAAGTAGGCTTCAGCTCAGCAATACAACCAGATTTAGTAGTAAGTATTGTTCTAATGAAGTCTCCATTACAAACACAGAAGCCCCTGACAACAATTAACTTTGGCAAATGTTTGGAAGTCTGGTTTATGTGACGGGCTTGCAGGAGGTAGAAACACCTCCCACACATTAGGCAACATACAAAACATCACCCCAGCTTAAAAGTTTAGAATTACTCCACATTAAGAAGAAAACATTTCACTCTTCCATTTAATTCTTCATCATTTTACTGTTCAATAAAATGTCTCAGGTTTCAACCAGTCTCACATAGCATATTTTCTACTATGGTCAGCATTAGACAGCCTTTGTCTTCATGTAAGTTCCTGTACATACAAAACTATTTCACTTAACTGCTTTTAAAACAACTCAGTTCTAATATTGTCAGAAAAGTTTCAGATAAAGCATCTGACACTCTTGTTCTTTCCTTCTATGCACCAGTGTTTTGGAAATGAAGCCAGGACACAAAAATCAGACCTTGATTGCAAAGAGGCTGTTCAGCTACAGAAGCCAGGTGTGATGCATGAGTGAAGATCTGACTGATGAAACTACAGCTGAACTTCAAAAGCCCAAGTGCAAAAAGTCTGGAGAGTTTTTTGGGTTGTTTTTTTTTTTTTAATAATCTGGGTTCATTCTGAAGGAAAAGTAGGAATGAGGAAGGAGAAAGATGTGGGCACAGGATCAGCTGAAGATGCTCGGGCAAACTGAAGGCATGATTTTGTGTGGTTTCCTCTGCAGGCAAATTCATGGGTGGGAAACACTCCTGTTTTGGGTCACTTAAGGGAACTTTCACCACACACAAAGACATTGTGGACGTAGGGTGTGCAGCATGTAAAAGTATAACCCAATTCATTATGGTCCAATAAATAAAAATTATTGGTAAGATTAATGAGATACCAATACAATGGTTGAGTTCCCTGCTCAAGAACAATATCCAACCAACTTTTTTGCCACTCTCCTCACTTTCATGTGAGGAGGCTTTTCTCTATTTGTCCTTGGTACAGGCTGATTCTGAGCACTGAGCCATCCTCAGTCTCCTTGTTTTCTCTTTAGGGGTTTATATCTTTCCATGTTTGTTTTTCTTTTTCACTCCTTGAGCTGCCAACTATACCCTTCTCACCAACATTATACGTGCAGTTTCACCTTTCTTGCTTTGCACAGCTCTGTTCTGTGCAGGCTTTTACAGTTCTATCAGTTAGCAGGTTTCTCAGAAGTCTAAGCCTGGGTTACACAAGCATGCTGTGTGTAAGCTGGGTCTTGGCTAAAGGACAGCTGAACTGCTGGGAGGAGGATTACAGGTGTGACAGGCTATTCTGGAAAAAAACCTACCGACATTATCTTATGAAGAACCGTCTCTTTTATTGTCAGATCATGTTGCTGTGAGGGACCAGAGAGCAACAACACACACTTAATAAAATAAAAGAACCTCATTGCATCTCATTCAACTTTGACACAGCAGTGATAGCAGCAGAGAATCCATTGTTTAGGAGCACTGATCATACAGAAGCAGACAGGAGCACATAACAGACCTCTTCGTTTGTACTAAGAAGCTAAGCAACAATAAGCCTACTTATGCATGCAGATGGTTCAGTGCCTGTAATGTTTGACTTGGGTTTTAATGCAGAAATATCAAAAGCTGTTAGTGGTAATGCTGAATGACCTCCTGCCTACAGTGGTTTTCTTTTAATACTCATCACATACTACAGTGTGACTGATCATATTTTGAGTCTCATTAGGCAGTCACGAACAGAAAGAAAAGAGGCACTAGCTAACTACTGCTGCTCCGATGAGCAATTGCCAGGTAAACCACTGTCAGCTCTCCTGGATAAGAACCTGCACACTCTGGGAATGCATCAGCATAGGCAAGGTTGCTGTGTAAAACCAGCCTATGCAATAGTGCCAGATGTGACACTGCAGGAAAAGCATAGGAAGAAACAAAAGGCATGGTGGATATAAAGGCCTTTCATGCAGCACTCTGTCCCTCCTGTGAGATGAAGAGATTTCCATATCTTACTGTGTAATCTCACCTAACTGCATAAACCCACTGCTTTATTGAGTAGTGTTTTCCAACTTTTCTCAGTTGGCAGGCCCTTAAAATGATCCAATATTCTAAATACTGTAAATGTAAACCAACTCATAATTAGCATGTTCTTCCCAGTTATTCCCCTTGATCCCTGAATAGAAATACAGTCGCCTCAGGACAACAGGTCAGAAGCCACTGAACTTGACCAATTGGTATAAGCACAGATCTGAGCTTGGACCATTCTCATTCACATATACACAGGTCTGCTGAAAGAAACTCATAGTAGTAGCGAAGCATTTGCAAAGCCCCTCCAACCATGAAGAGAAGGAAAAATGACAAATGCATCAGATATAAGCCACCTCACTGTAACACTTTTCCTTTTTTTCCTAATGTCCCAACATCTTTGCACTCCTTACTGTAAGGTTTGTCTTGCCAAACACCATGGGAAGTGTTTCTAGAAAATTATTACAAATGCTTCTGGAAACTGCAATTACTGGACAAAAAAATCCTGGTAACTTCAAAGCTCTCGGAAGTAGCTTTGAAAAGGTTTATGTCTGATTCCACCTGCCTAAACTTCTGTCTGCTATCACTATGAAATGAGTGGAGGAATCGCCATCAATGACAGAACACAGAGCGTGATCTGTTTACGCCTGTGAGTTTGATTTCTAAAATGAATTTTGAGTTGTAGGTCTTTCTATAGTGAACACACTACGGAAGGTTTCTACTTGCTAACACTTGACTATTCACACATCTAGCTACGATGTGCCTTCTGTGATCTGAGAATGCAGAGAGAACTGCACGCCTGCATGAAATCCCAAGCCATCCTTTATGAGTTATTTAATCCTACAAAACATATTTCCCTTGATTCATTACTTCATTGGTGACATTTGCTGACTGAAAAGTTGCAGGAGTACTTGCCTCCACTAATCATCAGATCAAAGCAGGCTGTTAGGGTTTTAATTTGGGTAACACTATTGAAGAATGCTTTCTGGTTTGAGGAACCTAACTTTTCTCTCCCATCTGGTTGGTTGCATTTCTTCTTCCCTTCTGATTCCACTCTCACCATGAGCAGGAACACTCTGCCACACCAGGTTTGGCTCATTGTGAGCAGAGGGATGATGTCTTCTATTCAATCCAGAGGTACCAGACCTGATGATATCCCTGGTGCAATGATGCATCAGAGTCAATGATGCAATTTTAGACTCCAGTAACCTCAAGGCCTTTGGAGACTAATTGCTACCACACTTGAGACTGTTGCAGCTCTCTCAAAGGTAATAGAGCACTCACTGCTCTATGTCAATTTTTATACAGGTTTCTATCACATAAGCTGAACAGTAGAGAAATATTTGAGGTCAACACAGAACAAACTGCAGTGTGACCTTATGTTGGAAATGCTAATAGGTCACTCATAAATTATTGCTGCTCTCCTTAGCTAAGCCAGCTTGTCTCAATATACCATTTGTAGGCAGCTTGCCCTTATTGAGACAAGTTTTACAGAGCAAGAGGCAAAACTAATATGTGGCAAACTTAATTGCAAATGCATGGCTGTATCCCAGGGATTCTGGTCCAACAAATAAACCACTTCTCCCAGGCAGGCTTATTTTCCCCATATTTTTTTGAAGAGAGGGCATATATTTTTCAAACAAAACCCCAACAGATGCAAAACAAAAAAGTAATGAAATAAACTACCTCGTTTCAAGGAAGATTCCTCAGGTCCTCTTATTTATCCCAATGCTCAACAATTTCAGAACTTCCAAAGCAGGCTTTGCCAGTTCTCCAGAATATCTGTGCTGGAAATTAGATTCTGTCTTTCTTGCTCTCTTCAACCATAAAGGGAAGCTGTTTCTCCAAAAGGTCAAAGCATAGCTTCATCCGAAGTTTCTCAGTGGCTCTGGTCTGGATTCTAAACAAAAATAAGATACTTGTGTCGGCTTCCCCCTTCCTGAACTACCCTTCCCAATATGTTTCCCTCCACTCCCAGCTGGGCTACAATTTAAAAGTGAATGTAGTAAGCTGATGCTTCCTCTAGGGGCTGCTGTGCCTAGAAAACGAGTAGATTTTGAAAACATCACAGGAAAGAAAATAGGGAGTAAGGTGCTGAAACACACAATTATCTTTCCAGTGACAAAGAATTTTCATTGTAGTTGTTAAATAGGAGGATTTTTGCCTTACCACTTAAATTGAAAGATTTTATATTGAATGTCAAAGGAAACTTTTTATGTATGAAGCAAGAGAAAGGTACATTTAGAAATTTGAACTCACAAATGGATGAGTAGCTAACTACAGCTGCAATCATCTCCAACACCTATACCACGTGTAGCAGCAGCAGGGCTTGCATTACAGGCTGTAATTCTCTGATCTCATAACTGTGGCAATGAGTGTAGGAAATCAGTGGAAGGAATTGAGCTTACTCTCCACCTCCATTGCCTAATAACAAGCATACAGGCAGGACCTGGGAAACACAGGCTCTTTCACAATGGCATGGCATAAGAAAAGCTTAAAAATTCCTGGTTTCCTCAGGATATATCTTGTGAATAGTTGCTTTGGCATTATGGAAGATGATAAAGAGAACAAAGCACTTGTGCTAATTTTTCAAAGCCAACCAATTATGGGCTTAGCCTAAGAGCTTGCATTATTTGTCAACCTGCTATAAGTGTTCTGATAACATAACAAGTGTTCTAGATGTTTTATGGAGAATTTTATCTCATGAAGTACCAAAGGCCACTGGGGTATGTGATACAGTCTAGCCTGGGTTGATTTAGAACAATGAAAGAGCAACACACCTGGGTAGATTTAGAACAATAAAATAAAAGAGCAACACAATCTGACAATTGCTGATAAACAGAGTGAAAAGAGATGCAGAGCACGGTGCCTTAATCAGGGATTCAAGTCACTGCTTATGTTGGAAATGATGTAAATAAAGAGATAGCCATTTTGGTCAATTCAGCCAGAAAAAAAATGATCCTTTCAAAAACCACAGGGCACCTCTTCAAGGAAGAAAAAGATAGATTTTTCTCTATCTTTGAAAAAGTTCACTTGGGCATGTTATCATCTCTTTAAGCTATTTATATCCCTGACTTGCTAAAACTCTAAAAAACATTAAAAATATTCCATTTGTGTTGTCTTCTAGAACTACTCAAAGTTCACCTTGATACTTAGCAATCACATACAGATTTTTTTTCTCTTATCACTCCTCATATAAAAGTTGACAGTAAGAAAATTGCATCTTTTTATATAAAAGATTATGTCTTAGAAGCATAATAAAAGTGAAAGTGAAGTGGATTTGGAACAATATTTTTTTCAATACTAAATGAATGCAATAGCAAATTCAAATCTCTCAAGTCACAGTCATCATTTTAGCACAGCTCTGGGACTTTTAAGGTTTTTTTAAACATTAAGGTGGACTCTTTTTTTTACCAGAATTCCACAGCAAATATCTTTGTGATAATGCAGATTTGCTTATGTTGTCTCGTGGGTCAAACATAAACCACATGGTACAGGTATGTTGATATGGTTAATTCATATTCTATGAAGAAAAACAGACTCTTACACCACCTAAGCTTAGAGGACTCATGGAGAATTTTGCAGTCTTGCAGATGATGAAATTGTCCAATGATAGGACAAGGGGAAACAGGTACAAGCTGGAACATAAGAGGTTCCAAAGAAACACAAGGAAGAATTTCTTCACTGTGAGGATGTGGGAGCACTGGCACAAGCTGGTACAAGCTGGAATACAGGAGGTTCCAAAGAAATAAAAAGAAAAACCTCTTCACTGTTCAGGTGAGGGAGCACTGGAAGGGACTGCTCAGATGGGTTGTGGAGTCTCCTTCTCTGGAGACATTCCAAACCCACCTGGATGAGTTCCTGTGTGACCTACTCTAGGTGGTCCTGCTCTGGCAGGGAAGTTGGACTGGATGAGCTTTCAAGGTCCCTTCCAACCAGTCTGTTATGGAAATTCTGTTATGGAAATATCAAAAATTCTGAGGGTGGGAAATAAAACCTGAACCTGAGAGCGTTAATGCAGAGACAGCCTGCCCTCAAATACTATAATTGCTCTAGTGAACATTTAGTATTGCAATAACTCTAGCTAGCATGACTTCTGAAACCAGTTTTATCTAATATCTCTTTTTTTTACCTGAAAACACATTTTCCTTTAAAGTAGAATTTTCGTCATCACTTTTCCTCAATATTATATCTTCCCAAATCTTTCTGGTTTGACATGTCTAGCCATAGTCTATAAACTTTGGAAGTGTAATCATTCTAGTAAATTGTAATACATTTAATAGATTGTAAAAGAAAAAAAATGTGGAGAATTTGAGCAAACTTAACTTTCTACCAAGTGTAAAGCACCATCTTAAATCAGGATTTATCCATGCCTAAAGTATCCCCTGCACTTTGATGCTGGAATATATCAAAACGTTGTGAGGGATAAAGGAGACTAAAAAGCAAAATTGTTTCAGCTGACACAGTTACTCAGATGGCTCCTGTTCAAAAAAGGTTCTCTGTTGAAGCTGTTTATGGAATCATCACAGAATCATAGAACAGTGGGGGTTGGAAGGGAACTTTAGAGATCATCTAGTTCAACCCCCCTGCAAAAGCAGGTCCCACCTAGATCAGGTGGCATAGGAATGTGTCCAGGTGGGTCTTGAAGACCTCCAAGGAAGGAGCCTCCACACCCTCCCTGGGCAGCCTGTGCCAGGGCTCCCACACCTCAACGGTGAAATAGGTTTTTCTTATGTTTAAATGGAACTTTTTGTGTTCCAGTTTCATCCCATTACCCCTTGTCCTGTTGCTAGATACCATGGTGACTAAATGAGTGACTAAAGTCAATGAAGTTGGGCAAACACTGAAAGGCTTTCTTGAAAAAGACTTGAACAGAGGCTTCAGGACTTCTCTGAATGGGAACTCCTCAGCATCAAAAAACCCATTTGATTCACAAACCCAAAAACATAAATAAATACTTTTTTTCTTTTTAAGAGAATGAAAACACCAACAAGAGAACATCACACAAACAGCTCACATTTCTTGTGACTATTGCAGCTGGTATCCTGCAAATTCTTCCTCACATAATAAAATATCATTATTAATAAGAATAGATGTAATCTATTATTATTTTTTTCAAAGGCTGGAATGTTCAGTTTGGTCTAGTTTTTGTGAAAGCAGGAAGATCAGTCACCAAATTGCCTTCTTGGTCCTGTTGTATCAATTTCATTTGTATTTGCTCAGGTGTTTTGCTCTGCATTAGACTTTGACTAACGATTACTGACTTCCAAATGTCCTTTTGCATCCGTTCATTCATGCTCATTAAAAGGTTTAAAATGTATTGATTACCACTACTGCATACTGCTCGTTATAATTAGTGACCTGCTCTCACCAATCTTCTTCCAGTATCATCAGCACATCCACTAAAAGTTTTACTCTATCAAATGGTTGTATTTGTCCATAGAATTAGAACTAGATGTGGCTTTGTATTTACTCACAGATGTGTCCACTGGTAAACTGTCCTACTCCACCTGCCTGGATTTTTAAACTTCTTTGAGTATATGTAAACTTTAGGAACTCATAAGGAGTTAGTAAGTACTGGTGACTCACCTGTGTCTCTTTCAAATGATTTTCAAGATCAAAAATCAAGTTAAAGGTTACAGAAGAAAAAAAGCTCAATACAGTGGTCCCTCACAGCCTTCTGAAACCAAGCTTTAAATCTAAATGTGTAACGAACTCCTCTGAGGACCTGAACTAGAGCCTGTCAGTGCTACAGCACAGATCCATTACCTGAGTCATCACGGGAGTAGTAAATAGCAGGAGCAGACTATTATTCTCTATTTAGATAGTCACTACTGAGAAACCCAGTACATGAGCTGCACTGAGAAAAAGACTGTGTGTGTAACCCAAATTAACTGATGCGATAGCAAATGCCGGTGGAGAGGCAATCTCTGTTTCAAGCCAAGCTTACAGGTCAGCTTAAAGACAACTGAGCACCTCAGATAAATGAGGGAACAATGAAGGGGGGAAAAAAAAAGTTGTTAAGAGGATGGATAGCAAAGAGACAGAAAGTGCTGTTGTTAATGCAGCTGTGGAGAAGATAAGATTTTAAATTTATATGCCAGTCATTATATGCAGCGAGACAACAAACTCAAATATTCTGGCAGCAACACATGGATTCTGGAGAATGGGAGGACCCAGGAGTGCTGGCACAGAGTATGTCAGCTTGCCAAGTCTTGCTTGGAGCAGCAATTCTAGTAATATTCCTGCATGGCCTGGAGGAAAACAATTAGATATTGGAATACAAAAAAAAAAGAGGAAGCTGCAACAGGCTTATTTGCTTAGTGTGTAGCCAGGATATTTAGAGAAAACAGTCACAGAAAATGATTTTTGTTAAATTTCACATAGTTTAAATTAAATTAATGGGTACATAAAAACAGACTTGCAACTTGGGTTCCTAATGTCTGATGTGGAGGCCTAACTACACAACAATTAACTTCATATTTAAAGACAAGCACAGTCCCCAAAAATGGCAATTCTAATGTGTTTATTACTAATGTGTTTGTTTATTAATGAAAGTGCAATAAAGTGAGAATCATTAACAATCACATGTAGACAAGAGTCTTCAGCCTCACACAAAAGTCTATGGAACCAAAAGAACTCTCTTTTTAGGATGAGCTAAAGATAGTCTGGGCCGACCCTCTTGCTTTAGTTTTCAGTATAAAGATTCTAAATAATAAGTCTAACGCAAAGGGCAGGAGAAAATGGAAGTGAAAGTTACAAGCCCCATGGTAAAACCAAAGTCCAACAGTTGGTACGTTCAGACAAGCATAGGCATGGATGCCATGGCAGGCAATCCTCATTCCAGAACTCTGAAACATCCAGCATGGGAAACTGCAAGTCAGGCAGAAGAGATTTGTAATAAAACTACAAAATCAGGAATGATATATAGGTATAACAGCAAATGCAATTTTTCTCCCTAATAATATGGAAAGGAAGAGAAACAGAGTGTCAGCAAACATAAGCTTTAGAAATACACATAGCTGCTGAAAGCAATTTGAATGAAGGGGGGAAAAAGGCTTGGATACACGGGTAAATAGATTCATTTGGCTTTGGGTTTGGTTTGGTGTTGGCTGGACTTTTTTCAGAAAGGTGGATTATTCTAGGGTGATGAATATTTCATTACCTGCCTTTTATCGGGTTACTAATTTTCTAGACAAATGCAATAGAGACATCTATCAGGACTTCAGTCAAAATGTGACTGGACGTCATGTGGGAAAACAGATGGGCTGGAGAAGGCGATTAGGAGAAAGTTGTGAAGAGGGTAAGGTATGGTTTAACAGGTTGCATTCAAGGTCTGGAAGGAAACAACTAATAGGGTTCATCAAAGATCTATCTTGGGACCACTGCTATTCAATAAATTAATTAGCAATTCTGGCATAAAATGTAGGGCCTTGCTATGGACGTGTGCTGCTGACACAGAAGTGGTGGTGCAAAGGATCTGGGTAACATATTGGAACAACTGGAACAAGAGAAAAAAACATGTAATTGATGTATTCTTGAAAAGGAAAATGCAGTAATACCATGTATTGGTGTATTGGGTTTGCATGGCAAGGTTTTGGTAGTGTTGGGGCTACACTTCTGTGAGAAGCTGCCAGAAGCTGTCCCGTGTCTGACAGAGCCAACACCAACCGGCTCCCAGCCGGACCCGCCTCTGGCCAAGGCCGAGCCCGTCGGTGATGGTGGCAGCGCCTCTGGGACAGCAGAGATAAGAAGGGGAAAACCTGCACAACAGCAACTGCAGCCAGAGAGAGGAGTGGAAATAGTGAGAGCGAGAGCTGTACAGACACCCAGGGCAGTGAAGGAGGAGGAAAGGCAGGAGGTGCTCCAGGCCCAGAGCAGAAGTTCCCCTGCAGCCTGTGGTGCAGCCCATGGTGAGGCAGGATGGGCTCTGCAGCCATGGAGGCTGCGGGGAGCAGAGATCCCACGCTGGAGCAGAAGACTATGAGGAGTCCTCCTCCTGAGGAGAAATGAGAGGCAGAGACAATGTGTGATGAACTGACTGCAACCCCCATTCCCCACCCTCTCACGCCGCTGAGCAGGAGGAGCCAGAGAAAATGGGAGTGGAGATGAACTCAGTAATAAGGAGGGGTGGGGGGAGGGCAGTTTTCAATATTTGGGTTTATTTCTCATTATCTTACTCTGATTTGATTGGTAGTATTTTTTTCCCCTCAAGTCTGTTTTGCCTGTGATGGTAACCCACAAGCCTTTCATAATATTTTTCTCTCTCCCTTTCCCAGCTGAGGAGGGCAGTGATAAAGCAGCTTTAGTGGGCACCTGGCATCCAGCCGGGGTCAACCCACCGCAATCAGAGATTCTATTTCCAAATGAGATAGATTAGGCATTCCTGATGTCCCACAAGACCACTAACGTCTACATTTGATGTTCACCCCCATTCAAAAAGGATTCATTCTAATGGGAATAGACAGAAGAAAAGTTTTGTCAACAGAATTGAGGTTGAATGACAGATGGCTTTGATGCTAACTATAGGTTGTACTTGTTTGTGCTTATAAATGACCTGATAAAGGAATAAAAATAGCTATTGACTTTGAACACAAGCATTAGAGTCCATGTATTAATCAGGTATCTTTTACTGTCTTGTAGCAGCCAAGATGGTTTAGCAGGATCCTGAGTGCTGAGATTAGATTTTCTTCAGTTGGCTCATCAATCCATTTCTAGAGAGATCAGAGTGACTTCCTGTAGCATACAATCATTATTTCCTGAGATGAACCAAGTCTTTGTTATTGTCCCTTAAAATTGCACCAGAAAATTTTCCCTTCCCCATTTAAATGCCACTTGAAGATCACACTAACACGCCAGAGCAAGGGAATGCAAAGCTCAAGCCTTGCATTCTGTTCTTAACCAACACCACCATGACTTTTCTGGGGAGTAACACAAATAACAATAGTACTTATCATTTACTGTGCACCGTGCTTTTCATCTTCAAAGTGCTTTACAAAAATTTATTGCTAGTTAATCGGGGGGGGGGGGGGAAGTATGATTTAAGGCCAGCTTCTGATAGCTTGAGTGACAAAGTTAATGTCATTTAAATCCAGCCTGTTTGTATATAATAGGATAGAACTACAGTACTTCAGTTTAAGCACTATTGTTCCATTAAAAGCCAATTACAGAAATTCAGCTTTCCTTGAATTTATAGAGAACAGCTTTTCATTTTAGAGGGGAAAAAAAAAAAAAGAAAAGAAAGATTTTTCTAAATGCTTCATCCGAATTTAGTCTTCATAATTCTAACTAATTGCATAACAGTCTTTTCACCCAGCTGCGTAACGTGCAATTGGCCGTGAGGAGCCCCGGTCCCCGCGCCACCCTGGCAGGCAGTACCTCCTGCCAGCAGCAGAGAGCGCTCAAGACGTTTCCATGTCTCGCAAGGAGCAGAGACCGAACCGCAGGGTATTTCCCATCCGCCCGGATCAACACCAAAGCCTTGGGCAGCTCCGCAGAGCTTTTCCTTACCGTTCGGCCAAGAACCGGCTCGTTTACATGTGCAAAAACATCATTTCAGTACCATAGAAAATATCCCTTTTCAATACTTAGCGTCTACGTAGCATCATTGAGCTATTGTCCATCCAGGATGGGAAGGCAACTTTTGGCTTTAAATTCTAATAGGTAAATCCTGATCTATTTTATCCCACATTAAGACCACGAAAATAAAAAAAGAACTTTTTCAATAGTGCTACAAAAAGTAACCCTGTGAGTTACATTCCAGTACATTGACTCCATGACCAGCACTGTCAGAGTTTGAATCTCTGAGTCTGCTGCAAAGGAACCACTTTCAGAGTGGTTCAGTTTGTATGTAGTTTCCTTGGCTCAAGCATCTTTTCTGAACCCAAACGTAAGAACATGACTTGCAGCTTGATCGCATCCACATGGTGTGTTTTGTGAGATACCTAGCAGCAGAGCCTGGAAAGGAACAGTTGAGATGTAACACCCAAGTAAGCATCACCTGGTAAAATCGTGGCTGCTTTCACGCTCCATGAAACGGCTTGCAAAGTTCTTTCCACTGGCAAGGATTTGGGTAGGTGAAAATACAAAGGTAGTCAAAATGTAACCTGAACGCTGAGCTAGTAAGAAGATGAGACAGGGCAACCAAGAATTGAGAGGAAACTAATCTGCAAACAACAGGCAGGCTTTGGAAACTGAAACCATCCACTTCAGCCCCATGGCAGAGAGCTCGTGTATCACATCGCACGTGGATTACCCTTTAGAGAGCACCAGCACTGCCAGGGGTACCCATTAACGGTGCTACTGCTTTGGTTCCAGGCTGTGGGAGGCACAGGAGCCAAACATGGCCAGTGCTTCCATCCAACCCCAGCCTCCTTGCACTCACAACTGTATTTCTCCTTTCAAGGAGGAGCATTACAAGGTTGTAGCTCAAAAAGCACAGGAACAAAAGTTTCGGGCTGCTCATGCCCATCTTAAAAACGAGTCCAGTGTGTATTTATGTTACTATATGGATATAACCTCAGAGTTACTTCTTTGGGGACAGATTCTCCCACCTTCTGGGCTTCCAGCACGCTCAGGTGGCATCACCCAGGCGCCACTTTCCTCATGGTGCCAGCAGCTGTTACCCACTCCCCAGCACAGCTCAAGCCCCACACAAGAAGCCCATTTCAATGCATCCCTGTCCCCACACCAGCTCGAGGTGACACCGTCCCCCAGCTGACAGACAAAGCGGTGTGTCCAGCACCGGCCAAAGGGCATGGCCATCCCGCCACGTCTCCTCACAGCTGCGGCAGAGGAAAGACGTCGAGTCGTGTGTGGCTGCCGGGGGAGGAGGGCAGAGCCACCGAGACAAATGCGGCTGTGACAGGGGGCATCCTCTAAAAACGGGGCTGGGGGGTGGGGGGTTGTTGAACGTTAAGTCAAACCCTTCACCTGTCTCTTCTTTTACAGGAGAGCGGGAGGTCGACGGCGGCTGCCCCTGAAGGACGCTTCTCCCGCGGCAAAGCCAGGCTCTTGGCCCCGAGAGCAGCCGTTCGGGGGCGGTGGGCGGCTGCGGGCGGAGGAGGGGCCGCCGTGCCGTGCCGTGCCGTGCCGTGCCGCCCCGTGCCGTGCCGCCCCGTGCCGCGCCGTGCCGCGCCGACCCGTGCCGCGCCGTGCCGTGCCGT
>WBNH01001108.1:125504-218584 GCA_013401255.1 Urocolius indicus
CCCGCCGCATGACTTCGGGGGCAGCGGCGTCCTTCGCGCCGGGCAGGGCGGCAGGCGCGGGGGTTGCGCTGGAGGCAGAGGCAGGGCTGGCTCCCAGCAGCCCGCCCCGCACTCGCGGGCAGCTTTCGCAGACCCGCACCTATCTTAATTTCTTTTTCTTTCTCCTTTTTTTTTTTTTCCCCTAAGCCCTTTTATGCGCTTTCACCGTTCGGCGGGTTTGTTTGGGATGGCGGGTGCTGGAGCAAAGCGCGGCCCCGGGGGCGGGGGGATGAAGCGGGGATGCTCCGGGAGCCGGCGCGGAGCCGGGTACCTCGGGAGGGTGCGGGTACCACCCCAAACTGTCCGTTCCCGAAAAGTTTTCCGTTGTCCTCAAGTGCCTCATTTCTCGTGCACGACATCGCGGACGTGCAGGTAGAGTCACCTGCGCTTTGAAAGCTTCCCCCGTTAGTTTCGGCTTTGCTGCAGCTCACGCAAGGGTTTGTGTTAATTTTTATTAGAAGCTGTCGCACATGCCTGTGTGATCCTACACAGCCCTTTGCATGCGGTGGGAGGATTTGGGGACCGGCGTGGTGACAAGGTGGAATGTAGACTTCAAAACTCAAAGCTATGGAAGGGAGGGAAGCAACTGCAGACAGGTCCGCGATGGCACAACTTCACCCGGAGCCTGCGGATTGCCGGGTTTGAGAGGCATCGAGAACAGAAAACAAATGGTCTCATTAATCTTGTTAATATGGCGGGAGAGGTTAAAAAGAGGAAAACTGCGTTTGCAAGAGAGTTTGGCGGTCATCACTTTAATAAGTGTCATTACAGTGTTATCTTGAAATTATTTGGGAGGGAGTTTTTTGTATTTACTCCCATGATTACCTCTTCTTCGGGCTGCAAAAGTTATGGCTCTCTTCCCCCGCTGCCTTGTATCTGAAAGTTTGTCACCGTGGTCAATAGGGAGTGTGTAATAAACCTTGAAGGGATTAAACACCCTCCTTAAGAACTAGAGTCTAATATTACAGCGTGAGTTGATTGATTAGTTTTTGTGGAAGCTTATGTCAAATTCTAATCCGGTTTTGGATTGTGTTTGTCGTGTAATGTTTTTTGCTCCAGCACTTTATCATAGCACTGAAGTAGCGAGCTGCAGTCCTGCGATAAGACACACATTTCTTTCACACTCCTATCCTTTTGGACAAGAAAAGGCTGTTTACATTCTTCACAGTCTTGCAGCCCCGTTTCCAGCTAAACAACGCGCAGGGATGCAAGATGGGAAAGGAAAGCAGTAAATGGATTACAAAGTTCCCAAGCAGAAGGGAACGAAACAAAACCACTCTTTCTTTACACCTACAACCTCTCACCCACTCACAAACTCCTTTTCCTTTTTCTTAAACAGATGTCAAAGGGATTGCTTGAAACCTGTATCAACAGGGATCGGGTTCATTACACAGTGTTTTATGGATGATGTTGGGAAGTTGCTCGCTGTGGTTTCACAATCCTTGAGTGGAGGCTGACTGAGGAAGCAAAGTTGCTGTCTTGAATCAAACAAAAATCATGCCTAGTCAGTGCAGGCTTGCAAGTGGAAGTGACAGCTCACCCAGGAGTATTTCTATTTGCTGCATTCTTTAGATACAAATCAGCAAAGTTTTGAGGCCAATTAATCTCTATGTAAATTGGTGTAAGTAATAAAGCAACGTGAGAATGTGTGAGATTTTTGAGGCATTTTGGGGTATACCTTTCAGTGCTAGTCCAATACTGAAAAGTTGTGTAAACATTTTGGCATACTAGCACCGACACATCTGGTTAAAGTTACTGTTATAAATCGAATTGAGAAATATTTGATGCCAGTGGTCATGTGTTGAATAGAAGTGTCTGTTGTTCTTTGTTCTCTGGCCAGTACTTGGAGGGACTGGTGGCTTCCTGGAACATAATTAGCAGTTTTAGCAAGGCAGGAATTGAGGGTACTAATTCTTGGCTTTTTTTCTTTTTTCGACTAAAGATAAATGTGGTTATTATGGATACAGCACTAAAGGCTCAGCATTTCACCCAAGAAAGAAACAATTGTGGGTTTCAGTGTTGCAACACAGCAGCATTCTAGTAACCCAGAGATGCTGCCATCAAACCCTTCCTGATGGTGCAATCTTAATGTTTTATGAAATCAGAGATATTAAAAAGCAAAACACTTTGGCACAATATTTTAGTGAAGGGAGGTGTCCTTTTTAAAACATTAGATTGAACTTCAAACATTCACTTGGCTTTCACACACCAAAGCGTGGTCTCTACTTAACCTACTTCTGAAAGATGCATAAATGAGGGATAAAAACGTGTAGAACTTCACAGATTTGAGGGGATGCTAAAGATTGTGGCAATCTGAATTCCTGAATGCAGTGCTAGTTAGGTGGCTGGTTGTGTGCTGTCCCTAACATTCTATCAGAAGATCATGTTTAGTACTTGATAGAGTACAGATGCATTTTTGCAGCCGTGCTCTTGGTTTGTTATTTGATTACTAGACAGGGTACCAGTATGTGTGCAGTAGGAACACACATATATTTCTTAAACTACTTGGCATATGTGGGCATTTTAAACAATAAGGAAGCCTGCTGTTGAGTCAGGTTAAGGTGTTAACGTGCTTCACATAAGAAAAGCATTCACAGAAATGCAGTCAGGTTTACCTTGTATTGTCAATATAGATCAAAACAGTAATTGGCAATGCACAGGCAGTATGTCTGGGCTGTGACTGATAAGAAGACCAAAAATTGTTGTATTGTGTTATCATTAACAGGTACTATTGCTTTACTGTTAATTTGCAGTAAGCTTTTTCAGTTGTCATCCAATTGCTGAATGCCCAGTTAGCTACCTCGTTGTAAATAATGGAGTTCTACGTGTTGGAGATTGAAAAGACTGAAGTATTAGGTTTATATGGTTTGTACTATGCCTGATAGTGTTTCATCAAGTTATTTTTAAATGCCCTCAATGTAGAGGGGCTCCTGTTATTTCCCTGGGAATGTTGCTTGTCTTTTTAAAGAAATCTAGTTTCAAAAAATTAAATGTTGTCAGTATACAGTATTTTCTTCTAATGTTATTAATTTGAACCTTTAAAATCTCGTGTTATAGCTTTGCTTAAAATAGCTTATATGGGGTCTTCAGAATGTGTGACATTTCACTCTTTCAGAGAGAAAGAGGTAAAAAGCATAAGGGCTGTACATAGCTTTGGAATCAAGAAGCAGAGTTTGCTTTAGCTATAGATAGCTCGTATAGCCACAACTTTGCCTTTGTCTTGACAAGGTATCATTACAGGTAAACACTCCCAGACAGGACCTGTGGGTCTGTAAGGTAATCAAGCACCTTAACTATTTGTTTATTCTTTCATCTTTTCAGTCTGAAATTAAGAAAGGGCTACAGCAGCATTTTCTAGTGCCTATAGTTTAACTCCTATCAAGAAGCTCGCTTCTAACATTATCATTGGGCAGAGTTGTCACCGTGTTAGAAACCTAGGAATCAATTCTTTTACACACCCTTAAAACCAATTATTGTTTTTTTCCCAATAGTGTTTCTATAAATGAAAAATCATTATTAAAAACCCCAAAGTATGTAAGTTTAGGACTTTTTTTTACCCTCCACCAAGACTGGAGCATAACATTTGATATGAGTGAAATTCGGTAACAGATTTTGTTTGTCTTGGACTTTTCAAGGGCAGAAATTTTTACCTATAATGAAAAACAATTTGTCAGGCAATTGAGACAAAATTTTTAGAGGGTTTTTTAAAAGACAGAGTGTAACAACTTGATCTGAAAAGAACATTTGTAACCACTATAGTACAAGCCATTGTTTCATTCACAGGAATAGCTTGAAAACTGAGATCAAGCTGCATTTCCATTTAAAATGTGTACACCACGTGAGGCATTGAAAACACAGAGGTGTGTTCCTCCTGGCTACTTGAATTTTGTCTCCATATACTTGCAAAAGTGGTCTGCACAACATGCCCTTGCAGTGAGAATCAGAAACAAGCACCATGCAAAACTCTGAACTCTTGTTTCAGAAAGGTAAACGCTTCCCTCTGGTCATCTTGAAGAAGAACACAGATGAAATTCCATGGCCCTTAATTTCAAGGAGATTTTTCTCATGAAATATACGAGGCCCAACATTTCATTTGGTTTGGTTTTGATTTTTCCCTCGATGCTGTAGGCGTTGTGAGCCTAACGTCTCATTCTCACGGAATAAGGTAATATAAGTAACTCAAGGAGCGCAGGCAGTTTGAAGTCAAAGACAGCCCAAAAAATGCTGGTTTCAGCAGTTTGAGAGTTTATTACCCTGAATGGAGAAGTTATGTCTTCAGGAAGATGGGGCTAGGTGTAGTTTACATAGAAGGTTAACATGCAACACTAAACTCAACTTGTTCTTACGTCACATCTTTTGACCTAGTTCTGTGCAATTGGTGACTGGTATTTTTCAGTGTAATTTGTAGGGGCACAGAAAGGTTATAGATCCTATTTCAAATCTATACAGCAAGTCTGTTTGACTGATGTACAGTAGACTGCAAGACACCCCAGGCTTTCCTAGCACAGAGCATATAAAATCCAAGTCTCAGTCTTTCCGTCTGCAACGTGGAATGTATTTTTTCTGCCGTTGTAAAGCACTTGGAGAGCTACCTATCAGAGATGTGCTGCATGTACTTCTCATTACCCATAGAGCAGTATAATCATCAGGGAAGCAAAATAGAAAGATCAGTGGAGTCTAAACAGTAAATAGGGATGCACTGATCAGTCCCACCTGTTTTTCTTCTTGAGCCTTGGTTTCTGCAAGAAGAGAATTTGAGCATGGGAGTCAAAAGGGAGCAGCAGGAACCACTTGCTGGTCTGGACATTCAAGGCATCAAGTGAGGTGCAGCTCTGCTCTAGGTGTACCAAATTCCTCCCATACTGTTGGAAATCTTATCCTTAATCCACACTTCACAAACACAAGTGAGAGGCAAGAGCTGCTCAGCACAGCATGGCACGGGAAATGAGCACTAGAGTGTAATTGTCACCGGGGTTCATAGCCTGTGATCTGTAGGTGAGGTGATGACCTGTGTCTCAAGTAGTGAATAAGACAAACATCAGTGCTAGTCTATGCTGAATGGTTTTAAGACAAATGCTGTACTTCCATAGGTGTGGGCAGCATCTTCATCAGAAACAGAGAGAGGTGTTCTGGTGCTCGGGGAAGACTGTCACTGTGAGTCATTGACATGCACTTGTCAATGTATCAAAACCAAATGCAGCAAGAAAAACAGAATGTTTTGCCTTCATCACAAAATTGCTGTGATAAGTGGCTGTTGAAAAGCACGTGTGCTTCACAGGACAGTGCAATTGCCCTGTTAATCTGATTTCTAGTCCTGTTTCTTTTCTGCCCACCTCTTTAACTCACCACTTTGCTATACCCATTACAGCGAAAATACCACCCTTGAAATTTTTACTAGATCAAAACTTGCAGAAGTGAAAAAGAGGAAAGTGGAAGCTCCATTCACGTGACCACTATAAATTCATCCTGAACATGATTTCCAAACATCCTATTTTTGGGGCAGCTTTGGCCTTTCACTTGAAATCTGAAACATACCTGTGGCTATTTCCCCAACCCTGTTCATTGTTCCTGTGCCATTTTCATTCTATCAGTTTCCCATCGTGTAGCTGTTGTTTATGTTGTTTGTTTAGGTAGTTAAAAAAAAATCAGTTAAAGCAAATAATGGGTGGATCTGCTAGGTAGGTTCTGCTTCCAGCAGAACATCACTACTGTTAAGTAAGTCTATGAGAACCACATTTCACTGTCTCTGAGTCCTTTTCCCCCAATGTAGCACTTTCCACACCTGCAGGTTTTCTCTGTCTATATTCATACGATTAACCAGTTGATCCTTCGTGGCTTATGCTTCAGAAACTACTACTGTGCTGTTGTGGCACTAAAAATGTGCCAGCATGTGTGCAGAGTCATACAACAAGGTCGTGCTTGCACCTCAAGTCACATACTTGGGATACTCCCTGCATAAAATGAGCTGATGGAGGAATCTGCACAGAAGGCTGCAGCCCAGGAGTCTGCACCTTGCAGCAGGACTACTCTCAGCACAGAGCACAGGCTGGAGCCCTGACGTTCACCTGCTCCCAGATTCCACATAATAGTCACTTGGGATGCTGGAAAAGCTGTGGGTCCTGTGCAGAAATATGGGAGTTACCAGCACTCTGCCAGGTGAGCAACAGATGGGATGGGGGGGGCAGGTGAATGGGTTTCTGGATGAATCTCAAAAAACCCATGAAGTTTGCAGGCCAGCACTTGGGGAAAAAAAAAAACATCAATCTCCTTGTGGGATGGTGTTCTGTGGCAGCTGTAAGCGCAGTTGCAGTTAACAAAGAGGTTATTTTAGGAATGGAAGGACAAAGAAACAAATTAAGAGTGAAGAGGAAATAACTATGAAGATGGGTCCGCAGTTAAGCCTTCCTTAGTTTTGTCTTTGCAGCAGAGATTTCAGTGCTGGTGGGATGCTCTTCTCTCTCTGGAATGGCAGCACTTACTGGAAATACAGAATCTGAACGACTTGACTGTAATTTAAGGTAGAATTAAAGAGCTGTAAGAGCTGTAGTTCTTGAGATAGGCTTTCTCATTGTTCCAAACGATTGGTAGTAATAGAAGCTATTATTAGCAAGGAAGTGGAAATGCAAGAATAGGGAGAAATAAAAAATAAAACTAAGAATCTAATGTCTCTCAAACTAGTCTTTATGCACATTGAGACCAGTTATGGTTATTGTGTCATTACAGTGCAGAGTTGAGGCTACTTTGAATGCCCTAATTCTGCTTCTCCAGATCCAGCATGTTTGGTTTACGACCAGTTGAGAATCTCCTGATTTTATAATACTTGTTTTTTGGTGATGGCCAGGTATTTCTAATACCATGAATCATCAGTACACACACAACCTCAATTTTATCTTACTGTAGCCATTACCTAGGAAAAAAAAATGTGCATAGAAGCACTTCTATATTTGTTGTTATTATGTAGATTTAAGTGCTTTTTATGGCTCTGATGGAGAAGGAGCTCGCTGTGCTCGAGGCTGACCTGAAGAAAAAAAGAACTGAGACTTTGCTGAAGGAGTAAAAGGTGGATATGAGAAAGAGGAAGATGATGGAAATAAAACAGCCTGGTGTGGGCAGGTGGAGTGAGCCTGAGCAGCTACTGCAGGAGGAGAGGGACAGACAGATCGACAGTAACAAGGAGTATTCTGACAGTAACACAAGGTTCTGCAGTGTGAGGCCATTGAAACATCATTTCTGACATTATTTTTCCCACTGGAGATAATTTGGAAGTGTTTTTTTTCCCAACCAGACCCTCAGTAGAGGAAAGCAAAGAAGGGAGCTTTGAGCTGATTTAGTCCATCTCTGATGGTACAAGAATCAGGCATAAGCCAGTCTGGGTATTGTCGCTTTTTTGTGCCATGAAGGATGAAATCAGGGAGGGTAAAACGTGGGACCTACAAGTTTTTTTTCCCCCTAAGGCTGCATGATTCATCTCTCCTTGCAAGCACTTGCTGGTTCCTCCTGCTGTTCATTACATGTGTTGGGAAAGTTGAAACTGCTGGTGGCCATGGTGCTTAGAGGGTCTCATGGCCAGCGATTTGTTCTCAAGCCTTCAGCTGTAGCTGTTATTAATGAGAGTGTTCCTCCACCATTGGCAGCCTTAACCACACAAGGCTGAATCTTTTCCTTACTCCAAGAAGCTGGATGGTTCTTAGAAGAAGAAACCTTCAGAAGCTATAGTACAGAGATAGGTACATAACACTAATTTTATAGTACTTTGTAGCTGGGCTTCATGGTACTTCTATAGCCAAAATGGGTTATATGTGTGCCATCCATTGTGGGAAACCAAAGGAACAAAGGCTGGCTCAACATGACAAAATAGAGCTTCATGGCATGTTTCTCAGAATAAAATATACAAACCTTTCCTCATTGTCTTTACAATATATTTAGTATCATTTCAGGACCATGTATAATCTATCCACTTCATACATTACAGGGCAGAGGTTGAATTATGATCACGCAGATCTACATGAGCATATGGAAACTCCACTGCACTACTTGGTTCATGGGGCTCAACCCAGCTCTACTCTGAAAGTCAAATATGGTAGCACAAGTCAGTGCCACTAAATCTTGCTGACAGACCAGATTGGTCTTGTAGACTTGTGTTTCCATGTACCAGGAAGTTAATATTGTATGTGAGAAACTAAATTCCTTAGTTCACAATGTTTAATTTGGAGATAACTACAAAGCCTTGCTCTTGTACTTTGTTCTGTTATGGATTATTAAGATATGTTTTTAGTTTGGAGCCTCCTTCGTTTAAAAACAAATGAAAATCTCTCTAAGATATTCAGAAATAATTAAAAAAAAAAGAGAAAGTTGGGAAGCAGTATAAATACAGATGCAATTTCAGTCTTTTTGATTTTATAAGATTGAAGCAAGAATAAGAGCTGAAAAGAGCTCCTGAATCTGATCTTAACTGGCCAGCGACAGGGACGTTTTTGGAGTGATATAAGTTGGAGCAAGAGTAGAACAAAGAGCAGTTCTCTAGTTTCTTGAGCAAACAGTGAGCCATGGAGAAGGCTAAAACCTGTGTTGTTTTCCACTCATTAAACTAACAAAATGCTAATCAGCTTTGTGGAAAGATTCATAGTAGATAATGTTTCTGTCCCCACTGTCCCCATAATGTTACTGGCACCACTGAAGTGTTAGCAGGGACACTGTAAATTAGATAATTGAGACACTTATATATGACAATCACTCACTAAATTGCACCTCCCTTTCTTTTAAAACAGGTCACAATTTGTTCATTGGCTGATTTCAATCCTGTCACCGTTTAAGGCAAGGAAAAGACTGCTGGGGTTGGGCCAGATCCTGCAGTACAGCTGCAGTTGTATGCAAGGCTGTGCTTCATCGTGCCACTGAGCTGCTGTGTAGTTTACAGTCATTGGATTACTCTCCTAGTACTGGAAACATCCGTTTTTGAGTTAATTTTGAATCAAGCTGCACAATTGTCTGTGTCGAATGACAAATCCATCAGTCTTCTCTGCATTCCCCTGGCTCGGGTCTGCTCTCTGCTGTAAGGAAGTTTCTGACCCTCCAGGGAGCTTTTCTAAGCTGCTCCCTGTGGTGAGCTGCCAGCTTGCCACCTATTTCCCTCTCTCCCTGCTCCATCCTCCTAAAGTTTTTTTCCAAGCAGAGGATGCTCGGTTCCTTTGAGAGAAGCAGCAGCTTCTTTGCTTCTCTCTTCCTGGGGAGGAAGATCCGAAGTACAGTATCCAGGAGCAGGTAGAAAGACTTAATCTTCCTTTCTATTGCCCAGCCTCAATTCTTTTTCTTATTTAAAGCAAAACATACTGTATTTGTACAGGAAACAAATTAGAGCCACCTTTCCAGCACCTGGTAATGGTCCTTAGTTCACTCCTTGCTGACAACTGTCTGTCAACTCTGGTAGCAGATCAATCTAAAGGCTTTATCAGCTTTAAGTCCTATGTTGTACAATGTACTTCTGATTGTTTCCTTTTAAAATTGTCCATTTTTTAACTCAGTTGTTACAAGGCAAAATCTGAGGGGATATCCACTATTAAAGCAAAAGACTGGAACATACCTTGTTTCTTTTCTTTAAGAGGCAAGATTTACAGAACTGCAGATGCTGTAGGTACTGCATCATTTCTCTAAAAAGCACATTTTCCCCTCTGACTATCCCTGTCAAGGCCTCACAGTGCAAGTGAGCTCTGGTGTGTGAAATCTAGATCAAGAGAAGAGATGCAACAAACTGCATTTGCATCACATTAGCATTCTGGGGGCACAGAAGGTTTTTTGTTTCTTTATGCTTTCTTTCTCTTCTTTCCCCTAGAACACAAAAGCCCAGGTTTCTTTATTTTTTTTTCTACAGTAGTTCTAGTGAACTCACAGCTGATGTTTTACCTTAAAGTTCTGAAAAGGTAGGAGAGCCCTTCTCATCCATCTCAGTCTTAAGCCTCTTTGTGTTCTCACTGAAACTCAGCACCCAGTTCCTGGCACCTAACTGAAGCTAGCTTAAAATAATACCAAGGTTGCTGAGTGTCTTGACAAGAGAAGAAATATGTTGCTGAGGTAGGATCTATTTGATTTAAAATAAATGAAATGCCTCCAAGTGTAAGAATGAAAACACAGGACATACCTCATACTCTGATCCATTTTATGCTATTTGCCCCATTATCCTTTTATTCTATAGGCATGAGCTGTGCATTATCAGCAGTGGACAGCCTAACACTGCTGTGACTAAGGAACGGAAACTCCACATTTGCTTTAACAAAAACCTTTTTGTGGGTATTGGATGGGATCTGTTGCTCTGCCTGCTTAGAGTGAAGGTTCAGTGTTACTGTTTTTCATAATACCGAACAATGGGGGAAGAACTGCATTTAAAACACTTACCTTTGTATTTATGATGACTAAGAATACTGTTCTGCAGGAATTTGCTTTCTGGTGAGTTTGCAGTATTCTTTCAGTGAACAGCACAGTTATATTTTTGGTTGAATAACAAGATTAATGTGGTGAAAAAAAAGCAAATACAATAGCTATTGTATCTTTCTTGGGTTTTGATTGATTGGATTGTCTTGTCCAGTTCAGACTAAGAGATTTACTTTTAATTGATGTCAGTAAAGCCAGTAACTGTGAAGGAGATTCAACTTCACATTCTGTTCAGATATTAAAACTGTACTTCTGGTAACACAAACCAATAGTCACTTAACTGACTTATCCCATACCAGTGATATTAATGTCCTTCAGTGCATTCTGGGAATAAAAAACCTTGGTCTGTGAGCAGGTATTAAGAAAGCCTGCTCTACTATGCCATATGCCCTGATTTCTGCCTTACCCACTACAACTATGTAATAGAAATCTAATTATCCTTGAGATCACCAGCTCTGTCAGATCCCACTGAAGTGCACTGAATGGTTGAGCAGTCATTTGAGTGGGACCTCCATAGGGGTGACAGGCAGCAGCATCACAGCAAGCTTGTTTTTCTTAGGAAATGGGCTAAAACAGTATTTGAAACAGAAACGATTCTGAAAGCCAAACCACGCCTGCATCCCAGTCACAAGTTCACCAGGACTTCCTGGGGTGGACACGTTTCAGGGGGTTGGTTGTTATTGGATAGACACGTAGAGGCTACAAGAGGCACTTTAATCTTTCCTTGGCTGTAATGAAAATGTGGGCTACTGTGTAATTCATTTGGTTCAGGCTCCTCTTCAAAATACTGAACTGGAAAAGAAGTACTACTCAATTTTAGTGGGGCAAGCAAACCTACACAAAAATAAAGGTGGGTTTTTTTTCCTCATCAGCTTGAGAATAGCATCTTAGCTAACTGTGGTCACCGATTTCCCTACTTTGCTGGAAAATTCAGAGTCATTAAAAGATAGTACAGAAGTTGCCTGTATCACAGCTTTGAATTAAACACCTGCAGTTTCCATATTTTCAGAAAGTGAGATTCATCAGGCTCCCCACACAGGAGGAAGGGAGATACCTAGCAAGGTCCTGAGAAGAAAGGAGCAGTAACATAGAATGTATCCCTTTTAGAGATTTCAGAGCCTTCCTCTGGGCTGCAGGGATGTCTTCTTTAACATGGACTGGCAGGTTTTTTAAGGGAAGCTGGTTAGCCTAAGGTAGAAGAGTTTTTAATGAATAATGAATAAATAGGTGATAATATCTCCATTCTCTCTGTGTAAATAAGTCTGTGCTTATCCCCTAATTAGAGTAGTAGAAAGGAAAGCAAGCCTGCTACTCAAAGACATTTATCAAGGTGGGCAGTGTTCTGCAGGAGGATGCTCAGTCCTTGCCCTCAAAGGAACTGAAAACTGCATGGCCTTTTTGGAGGAGGAGAGAGGATAAGTACAATCTGGTTCATTTGTGTTTTTTTCTGGGGTTGGGTTTGTTTGGGGTTTGGGGTTTTCTTTTGGAAGGTGGGATGTGTGTGTTCCAAATTCAGTGAGAGCAGAAAAGTGACTTACTTTCACATCTACTAGAAGATATACTTGCTCCAGCAGGAGCCACTGTATTAAAAACCTAAAAACCACACTAAAAAGTGGTGGAGGCATCACTGCAAGCATTTTCCATCTTGCTGTGACCTTAAATAAAGATGGGTGAAAAACACATCCTGGATTGGAATCTCCCAACAGAAATTGGTGAAGGAATGCCTAGACTTGTATCTTGAGAGCCCATGCATGGATTAGGGGTTCAGGTGCTCGGCAAGGCATGCTTCAGAGTAAAAGGAATTTGCCTTCCTAAAACATGAAGACTACTTTGGTCATGTGTCTTGCAATGTGGTTGTAGAGGTTGTAGATTTAGGACCTAGGCATCTGTTACGAACCTGTGGAAGAGCTGTCCTCGCTTTCTCTCAAGCTGTCCCTGCTCTTTTGTTGCTTTCTTTAGCAGATGTATACTGGGAAAACCTACCCAGTATCTTCCTATGATGTAGGATTTATCATGTTGAGTGCTTCCTGGTGTTCTTCTCTAGGCTTTTTTAGCAGATCCCATGATAATCCCTAGGAAGTTTCACAGCTGACAGTATCATGTTCTTCTAATACTACACATATTTTTTTCCTAGTTCCTTGCTGTTATGCTTAGCTATCTTTTTCTTTCTATCACTCTTGAGACACTTTGCTTTAGGCTGCATTGTTTGCCTGTTCCTGGGGATCTCTTCCTCAAAGAACTACAATGTTAGCATTGTGAGCCACAGCAAATCTTGCCTCTTGATTGACTTAATTGATCTCTTCTACTGATCATGCATCTCTGGAGTCATTTACATCTTTTTTTCTTTCCTTCTTTCCTATTGGCTTTCACAGAAGATGTTAATGGAACGATATCTGCAGTGCTGACTGCATTTGTTAGGCTTAAAAGACACCACCTAAGCTTAGAGGACTCATGGAGAATTTTGCAGTCTTGCAGATGATGAAATTGTCCAATGATAGGACAAGGGGAAACAGGTACAAGCTGGAACATAAGAGGTTCCAAAGAAACAAAAGGAAGAATTTCTTCACTGTGAGGATGTGGGAGCACTGGCACAAGCTGCCCAGATGGGTTGTGAAGTCTCCTTCTCGGAGGACACTCCAAACCCACCTGGATGAGTTCCTGTGTGACCAACTCTAGGTGGTCCTGCTCTGGCAGGGAGTTGGACTGGATGAGCTTTCAAGGTCCCTTCCAGCCCTTAAGATTCTGTGATTCAGGACAAAGATGTTATATTCGGAATAATTCTATGGGAATAGAATGTACTTAATGTACTATCCATCTCTGGGAACAGCATCTAGGCAGTCTGGGTTTCTCTGGACATCAGCAGTGAGCCCATGAGGATGAGACACTATGCATGCTACGTGTATATGCTGAACAGCTGAATAGCATGACTATATTAGCACCATGGACAAGTTCAACAAAAAGGTAGGGTAAGTACAGTTACAAGGCTTTGATCAGCACAGGGAGACAATTCTTGTATTTAACCAGGAACGTTACCCATCTCCCAGACGTATTACTGCCATCTCGAGCTCTTCAGGGCTGCCTTCTGCTTTGTGTCTAGAGCTGAGTACAAGTCAATGTTTCAAGTAACTACAGTAGTGGCTGAAAAGAAAAATAACAGCAGGAATTACACATAAGCAGATGTTACACCTAAATATTTTGCTCGGTCTCTAATTTCTGATTAAAGAAGTATCCCACAAATTCCTGAGGGACACTCTTCTTTGAAAGCAGTGACAACCTTTAGAGCTGTCAGAGTGTAAGAAAAGCTTCTGTTGAAAGATGCTGTAAAAAGATGCTGTGTTCTGTTCATGTCAACCTGGTATTGCTTCAAATTTTCTATTCCTGAAAGAAGTGTGTTTGGAGTAGTCTTGTAAAGTAGTCCTTTTACCTGGAACCACCACCTATTTCTTATACAAGTCATCATCATCAGTAGATAAACTTTCCATTAAGAGCTAGACAAAGGTGGTAGCTTTTCTTGCAATAGTCAGAAATAAGAACAATAAATGTGTGGGAGGAATTCATCAATTTGGTTAGAAACATCAAGGGGTGTGCTTACCTGAAATACAGACTGACCAGTTCAAAGAAGACTCCAAATATAGAATTATTGACCCTGAAGGATACAACACAGAATAACCTTCCCAGGCTGTGTCAATTTTAAGCAGCATTTGCAAGATGAGTAGTTTAACAGTCTCATCCCCCTCAGCAAAACAATCTAATAGTAGATGCTTTTCCTGGGGTTTTTTTTTTCTCTTTTACAAATTACACTGTTGTAAAACCATATTAAAATTCTGTGCATTTGCTAATGTTCTGGAAGACAGTACAAGTAAGTGCAGCTGATTGATATAACTCATAAAAGTACATCTATGTCTCCTTTTTTTTCTGATCATTTTCTGATTGCAGTCTCAATTCTGAGACCAAGTGGTTGAGCCCTCTTTCTGATGTGTCATTATCCTGGAAGCAATAGGGTCTGCAAAACTACATCCATATATAGAGTGAAAGATTAAGGCAGTAGATCACAACAAATAGTTTTAATCTTTGTAAATATCAATGCAATCCTCAAACGCTGAAGTTTGAGAGAAGTTCTTCTTTTACATGGTGCTGATCATACATCTGCCAGGGAGATTTTGAAGCCTGTCAGCCCAAAAAAAGAATCCTGTTTACTTCAAAATGCTTTTGAGTCATCTAGTCATGAAGTGTGCTGTCTTCCAGGCAACTCAAACATGAAGTAGTCTGTGTTTAACTATATTACCAAGCAAGGAAGAACATCTCATCCTATGAACACATTCAGTATAGATACGTAAGACAATGTCCTGGGAAGCCAGCAGATGAAAGCTGTCCCTGAAGTCTAATACACAAACCAAATATGGCTTTTGTTGCAAGGAATGTGTACGTTTGAACCAAGGACCAAAAAAAAAGAAGCTAAATTCATTTATATGCTGCCATTCAAAGCCTGTAACTGAGATAATCAACTTAGTGTCATCGTGTTTAAAAAATAAAGCTGACAGGAAAATATTCTCTATTTTTTAAGTGGATCACAGTCAGTGTTTTGGCACAAGCACTTCTCTGATGAAGGAAGCCCACCCTCCCCGTGATATTGCACTGCTGGCATAAATATGGTCCTTGAGGGGTAAAAGCACATTGCTAATCCTAAGAGGAAGAAGCTGACTTAAGTACTCAACACCTACCAAAGTACTCAACAGCCAGCAGTGTCTATTGAATGGAAAGTTACATTTTGAGTAATACAGAAATTCTGCATGCTTAGTGACATCTTTCCTTCGGATCTTCAAAGCCAACAGCAACAACTTTCAACAATATGTGTTGAAAATAATTTTATGATGAAATTTGAAGCAAGCAAGATTGTTTCAATCATCTTCTTGGGGGAGATGATTAGTTTTCAGGGGGTTTATTTTGTATAGACCATGTTTTCCAGCAAACTACATCATTTTTTTTTCAGTCATGAGAGCGATTATGAAAGTTTAAGCCTACAAAATCCCTCTCTGAATTCACTCTGTGGTCTTACAGAAAGATGGACTCCATTTGTTACTGACCTCCAGTTAGAGCATGACTCATTAACCACTATCTTTTGAACTCAAATCCAGCTGCTTTTTCACCCAAACAGTAGCCTGCTTATCAGGGCAGTAACATCTCAACTTGGAGACAGAGATGCTTGGAGATTGTGTCAAAACCCTTGATAAAGTAGATGACATTCCTCTGCTCTCCCCTCATCCACAGATCTGGTCTTGTGATAAATATTTGGCAATCAGTTTAGTCAAGCACGGTAAATTTAGCAAATCCATGGTAAATCTTAATGCTGGCTATTTCCACTCATCATCTTCCCCTTCATGTGCCCAGATAGGACTTTAGAAAGGATTTGCTTGATGATTTCCCCAGGGACTGAAGTGAGCCAGAGCAGCTGGTGTTCTCCCAGATTGCTTTTATTCAAAACAGTCACTACATTTGGGTTTTTCTTGGTCATTTTTCCAGTCTCCAAAACGTTTCCAACTTGATAGTGAACAGCCTCGTAACAACATCGGCCGAGTCTTTCAGCACATTTGAATGATACCCACCTATCCCTGTGGAGTCTGGATGGGTTCAGATTGCTCAGGAGATCCCCGACTGAGAGTAAGGATTATACAGGGAATGGAATCAAAACTTCAGAGGACTTGAATTAGTTGCATTTAGTTGTGCAAGAGTCAAATGCATCACTTGGAGCTCAGTACTATATCACTGAGGTGGGTACCACAGGTTTTGTTTAGTGATGGATGTTAAATGTTCATCAATCCACAATTTCAATGGTCATCTGCAAAGGAATAGTTGCCATGTGTGATGGTTAGCTAGAAACAGGACAAGGGGTAATGGGATGAAGCTGGAACACAAAAAATTCCATTTAAATATAAGAAAAAACTACTTCACTGTGAGGGTGATGGAGCCCTGGCACAGGCTGCCCAGAGGGGTTTTGGAGCTCCTTCCTTGGAGGTCTTCAAGACCTGTCTGGACATGTTCCTATTGACTTGATCTAAGTGAAGCTGCTTTGTCAGGGGTTTTGGACTAGATGATCTCTAGAGGTCTCTTCCAATCCCTACCATTCTGATTCTATGATTCACTTCAGGTCTCCTTAGGAGATCTAAGGTGTTACATACAAGAGCAGGTCTTGAGTTTGATCCTCCAGTATTGCAGCAAAGAATGGCCCTGTAGAGGAAGAAGGAAATGTGCTTCTGAGGCACAGGAAACGTTCCTTGCAGGTGAGGATGCTCCAGGAGGGAGCAGCAACATGCACTCTCTTGGTAACTCCGGAGCTCCAGTCCTGTAAGGACTGTTCCATTTTCTTGTTGTTATGTAGTTTGAACATGGTATATCCTTTTCACTGAGTTCTACATCAGCAGTGTATAAGAATCAGCAAGAATTTTGAGAACAGCATTAGTGTGGCTTAGCCTCATTTTTGGAGTAAAACCTTAAGGCAAGCTTGCTTAAAACAATGATTCATATAGTTTTTGCTCTGCTACATTTTAGCAATACAGATAGAGAAATAATACAGAAAAGATTTCTAATTCTTTGTAAAGCTCATCTCTGTTAATTCAGCCAGTGTTTTATGGAGAGCAAACACAGAGGCAAAACTGCCAGCCTGTGCTTCCAGTCAGACTGACAACTTTTGCTCCTGCAAAAACTATTTGTGTTTTTAATCACCTGTTAGTTTGTGTCCTACATTTTAAGGGCTTGGAGATACATTATTAAATTGAGGAAATCTAGACAGGAAAATGAACCCCAAAGCAATTATAACACCTGAAAATGTATCAAGTACAGTGATATTTTTCATCTTATGAAATGATCATTAACCATTGTCAAGCACTTGAAGTTTTCTACCATACGGGAACTTCATTCTCCCCTCAGTTTCTTAGCTGATGTAGTGACAAGCTGCAGAGAGATGACAGATTTAGCTAAGGATTTGGAGTCTGAACACCTGTGCAGTGTCATGCATTTAAAAATAGAACGTGACAGCAAAACACATCAACCTTCTAATGTCCAAATGGAAACCACAGGGATTTTTCCTTCCAACTTTTATCCAGACAAATGGCTTTCAGTCATCACCGTCCAAGTACAAATACAAAGCAAAAGCTGCTTTGTGGAGGTCCAACATAAACAGGAACAAATCAGAGTGGTAGGCACAGGTCCACTAAAAATATTCAGTAAGCACCACTTCTTTCTTCTGTGTTCAGATGGCCTGCACCTTTGAGGAGAGCAGATTATTAATGTGCAGTAGCAATTTCTCCAGGAAGCACTTGCTGGCGGGTTAGAAGAGGACTGTCAACTAAAGCTACTTAGCATACCTTGCCTTCTGTCTAACCCATTCAACCCTCCAACAAAGCTATCAAAAAACAATCAAAACATGTGTTGTGGGTTTGTTGCTTGACATAATCTTCTTTATGGGGGCAAAAACCATAAAGGAAGGGCAGAAAGATAAAAAGAGTCTTGTTTGATTACTGGGCTAGATGTGCGCATTGTGCTGTCCTCTGAAGGAGCCCACGTCATTGACAATGTGTGAAGGGACAATCCCTACTTCCCATCTCCTTTAAAATATCCTTGAAATGGTAATCAAAACTAAAGCACATCATTTATTTACCTTTTTTTTTTTAGAGGCAGCTGGGTTTCCCAGTCTGTTGGAGACTCTAAGCCTGCTACAGTCTCTTTCAGCTGCCAGCACCCTCTCCTCTCCTCTCCTCTCCTCTCCTCTCCTCTCCTCTCCTCTCCTCTCCTCTCCTCTCCTCTCCTCTCCTCTCCTCTCCTCTCCAGCACAATTGCTACTGGGCAGCACCATGGGCTGCCAGTTAACCGAGTTCTTCCCCTTTTTCCCATTTCAAGAGTGCTGACCTTCCATTACATGCTCTTTCTTCAGCAAAACCTTTGTTTTCAAAGGTCAAATGGTTTTTCTTCATATTGAGTGCAATGATTTTTGAGAGGAGGGTTTTGGCCTCTTTTCTATTTCAGTCCTATTAACTGTGTTAAAAAGGACTCTGATTTAGTATTTTGGGACAAGAGTTTTATGTGCCCCCATGATGGGGAATTAAGGAAGGTCCACATTTAGCTCTTCTGTGATCTCATTTATGTATGGGAAAGACAGAAATCTTTAAACTCAGATAAGAATTAGCATTTTGGATGATAAAAGCTATCACACACGGATGGATTGCTTCTTACAATCAATGAAATAAATTAGACTCCCTGTTTAGGAGCATCTGGCACCCTTAGAACCTAGTTCATATAATGATATCTCTGCTTATTAAAAAGAATTATGTAACAATATGGTTGATTTATTTCAAGATGATTGGCTTAGCAACTTAATTGGACTATGCAGTACACCAGAGCAAAAAAACCATACTAACGTAATTAGCTGATTCATTTGTGGATGACTGGAAGCACTGTGCATCACGCTCGGCTTCTCTAAAGGTGTGCGGCCTTTTGTTTGCAGGCAAGGAGCTGAACCTTTCCAACTTCCACACAAACCATCTTTGCACCTACAGCACCAAGCTGATGTTCAGGCACTGGGCCCCAGTTGAAGCCCACAGAAACCAAGGAGAAGTTTCCTTTGAATCCAAAGAGCACTCGAGGACTCTTTGCAGACAAATGAATCCTCCTGGAGAAACAGCAAGACAAAAACAGCTCTTGAAGAGTAAAGCTCACTTTCCCCACACTGTGGTCTCTCCTTTCCTTTGGGCTGAAAGTTCCACCTTCCAACTCCCAAATACTGTTAACATTACAGAACATTAACATGCTGTACCCAAGGTTTTTTATTCATCCTGGTGTAAAGCTGTATTTCCTCTCTTTCCAGGATGACCACTTCTACATGAAAAACACGCTCTCGCAACACCATTTGACTGATTTACCAGGTCACCACCTCTCAGCTGAGCCAGAACAGGAATATTTGTACTGTTATTACTAGTAAACCTCTTAGTAACACAAAAGTAAAGTAGTTCTTTACTGAAATATCTTCAAGTTGCTTAATATCCAAGCAGTATTTTCAGAATAGCATTTGAGAGCAGTTCAAATGACTTTCAAGATTTCTCTCAACACTTTCTATCAGCTCCAAATGCAGCTGCTTGTGTCAGCCAAGAGACTGCTGTCTTGGGGGCAAATTCCACTTAAGTGGAGTTAATGACATCAGCATAAGTTGTTTCTGTTCTCTGGTTTCGAACCAATTTAAATAAAATTAGAGGTTTGGATGTTGATTTCTCTTGTGTTGTTAACTTAAGCTGCTCTGAGTCTCAGACAATGCCTTTTTTCCTTTCTATAACTGAACACCAAACTCCCCATTCCTCTCCCACCCTGCAAACAGGACAAAAACCTAAATGAAAATCAGAGTAAGGACTTGACTTAAAACATAAAAGAAGAAATAGGGCTGAAATTCTGTACTTATCACACCCTGTTGTACCTAGATACCGCTGCACATCTGCTGTGTGAGATAATGCACTATTTAGAGACCGTGCTACAAACAGAGAAAATTGGAAATGAGTTTCAAGCCTTAACGCTACATTTCTTCACTACTGGGAGCAAGTGAGGCTGTGTTTTTCACTCTTTTTGTAGGTTGGGTAATTTGATTCCCTCTGTTTGCTTGCTCTGTAAATAATATAAGAACGAAAGAAATCAGAAAGCAAATGGTTCTCTAAGAAATATTCCATGCAGCACAGCTCAGAAGGTGTTTTTGTAAACTCCCAGACTGTCTACCAAGGTTTAATTGTAATGTTAGCCACAGCAAAAAATAAGAGATGCTCGGTTGAAGCCATGGGTGGAGCAATAAAAACCACATGTGTCTTGTTCATTCATTTATCATGTAACAGAATCATTACGGTTGGAAAAGACCTTTAAGGTCATTGAGTCCAACCACTCACCTCACACAGCCAGGCCCATCATTAAACTAAACCGTGTCCCTCAGCACGTCATCTATGTGTCTTTTGAATATCTCCAGGGTAGTGACTTCACCACCTCCTTGGGCAGCCCCTCCCCATGCTTAATAACCCTCTCAGTGAAAAAGTTCTTCCTTATGTCCAATTTAAACCTCCCCTGCACGATTTGAGCCCATTTCCTTGTGTTCTATCATTCATTACTAGAGAGAAGAGACTGACCCCCCACCTCACTACAGCTACCTCACAGGTAGCTGCAGAGTGATCCTGTCTCCCCTCATCGTCCTCCAGGCTAAACATCCCCAGCTCCCATCAGCCATCTCCCATCAGACTTGTGCTCCAGACTCTTCACTAGCTTTGTTGCCCATCTCTGGACATGCTCCAGCACCTCAGTGTCCTTCTTGTAGTGAGAGGCCCAGAACTGAACACAGTACTCAAGGTGCAGCCTCACCAGTACCAAGTATGAAGGGACAATCACCTCCTTGGCCCTGTAGGCCACCCTGTTTCTGTTACAGGCCAGGATGCCCTTGGCCTTTTTGGCCACCTGGGCACACTGCTGACTCGTGTTCAGCTGCTGTCAATTAACACCCCCAGATTAATTATATAAATAATCAAAAGCAAAGGCCCTGGTTAGCCATTCTTGAGCTGCAACAGAGTATATTCTTTCAGGACTACCTGATGTTGTAATTCACTTTTGTCAAGATCACACATGTCAGTTGTTTGCATGAGACTTGCTCTCAGACAGCAGAATTTAAATCTGCAACCAAAGAGCTTTCCGGTCTCTTCTTACTGAAACTTGTGGATGGCAGCATGGGTCTGACTTCTGGTAGGGAAAGTTCTCCTCATGCAGGTATGGAAAAATGCAAGATTGTTAGTACAAAAAATTATCCATTTATAGTAAATTTAGCTTTGGACTGAAAATTTAGGAGATGGAGCATGAGGAAATACAGGAGATCTCTCAATGTACACCATCTGACTTTGACCTTTTAGTACTTGCATTCTTCCAAATCAAATGCTTTCTTTCAGTTTCATGTGGGCATGCCCAAATGCCTGTTCACCACTAGTGGAAAAGAGGGTTTCCATGACAAGCTAGGACATAGAAGAGGAGACTGACTGTTTTTACTGCAAAGCCTGGTAATAGTGATGTGCTCCCAACATACAGTTCCTGGCAGGATGGCACCAAGGAAGAACACAACGAGCAGGGAAGCTGTTGGAAGAGAGCTGACACCCTGTTCCTGAATCCAGACCTGAGTGGGAGCAGCTCTCCCTACCTTGAGAAGAACAGTGGTGGAAGAGCATCAGGATCTTGTGACAAGGCCAGGAAAGCAGGATCCCAAACCAGAGAGAGGAGCAAACCAGCAGCGCAGCAACCACTCCTCCTCCCTCCAATCTGCGCGACGTTTATCCTGTGTAGTGACCATGAAGACAAGGGGAGAAAAAGCAGTGAGTGAAGCATACTGTTGGCACCCCAGAGAGTATTGAGCTGCAATGAAGTGCACATCAAAATTGTTTAGACATTTCGATCCATATTCAGCTATCAGAATTTTGGCTGAAATTCAGCTGAGCCCTAAGCAAAGTCGAACACAGGCCACATACATCTTATCTACACTAATGAGGTGTTGCCCTTTGCTGACTGGAAGGAGATCTGCCAAGATTTTATTTTCTGGAGCATGATTTTGGAAAATACCAGCTCTCTGTTGGGTGAAGTAATGTACTGAACCTTCGGATTCTCTGAGTGTAGGTGATAGCAATCCTTGTTTCTCACTGTTAGTCCAGCCATCCTGCTCTCCTCCCCGCGTGGCTTGTGGATGGAGGAAGCTCCTATGCCTCAAACAGGAGCCGGAACGTTCGCTGCTTCAACCCCAGATGAGAAGAACAGGGAAACCAGATCTACTTACAAATATCTGAACCGAAATCCATAGCACACTAATGCTGTTCTCTGTCTAATTTGATGATCATGCCTGGCCCAGATTCAGTTTGTACGACCCAGGCCTGACGCAGGGAACTGGCACAGGGCTGTGCTCCCTTCATCCTTATCCCTGCAGCACTGCAGGCAGGCAGAAAAGCCCTTCCTCATTTGGTTCCTCACAAGCAACTGGCACTTCCACAGATATCAGAAGGTATAATGTTATTTGATGTGGCAGTTTATTGGGCTGACGATGAAGACTCAGAGACTTATAAAGTCACAGTTTATTACCGATCAGGTCATGCACATACATATTTATAGACTTCAGAAAACCTTTGTAATTGATCACGTAGGGCAGCACATTCAATTTTAATACAAGGCATTATTTGTTGTCCCTGTAGAACCACCTTTTGTATCCACAGGAGGCAGTTTAAAACATTTACAACAGAGTTCGTTTTTCATCTGTCATATGCTTATTACCAGCCTTGGTCTAGGCAACGGTTACATTTACATTTGTTTCTTTCTTTGATCTCCACAAACTGTATGAAAACACACATTAGAAACAAAAAGGAGTGGGTGACTTTTTAAGCCTGACTTCCCTTACACATCACCAGGTCTTGTGCCTTCTGCTTATCAGCTCACTTCTCATATCTCTTGCTTTAAAATCCTCTTCTTCCTAATGCCAGTTCATTTAGGTTTTGAGATTACTCATGCCACTTGTTAATTCAGACTCAAACCCATTCATAAATTGTGGTTAGGTTTCTTATACAGACTCAGAATTTGGCTATTTGATGAAAAAGGCCTGATCTTCTATTAAACCTCTTCAGATAGTGCATGAATTAAGCAGTGACCACTAAGTCTTATTTGCAACGATGGAATCTTCTGAACTGGGTGGTTCTGCTTTTTAAGAAGCAGTGAGTACTGATTGCTGCAGAGTGGTTGTTTGCAGAGTAAGTCTTAAAATTAGCAAAATCCATTTTGGAAGCAAATTCAGTATCTGCCAGGGAGTTCAAGGCTATGGTCAACCAAAAAAGAAAAATCCCAAAAGAAATTTGAACTTCCAAGGTGCAAAAGGAACACTTTGGTTTTGTTATCATGCGTGGTCCAGTCCAGGAGCAAGGAAGAGAGTCAAAGGTGTCATTAGCAGAGGAATGTGGATAATGTAGACAGTGTCTAAACTTTGGGGTAAAATATTCTGCTGTGAGTGAAGACAAACAGAGCTGAGCTTTCTCATTGGATGCTGATCTAAACTGACCTCTTAATCAGGCCTTCAGAGGCTTGAGGCCAAAGTTTGGGATCCAGCTGGCAATTTCAGCACCTGTAGCCATTGGTATTTACATTCCAATGTGCATCTTTCCACCAACAGAGGGGAGAGCTTTTCAGGTTATGCTTTTATACAGCCTTCCCTCTCTAACACCTTTGGTATGCATCCAAAGAGAACCCTTCCTGCTGCCTTGTTTCTAGGCCCATGCACTTTCCAGGGTATAGCTTCAGATGTGTGTGCCTTGAAAGCACTCTGCCATTTCCCCCAGCCCGTGGTGATTGATCTGCCTTTAGTGTCTGTTTCACCAACTGCAAGCTCCCTGGCAGAACACTTCTTTCACACAACCTGAAAGTGTTCTTCTTGATGTGCCAATTGAAATACATCAAATGTGTCGTGGGATGAGACCGAATTAATACTTGGGGTTATGTGCATAGTAATTCACGGTAAAAGAAAGACTGAAAGATGTAAAGATGTGTTGGATGTGTTCCCTTTTTGTTTGATACAGATCCAGCATGTGTGGAGCAAATAGGTTTGAAGTTATATTTTTGTATGCAGATGACAGCAACTTGGATTAACTCCTATTGTGCTAGAACGTAACATTTTCATCTGATGCCAGCTCTTCTTCCTTCACATCCTCTTTCTGTTATTACACTACACATACAACAATCTAAGATATTAAATATCTCTGTAAATTACTAGAAAGGAACAAGCCAGGCACGTGTTGTGACATTCTAGCAGTCAAACTGAGTATCAAACTAATCTTTTCTCCCATTTTTAAATGCAAGTCACAGATTTATCATATCAGGAGAGATGACTAACCAATTTCTAGTTAAGCCCTGTTAAAACTTACATAGTCACTTTTGGACCTTGTCATTTTAAAAATGTCTGAAACCTCTCATTTCATTTTGCAATTAATATTTTGTGTACTTAGCACTGGTCATGAACGGAAGTAATCGTCATTCGTCTCTTTGTTTTAAAAATTACTCCAAGATGCTGAGGTCTTATGTTGATAAAATAGCTCAAATAAAAAGGAAAGTGTTTCTGGTTTGGAAGGCTTTTAATTTAGAGAAGATTTGACCAGTTAATCTCAACTGTTCCCCAGCTCTACAAAGCGCAAACAAATTCAGGCTGAAAGGAATTCTGGTTTTCCTCTTCTTGGGATGTAAAATATGGCTGAATAAATTAAAAAGGGATTAAAATTGGTTTTCAATAGAACCTTACAGTATGAAGTCACTGCTACTGTACTATTGTGCAGCACACAATGGCTGCAGGCGTGGCTGGCTGCTGCTAGGCAGAGGCTAATATTGTTTCACCTTAAAACTTAATAATAAGGCAGCTTCAATCAATGATTTTCTCTTCTTTAAAAGAGTAATTCATTTAGGAAAGCAGCATGTGTGCATGTGTGTAGGCAGCAGTAAAATATCTCCCAAGTGCCCCAGCGTGCTACCTCATGCTAAGCGGTTTCAAAAGGGAAAAGACTTTCATTTAATTTAGACAAGTGCCGTGGTTTTCCACGCAGAGTGCGGGGAGGAGAGATGCTGTGAGCCTCCACGCCTCTGCTGCCCTGGCAGGCCTCAGGACATGCCACTCCCCGGCCAGCTCCAGCTTCCACACTCGCTGTGTGGTGGGGAGGAAGACAAACCTCAGCCCTATGATTCTATGATTTCATCCCAAATCATAGAATCATTTCAGTTGGAAGAGAACTTTTAAGATCATCAGCCAACCATTACCCTCACACTGCCAAGCCCATCACTCAACTCTTGTCCCTCAGCACTTCCTCTGTGCATCTTTTCAATATCTCCAGGGAATGTGACTCCACCATCTCCCTGGGCAGCCCCTTCCAATGCTTAGTAACCTCCTCAGCAAAAAAGCTTTTCCTAATCTCCAATCTAAACCTCCCCTGGTACAACCTGAACCCATTTCCTCTTGTCCATTAATTGTTCATTAACTGGTTCACTGTCCAGTAATTGTTCATTACTGAAGAGAAGAAACTGACCCCCACCTTACTATAACCTCTCAGGTAATTGCAGGGTGACCAGCTTCCTCAGCTGTTCCTCATCAGACTTGTGCTCCAGACCCTTCACCAGCTTTGTTGTCCATTTCTGCACATGCTCCAGCCCCTCAGTGTCCTTGTAGTGAGGGGTCCAGAACTGGAACACAGTATTCAAGGTGCAGTCTCATCAGCACCAAGTATAGGGTGCCAATCACTTCCTTGGGCCTGCTGGCTATGCTGATACAAGCTTCAGCCCATAGATCCGAATTGGTGCAGTGGAGCCATCTCTGCTGGGAGAGGCTGTGCTGCAGGGGAGCAGCCCCAGGCAGCTCTCTGCTGAGTTGTACTTCACCTTTGTCCTCTGTATCCATAGAAATCCAGCGTGTTATTGTCATTTCATTCCCAGGTGTTTCTATCACAAAGCTTTGAAGCAGAAGTATTTTCCTTTAGGGACATGCTAAGAATGTACAGAGCAGCTCCCAGGGTTTGCAGTGGCTTTGGTCTATCTGTCTGTCCTGCTCCAGGGCACGTTGACAGAAGCATGCACAGGAAGTAGGGTGTCCAGGAAAGAACAGCATGCTTGAAGCCAACAACAAAATGTGTTTCCTGGAAGCTCTGAACCTGAGATTACTGGTTATTCCCTCCATCCCAATCTAACTGATGGAATCTTGGATACTTGGATACATTCCCTCTGTAACCCAACAGAGAGTTATGTATCCTCTGACAAGATGCACTTAATGGTGAAAGCCGAGATAAAAGTTCAGTAACTTGAAATTAGTTTCAGCTCTCTCTCCCCTCCCTGCTGTTGTCTCCCATTAAAGGCAGCAGAGTTTGCAAACACATGGTATTTTCCAAGAAAGGGCTCTTTATCTCTATCACATCAGTGACAGGTTGTTAGGAAATGCAGCCTGCAGTGAAGCAACACAAAAATCTTATGCCTTATTTAAATAATGGTGTTCACTGCCTATTAAAATGTATCTTCTTGCTTTAAAATAGGATTAATTAACATGTACAAGAGTGCAATTCAGTTACATTTTCTGCTTCAGCCCAGTGCCTACTTTTCATAACTCATTCCCTGAAGTAATATTCAGGGCAGCACAGGCATTCTCAGTTCTGCCATTAAAAACTCAGATGACTATAAAACCTGTTCTTTTCAGAAACTTGGCTCAAGTACCGCCATTGTTGGAATTTTTTTGTAACATATTACTTTGGTCATTACTGTTTTGCAAGATAATTGTATCAGTGATCTAACTTTTGACAGGATCCAAAGTGGCTGAAAATAGTTTGCTGCAGCACCTTTGTCTTTTAAAGGCCATTTGGGGCTTGTTATTTTAATCCTCGTGCAGCCTGATTTATCACTTCAAACATCTGTCAGCTGTGCTTTGTCTTGAAATTGATAGTGATATTGTTACTGATTTTTCAACAGCAGCTGTTAGAAGTTCATTAGTTTGACTCTCAAAGGGAGTAGATAACTCTAATATTTTCCTTTGTTAATCATCTCTTACTCATTGTAATAATACAGAGCTCCAAATCGGCTCCAAATGCCTGGGCTTCTCCATTTCCAACTTGTCAGAAGCATCCTTTTATTCGTTTAATCTGGCTCGATTATTAAAACTCTCTTCTTCATAATGCAGTAAAAAAAAAATGAATAACGGGCACGTGAGTAGGAAGAGAGAAAAGACCAGCTTTTGCCGTGTGGCACTTGGCGCCGAGGGAGGTCACTCAGGGTCTCAGAGCCCGCATCCAAACATGAATCAGCTCTGAAGAGGAGATTAAGGGCTGCTCCTTAATTGATTTTTAATATCAAATGTACAAGGCATGCAAACCCTGCATGGCAACTTCAGTCAAATCGGCTTCATTTCAAGCAGATGCAGCAGTTTGTTGTTCATGCATTTTCCCTACCGCATTAAATACTCCTTAACGGTTAACTGTGGTTCTTAAAACATTTCCCTCCCCCCTCCAAAAAATCCTTGGAGGCCGGCCTCTAGCTCAGTGCCACACTGAGTTTTGCTCTGAGCTTGTGTGAGCAGCTGTGAGCACTCCTATCAGTGCTACCGCCAGTGCGACCAGCAGTGCTCACCAACAGATAATTACTGTTGGAAATTAGTGTTTTAATGAACTGATCTCAGCAAATGTAAAGCGAAATCTCTCAGGCATTAAAGAAATAAGCAGGAGGGAAAATTATTAACTGTAAAGTTCAACAGATGGGTGGTCAGCAGGTGCTGTCTTGGAAAGGAGTTGAACGTTCCTGTTTCAGTTGATGGTAAAGGGAGGCTTGTTCGGGTTTTGGTCCTGCAAGCCACTGCTGCTACTGTTCTTTGGGACATGGTTTAGTGGCACTTGGCAGTGCATAAACCCAAATTAATGCTTGGACCTGCTGATCTTAAAGTTCTTTTTCCAGCCTAAATGATGTTGTGGTTCTGTGAGCAGAGTCTGCAAGTGGCAGGGTAACTGCAGTGGAGATTGAAAACATCTGGGACATGTCAGAAGCTTTCCAGGTGAATAAGGATGTCTTTTAAAAATCATTAAATGCCAGATCTTCATCCTGAAAGCACAAGTCTCAGTCCCACAGGACAGTACATGTGCCCAAAGCACCAGTGAAGCTCAGTGCAGAATAGATTGCAAGAGGGCAGCCTGAATTTCATGTAAGGAAGGCACCTGAAAATCAGCTCCTTATATACCTTGCCCAAGCATTAATTGTGTATTCTTCTTCAAGGTGGAGAAGTACCTTGATGTGGTTTGCATTAGGCACCATGGTCATGACAGCTCTCAGGAGAGAGATGTGGAGGGAGCTGCAGAAACAAGCAGTTAGAGGCACCTGCTTGAAGACCCCTGTCAAAAGAAATGTCCCCTCACCACAGCTTTGACATATGTTTGATGGCCAGAAGACACCAAACAGGAACCCCAACACTCAGCTCAGGTTTCATCTTCTCCCTTCCAGTGATCAGGGCTGGAAACTATTCTTGAAATAAATGGCACATTGATTTTCGAAGACAGGGTTTCAGCTTTCAGCCATCTACCTTGGGAAGTCCTTCACACGTCTCACCTAGCTAGATTATTCCATTAGTGTGTCGTAGACTCAATGACATTTGACTTACTGAAGGATCTTTTAACACAGGTCAAGACACTGTGTAGCCAGTCAGGTGGATCACTGATCCACTCCACCACAGTGTTCCCTTGTCTCTCTCTATTACAAACCAAAGCTTCTTCTCAAATATTTAATGTACTTTTTTATATAGATATAAAAGCTAAGCTTTCTGTATCCATTGTAACTGAATTGGACACTTTTGTCCAAGGCTTTTGTTCAGATCATCCCCAGAATGGTTTCCATTTATATTACATCTCCACTCTTCAAGAAGAGCCTCATGTATAGTAAAGAGAAAAAACACTTAGGAATACCAGACAAAATTCTGAGTCGTTCCTCTACAAACACACAAATAAGAGAACCAGTTTTTATCTCAAAAATCTCTAGTTTAGATTTGGGGGGGGGGGAAACAAACAAGTACAAAGAGGTGAAGTCTTCAAGAATTGAATTGGCGTGCGGTATTTGGCAAGAAGCATTTCTCAGAACAAATTTTCTGTTCTCTCAGCAAAAAAAAGGTAGATCAATTCAATTCATGGATATAATTTACAAGCTATCTATGCTCTAAGCAATTTGTCCAGTTGAGGTTGAGGGAAGACTTCACATAACCTAAAAGCACTCCTCAGGGCCATTTGAAAGACAGTGCATGCATCCCACCAGTTCATTTGCAAAAATAAAAGGAATGTTTTTGCAGGCTTTATTTCTAATTTTCAGTCTTTTTTTTTTCCTTCTGCTTCTGCTGCTTCTTCCTCTCAAGTTTGTGTTTCTATACTGAAGTGTTTTAGGAAAAGACTATTTTGCTTTCTCACATGAACTTTAGAATTTTGGTTCAAAAATATGCAATGGAATTGTATCCCGAATTGGAACTTCTCCCAACATACCCCTTCACTTCAGGTTTGTATTTTTGTCTGAGGCCCATGTGGATATGAGCATCTCATATTCCTCATTAAAGATTTCTACCTGTTACCTTCCCTCGCTTTTAGGTGGATACAGATGTAGACAGAGATGTTCCCCTCTCAGATCTTTTGAGGAAAAATGGCAAAGCGCCTTTCAGAGCTTCATTAGCTTCCCACACACCCACCTGGAGAGCAGAAGAGGAACTTGTCATGTTACAGGATGGGAAAATAGTGCTGAGTTGGCTTTCATGTTTCCAGTTTCTGTTTCCTGATGTACCTTCTGTGACAGTCTGAAACTCCTGAAAGGCAAAAGGGAGAGAAAGCTTCAGGCTTACCCTTATTGTGGTGTCTCTGTCAGGTATTTCAATGTGTACTTGTGTTTAGCAGCATTAGTTGACCTTCAGAGGGCAATATGCCAGAAAGTAGTATTATTCACAATTAATGCACTGATATCTAGTTTGAGTCTGCCATTCCTCCTTTTCTCTCCATCTCTTTCCCATTGTGCTGCTCATATGCTTTCCCAGGGATGCTGAGGAGCTGTGGCTTTGGAGGCAGTCCAGTCTCCAGTCCCTGAGAGCAGGATGCAGTGCAGCTATGTTCTCCCTGCCTCCAGCATCCCTCTGCAAGGGGGGAATTGCTTTTTAGGATCCATTTACAAGCAGAAAATTTAATGGGCTGCAAGGTTTGCTCATGAAGGGTTTTTTTTTTTTTCTTCCTGCTGAAGCAGCTTGTCGTTGTAGTTTTAACTACAGGAGACAGGACAGAATTGTTAAAGCAATCCAATTATATTAGCTATTGAACAAGGGATTTCTGTGCACCTTTCCCAACTGAAAGAAGGTAGAAGCAGCTGTATGAGCCTTTAAAACTTTCCAAATTGCAACCTCCTTAACATGACTGGGGGATTTTCAAAAGTCTGGATCCTCTGCCACCATCCAGCTAGAGATAAGTGGTTCTGACAATCCACTCCCTGCTCTCCAGCTCCTCCCTCATTAAGGATATCTCTGCTGAAATCTGCATGCTCAACCCCATGGTCCTTCTTTAGGATCCATTTTAAAATGAGACAGAAATCAAGCAGGAGAGCTGTGAATTTCTGACTGGATTTTATCTTTTTACCAGAGTATTTCAAAGAGTCTGTCATCACCCACAGGAGAGAGAAAGCCAGTCACAACAACCCACTGGCATTTCTGTAGTTACAGTTTAGCAAGGGAAGGGTTGCACAAGCATAGGAAAGCGTTTTGGGTACCTGGAAAGCGAGGGCATCCTCAGTGACAAGGTTCAGCTTCTCTTCCCAATAACCACATTAACGTGAGTAAACAGTGATGGTGATTTCTCTGGAGCCTCTTCATTTACAGAGAGAAGTGATTAATCCCCAGCCTTTGCCAAATGCCTCACAAAACTGGGCTTTCTCAGCAAACCAGCCTAACAGGCAGGACCTTTGGTAATGTTGAGGTGTACTGCTCACACCTCTGTTTTCTTCCTGGCTGCAACTTGCAAACGCTGCTTCCAGAGCCACACAGGAGACAAAGACCCTCACACTCACCCTCTAGTTGAGGTGGCTTTTGTCATTCCTTTTGGGTTTGGAGGTTTTGACAAAAGAACATCCCTGCTCGCTCTGTTCCTTCCCACCAGCTCAGGGCTTGGAGGGGTTCTGTGTACCACAGAGGTTACCCAGGCTGCCAGGTAGACAGGGAGCATCACCAAGGCCTGGGGAGCACCATGGCAGTCCTGAGCACCCCAAGTACCGTAGGGTCCCCCATAACTGATCCCCTGTAACTGCAGCAGCAGAATATGGCTTGGGAAGTAAAGCAAGCAGCCAGATAGGTGGCCATGTTTTAGCAGCCACTTCATCTTCAATATTTCCAGTCATTTTTGGTACTTTCTTCACGACAGAAATAAAACAGAGAAGTTAGTTGTATTTCCATGGAGCTCTCTTGTTATTTTCCCAGTATGAGAGCCACACACCCTGCTGCCAGGCCCTCAGGTATTCACATAAGCTTTTTAACTTACAAAACCAATTTCTAATAAGTAGCTTATATCAACACCTCTATACTTATCTAATTTAAAATACACCTTCTGAGAAAAGAACCCACAAGCTCCAGAGCACGGCAGGATGTTACATGCTGCCTGCAAAGCAGAGCACACACTCAATTCTCACTTGCTGCAGCTACTGTTGGCTAATTCAGGTTGGCGCAGAGGTTCCTTGGCTGGGAGCTGCAGCTGATTGCAAAGTCAGGAGGAGGAGGAATCGGTGCAGATTTCACAACCTGCCTGGAAATGAAAGATTTTTGATCCAGTGCAAAACAACTCTTTGTTTCTTGGGACAGGCTGACCTGCACAATTTTGTTTTCTCGAGGGAAAAAAGCCTCCCAGCAGAAGTTTTGGGAGGAGGGATCAAAAATCAGTAACTTCCAAGGGAAAACCTAAGCATGGGTTTGGGCAGTTAAAGAGTGAGGCAGCCTTAAGGATTTTTCTGCATGGCAGCCTAAATTGTTAATTCCCAACTTTCATTCCTAGCAAAAGCTGCAGTGGTAAATGGAAGTTAATCCACCTTACAATTATGAAAGCACATGGGCTTAGAAAAAAAATTAGGCTGTTACGAGATGGAACAAGCATAGCTCTTTCATACAGCGCTGCTGTGAAAGAAGGTGTTGCTAAATTCCTGAATTCCTTGAAGCATTCCTGACAGGGATCACATCTGCTGCCATAAAACCCGTCACGGCCCCTGCCTTTGGGGAAAAAAAACCCCGTGTTTAATAATCAGTAAAGTTCAAGCTCAGCTTGTTGTGATGAATTATTAGAGCCCGTTGTCATTTTCTTGAGGGGGAAAAATAAAAGAAGAAGAAAAAAAAAAAAAAAAAAAGGCTATAATGGAACTCAATTTTATGTTTTTTCCATTTAATTGATGACGGGCCGAGTTTTTATTAATCTTTCTGGGCTACAGCGTAAGGTGCTGAAAAAGCTAATATGAGATCATTGTATCTGGTTAATGTGTGTGCTTTGCAAAATTGATAAGGCCTGTCAAGGCGTAAATTATTTAAAATTTGATGAATGTGTTGAAATGGTGGAATTCTCAAACAGACAAAGCAGAGCTAGTGCTCTCCCCCCTCTCCCAACCCCTTCAAACCAAGGGGCTCGTGCAGACGCTGGCAGCTGCTGTCTTACGTGAGCAGCACACGGCTCAGCGGGCCCTGGAAAGGGGAGAGGGAAGCATCCTGCTGCTGCTGTGCTGACACCAACACAACCCCAGGGGTGAGAGTGGCAGAGAGTGAGGAGACCACTGGAAGCCTCCCCCAGTATTTCACTGGTGGGAGGAGGTTGCTGAGTACCACCTCCCTCCTCCCACCTCTTCCACTCCATGGCTGGGAGAAGCAGCTCACAGCAGCACCGGTGAGCAGCCAAATGGTGCTTCAGAGCTGTTTATCCCAATAGACCTATTTATTTCAGCTAATTGCTGCGAGTTTTTAAATGATTCCTGGCAGGGCTGAAGCTATAGGAATGATTGCTGGTGATTGATGAATAACCTGGATAAAATTCCCAAAGCATCGAAGCGATTAACTCCTGCACAGGTACACCTGCTTTTATTTAGTGCCTTCCCTACAGAGGAAGAGTGGGAGTAAAGTCCAGAGGAACCCAGATTTATTTGGGCAAGTGGAGAATATACAGCATTTACCAACAACGGTGTCTCAAAAACAGTTCCCAGGGAACGTGATTTAACCTTTGCTGCTCTACCACGGCCAGGATCATTCATGAAGGAAAAAAGGTTTTGAAGAGCAGTTACTGTCTTTCAGAGAAGGGCACAGAGAGAACAGGTTTGAAGCTTAAAACTCCGTAAATATAAACCACATCATAGTTTGGTTTGAGCTGTTCCTGTGGCTCACGCAGCAGGAGAAAACGGCAAAGGCACGTTGTGCATTCTGCACAACTGTGGGTCCAAGATTATGTCTCTCACTGGAAGACGTCTACGGTCTAATGGAAATGTTAGGGTAACGTAGCCTCTGTAATACGGGCAAAGATTGGCTGATTTCTTCCGTTTGGAAATTGATGGTTTGGAGGGAATGGGAAAATGCAGTTGCAGCAGAGGAGAACTACAGCAATAGCCATCTATTTAAATGCATACACTAACTTCCCTAAGCCAGTATCTTTCAAATACCTGCTAGCAATGTTTGCCACTACAGAGAAGCAGCAGAGCGAAATGGGAAGATGCTGAGGAAGTCACTTTTTTTTTCTCCCCCTCGCCCCCAGCTTGTGCTGGGTTCCTTTGATAGAGATTTTTTTAATTTCCCGGAAATTGCTCACTAAGGTGAATAAACAACTGAACAAAGAACCTCAGCCCAGCCCTGCTGATGGCCAAAAGCTGTCAGGGAAGGAAGAGCCTTTTCGGCCTGCAGCGGGAATGAAGTTCTCCAGTGCCGTTCTGTCACTGAAAGCTTTATTCAGAAGAGGCAATAAAAAAACCCCTCCTCTGCATGCTCACAGGAGAGGTTTTACATTCAAAAAAGCACAAATGTTATTCACATTTCTGAACAATGCCTCGTCATTCCTTGTGCTGGGCCCTGAGCACAACCAGGCTGCTCTTTGTTAAGACACCTTTTTACCCCAGTGCTTGCACACAAGGAATGTGCTACCCCCAGCCTTTGAGGTCCCCTTTCCTGCAACCTGCTGAGCTGACAATTCTGTCAGCTGCTGAACCTCGTTCCTGTAATGAAATGAGGGAAACAAGACAGCAGTAAGATGAAGCAGAGTCAAGAGTTAAGGCTGTGTGAGACTGAAGAATCCTACAGCCCGCAAACTGTTTCAAAGACGAGGAGGAAAACATGACTCAGTTTAAGGTACAGCTGTCAGTGGTGGCTACTCGTTGCTATCTAGGCCTTAAAGAGGAATATTCTGTCCTTAAAATTTGATATATTCATGATTTCGTGCTCTCATGTTATGAAAGCTGGTTTACTGCCGCATGAAATAGTCCATGTAGCTCCAGGGATGGGTTTCATAATGTTAGGAGAACACTTTTGGTGTTACATGTAGGTAATTAAAAGTACGAGTAGTTCAGCACGACACAACTCTGCGGTTCCACTACCGTGGGTTTGAAATCACTGTGCCCCCACACTTGGTGGGTGTGATAAACCCACCTGGTTTTAACATACATTAGTGTTTCTCACCCTTCAGCCACCCCGAACCTTATTCCTACATATTTCTTCTTTTTATATCAGAGACTTCTGAAAAGGGGGAAAAAAAGCAGTTTGGAAAGCAATGCTCTGCTATCTCATTTGGAGTGAGAGCCCCCTGAAGAGACATCCATTGAGTATTAACCAGGAACACATGACTCAATGCCCTCTAGATCGCTTTGTAAAAGGAGAGGGTAGAAAAGCCAAAGAGCCATTGCACGGGTTTCAATAAATATTGCAAAAGAAAAGCAGCCCAGAAGGACAATTGCATATGTTCCTGTGCCCTTGGCAGAGGACAGTCAGAGCTGGGTGCAGACACAAAGTTAGAACCTGCTGTGAATGGCTTTGTTTCCATGTATTTCCAGCTGCAGTTCCCTGTGGCTCTGTTGCTAACAGCAATTCCAACTGTAGGTGCCTGTGGTTTGGGGTGGTCATTAGCATTTTAAGCAGCACAGAGAAAAGTTTTGGTATTTCAGCACTGCCAGGCCCCTGCTCCCAGCTGGAACCTAGAAATGCTGCAGAAAAGCCTCTTTTTGTGTGTGCGCTTTTAAAGACCTTGAGTCAGTTTTGGGGTGAAGGATGGGTGAATATGTGCATCGGTTCTTGTTTCAGCCGAGCAGAGACGCTTCTCTGTGGCAGGAGAGTCATTTCCCTGGCAGTGGTGATGGCCAGCTGGCCTCAGCATCACCAGACTGATTCTCAGCTTGTGAGTGGGCTTAGAAGTGGCTGAAGGACGGTGCAGAAACGTGGCATGGCTGAAGGACCGTGCATAAAAGTGGCACGGCTTGACCAGGGGCTCTCCATCATGGCAGAAGCGATGCTGCCTCCGCAGGCATGGCTCTGACAGCGCTGTTAGTGCCAGCACAGATAAGCATCTGTCACTGTTTGCATTAGAGGCTCTCATTTTTCAAGGGTTCATAGCTCAGCTACAAAGAAACGCAGCCTAAGAGGCAGAATGTTGGCATACAAGGTCTCAGGCTGACAGTGATCACTGTTGTCTTTTTTTTCTTCCCTCTTTCTAATCTGAAGATGAAAATAAGGTATTTCTGCCGAGACACACCTGAGCACAACGTTTTGATCCTCCCATAGGTTTATTTAGCTGTAGTGATGACCCCCTGTCACCGTTCAAGCTGTGAATGTTGCCTTGCAACATTCAGTCTCAATGGCTGCATTAGGGATCATAGAATCATAGAATAGCAGGGGTAGGAAGGGACCTGCAGAGCTCATCCAGTCCAGCCTCCTGTTAAAGCAGGTGCCCCTTGATCAAGAGGCACAGGAATGTGTCCAGGTGGGTTTGGAAACCTCCAGAGCAGGAGCCTCCATACCCTCCATGGGCAGCCTGTGCCAGGGCTCCCTCACCCTCACAGTGAAATAGTTTTTTCTTTTGTTTAAATGGAACTTTTTGTGCTCCAGCTTCATCCCATTACCCCTTGTCCTGTTGCTAGATATCATTGAAAAAAGGGATGCCCCAACCTCTTGACACCTACCAGTTAGATATTTGTAAATATTAATGAGGTCCCTTCTCAGTCTCCTCCAGACTAAACAGCCCCAGGTCCTGCAGCCTTTCCTCATAAGGAAGATGTTCTAGTCCCCTGATCATCCTGCTGTTCCTGCACTGGACTCTCTCCAGCAGTTCTCTGTCCCTCTTGAGCTGAGGAGCCCAGAACTGGACACAGGACTCCAAATGCAGAGCAGAGGGTGAGCAGAACCTCCCTTGACCTGCTGGCCACGCTCTTCTTGACAAATCTCCTCTCCCTCTACTGAGATGATATCTCCATTTGTCCCAGCGGGTCGTTCCCATTGAGCACTTCTGCATCTTCTGCAAGCTCTTTAAAGTAAAATCTTTCATCTTTCACAGGGCAGCAGCCATTGCTCATTACAGCTCAGACCCTCGTGGTGTAAAAAGAAATCTTAGCAGCCCCTTTTGCATGCCGACATTTGAGTTTGCAAACTTTTTAATAGTTACGCCTCTCTCCTCCTGTTTTGAACCAGGTGTTTTGTGACGCTGATCGAGTCGTACAGAGCACGGACGTGCTGGATTGGGAAGACAAGGATGCTGCAGAGACGCTGGTCGACAACGTGGTCCATTCCAGGATCGTCAATCCTCTGCGCCTCTTTGTGAAGCCATCCCCCGTGCTGAAACACGGCCAGATGTCCTATTCAGACAGCATAGAGAACTTTTGGGATTGGTTGTCCAACGTGACAGAGGTTCAGGAATCTCTCGCACGAACTAAACGCAGACCTATCGTAAAAACTGGGAAATTCAAGAAGATGTTTGGATGGGGCGACTTCCACTCCAACATCAAAACTGTGAAGCTGAACCTCCTCATCACAGGGAAAATCGTCGATCACGGCAATGGGACTTTCAGTGTTTATTTCCGACACAACTCCACGGGTCTGGGAAATGTTTCTGTAAGCCTGGTGCCTCCTTCCAAGGTAGTCGAGTTTGAATCATCTCCCCAGTCGACGCTGGAGACCAAGGAATCCAAGTCCTTCAACTGCCGAATCGAGTACGAGAAAACAGATCGCGCTAAAAAAACTGCCTTGTGCAATTTCGACCCTTCAAAGATCTGCTACCAAGAGCAGACTCAAAGCCATGTCTCCTGGTTGTGCTCCAAACCCTTCAAAGTCATCTGCATTTACATCGCTTTTTACAGCGTCGACTACAAACTGGTGCAGAAGGTCTGTCCCGATTACAATTACCACAGCGAGACTCCCTACTTGTCCTCTGGCTGACACAGGACGTGGGTAACCCTCGAGATACAGCGTCAGCCACTCATAAAAATAAAGCATTTCCATTAACCTTTTGGAGAAGAAGATGTTTTCCTATCAGGTTAAAAAGTCTTTCAAAAGCGTAGCCGTGTTTGTGCCGTATCGTAAGTAACCCAACTATTTATGTAACGTTTCCATTTGAGACCGTCGCATCCTCACTCGTAAGGGAGCTGCCAGGCAGACACGTCACAAAAGCAGAACCAAACCACGTCTATAATGCACATCCACCTTGAAAATGGGGTTTCTGTTAAACTCGACTCGCTGGCAGAGAGGTGTTCTGTTTGCTGGAAGCGGGCAGCACTTAGCGGGATCCTGTTCCTCATTGGGAACTTCAGATGCCCATAAAAAGAACAAATGATGAAGCAGACTCCTGGCTGCTGGGATATGAAATACAAGTAAACAGCCCTCCCAGTAACTTCATAATGAGTGTTACACACACAGAGCTCAAGAAATCAAGTCCAAATTGTAAGACAAAGTCCTTCTTCTAGGACAAAAATAAAAGGAACCTGCTTTTGTCTGTGTTGTAGTAGAATGTATTCACTGAAATGAGGAGCAAATAGTTCTTCCTCCAGACTCCTCACCCATGGATATGCAATGATGTAATTAGATCTTGATGAGCTTTATTGATCAGACCCACCTGGTGTGCAGGGTTGGTGTATGTTTCATCCTGCCCTAGTCACCATTGCTTTGCATTCTTCCAGGATGTTTCCACCAGGACTAGTTTTATAGGGGCAGAGAATAAACACACCTCAGAAAAAGATAATCTCTGGTTAGGACTGAAAGTGGTGACAGGGGCTGGTTTCCCCCTAGAGGAAGCAATTCTCTTGCTACCTAGGGCTCTTAGCACTATATTGCAGCAAGGAAAATGCATCACAGCACAAATAACAGAAGATTTCTGCTTAATGGCACTCAGTTGTCTGTCTTAGCGCTGTGCTGCACCCTTCAAATCAAAACACAAGCAATGACAAAGAGGACAACAAAAATCTATGCACCTTCACTCTGGGAAGCAGATTTGCAACAGCTGCTGTTGATATAAACATATTCAGGTAGTGTTTCCCCTAGTACAGAACAGCATCACTCCACCACAGGCAGGGAGAAGAACAGAGGGCCTGTCTGTGGGAGTTGTTTTGTGAGTGTTTTAGGACAGATGTTGCTCCCACTGCAGCCAACAACAGAGAGCTCCAGCGATGCATCCTCTCCCCGTGCTTTTGGTGGGTATTGAATTTGCTGCTGCTCCCAATTTGCTATCACTGTCCTTCACGACGCTTCCATGTCAAAGGTCCCGTGGAAGACACTGGCTGAGGAAGTGCTTTTTTCTTGCCTCCAATCAAACTTACATGCAGGGTCCAAGAAGTTACATACAGCTTAAATAAAGCACTAGGAAAAAGATTCTGTTTGAGTGGTGTGCACCCAGACAAATGACTGTGACAGCTCAGAAAGACTCACTCATGAGATTAATTCTCATTTCCTTGCTAAAGCCTCATACAAAAAACAAAAACCCACCCCAAACCCCATTCTGTTAACAATATACTACAGGTAACTGACTAATTTGTTTTTCTCTTTAGGTGACAAATTTAAATGTGTTGTTTAGTTTGATCAATAATCTAAATGTTTTCCTCCATCTTCTTTCACAACGAGTCTCTCCTGGTCTAAATGATGGGGTTTTTTTTCTTTTCAGTTTGTCTATTACTGTTGATTCCTACAAGATGGTCTACTTTGTATTCTGTATAGCGTGTCCTCGTGCTGCCTGTACATAAGCTTGGATTTATTGCTACGAGTTCCGTGGTTGGTGCTTTTTGTAACTTAGCTGTAAGCCATGATTTTATTGCCATGTATTTTTACTCAGCACTGTAGGCAATTAAGAAACAAAAACACAAAAACCCTACATGCTATTTACTGTAGAGTATGTGGAAATGACGTATGTATATACACTTCAATCGGTGTACATATACAGGATACACGTGTACATGTATTTGTATGTAAATAAAGGGAGTTTGCTAAATCCGGCACTTGCTTTTGGCATCTTTGATTATTTGGGTTTTTTTTTTAATGTTACTCTGTGTCTTTAACTACACAAATCTGAGGCACTACAGCACAGCACTGAAGGTCTTTCCCCCTGAGCTGTGCTACAAGCCCAGGCACATGAGCTTCGGTAGCATTTTGTGGTATTGGAGAGATGAAGTGCGTGTTTTGACGAAGACAATCATGAGCTGTTTAATAATTGCACAAGGTACATTAAAGAGGATTGTCTAAATAAGAAAATGTTCCTCAGGAGGATGGTGCTAGGAGAGGGGGAAGCTGGCTGCCCATGCAGCCCTTGCTTGGAGCTTCTCCTCAAAGCAGCAGCTGGATTCTTTTCCCCTTCAGCCACCCTCTCGCTGCAGCACAGCCACCTCCCAGGCTGAGATTTCCACATGATGGTGGGGGTGGAAGGCAACTCTAGAGAGCATCCAGTACAACCTCCTGCTAAAGCAAGCTCCCCTTGATCAGGGTGCACAGAAACCATGTCCAAGTGGGTTTGCAAACCCCTAGAGAAGGAGACTCTACACCATCCCTGAGCAGCCTGGGCCAGGGCTCCTTCACCTCAACAGCAACAAGTTTCTCCTCAACGTTGAAGCTTATGCCTGTCACCCCTTGTCCTGTCACTAAGCACTACAGAAAAAAGACTGGGCCTGTTCTCTTGTCACCCGCCCTCTAGGTATTGATAAGTATTGATAAGAATCCCCCTCAGTCTTCTTCAGGCTAAACAGCCTCAGGTCCTTCAGCCTTTCCAGATGCTCCAGTCCCCTGATCATCTTGGTGGCCCTGTACTGGACTCTCTCCAGCAGTTCCCTGTCTGTCTGGAGCTGAGGTGCCCAGAACCTGACACAGTACTCCAGAAGAAAGCCCAAATTTGCTGAAAGGCCCGAGTTGGGCCTGGCCTGTGGTAACTGGATGGTTGCTTCAATGCAGCCCAAACATTTTCCAAGGGAGAAGCCAGCCTGCAGGAGCAGCATCTGACCACTATCTGATGCAGGGGCAAGGGAACAGCTTGTGTCACTACTCTCACCAAGCCCCAGCCTGGCAGCTGGAGCAGGAGGAAAGGGAGGGAGCCTTGGTACCAAACCCCATCATGCCAGAGAACTCACCGCCACATTTTTTTCCAATCACAGTACTTTAAAAATCAGCTGCAAAAGCATTATACTTGGGGTTTTTTTCAGATCAATTTTGAGAGTCATTGCAAAAAAGAAAAAGCACTTTGAATCTCACTACAGTCAAAAATCAGACTAAGAAGAATGTCTTTTTATACCCGGCAAGGTAAGCAAAATGCAAAGCAATGAACGGAAGGAAGTGTCAGACTTCATTAGCTCAGATTTCACACTGCCCCTATGAACAGAACCACCATTTGATTTCATTTCACAACAGGCCATGTTTAAAACAAAGAAAATATCCACCTCAAACAACCCATTTTCCTGCAGAAATGTGACTCTTTTTAGACAAGTTCCAAATTTTAGTGATTAGTCCTCTCATGGCTCTCAGTGTAAGAATTCCCAAAGCAAAGTTTGGAAGACGAAATACCATCCTTTGAAAGTGTCTCCAGTGGGCAATAAAGATTTATGGCAACAGCAACTTAAGTTTTTATTATAAATACTTCAGATCTCTACAGCATCATTTTGCATGCATTTGCATCCATGCAAATGCACATTGAAACTCATTACTAAATACACTTCCTATTGTTCTCCCCATCCCAAAACCCAAAAGCTAATTCACACTGCACACAGAAGAATCAGCTTCTTTTCTTTGGACAGCCTGATGCACAGTGCTGCCAGAACTCAGGATTTTATCTTTTTGAGTAATTTCAGCTTAAACAGGGAAGTAACTTAGTTTGGGTTTATCTTTTTCTTTTCCCCTCGAGAAGCTGATCGTTCAGATCCTGTTCATCTCCCTGTGACCTCGGCTGGAGGCAGGATCCCAAGCCCTACTGCGCTCCCACAGCCAGCGAGGCAGAGAAAAGCACAAAACTGAGTGTTGTCTGCAGTGAGCTCCCTGGGGCCGCTGTGTTTTCTTTGGGAGGGTGGAATGTACTAGGTAATGCTAAAAGAGCGAACCCTTGGATAATCCTGATGTGACTGGAAAAGCCTCAGTGCAAGCAGGCAAAGGTGCTCAGTGCAAATCATCACGCTGCACTGCCTTTTCTTTAATTGGAATTCAAGGACATTAGAATTTGGTATTTGCTTTATGCTCTGTTGACCAGCCTAATCTGGATAATGTTTTATTTATAGTATAATAATGATTCGTCATTACCACTGTCCCTATCCAAATATGCACAGCTGAAAAGACAATAACAAGTCGCATATACTAAGTAGCTCAATGAAACACACATCAATCAAGTAGATTTTTAGCTGCAGGGCATCTCATTTGAAAAAAAACTAGACTTTGCCATTCCCTTCTCTCTCCTGTGAGCACCTCTTGTCAGGAGCAGCTTCCTCCTTTAAAACTAGCAAATGGAATGTTACACAAGGATTGGCAATTAGCACCAAACTGTACTTAGAAGGTATTGCCTGTGCTGTAGCAGACAGAAACCTAAGGAGCCCGTGTGCCCCTCCCAACATGTTTACAAAAACAAAAGTCACCTGTCCCTGGTGGGTTTGTCTCTCTGGAGTTGGGCAACAGAAGTTAAGCCACCTCTCAGCAGTCAGCTCCCTATTGTGTGCGTGGCCGAGCTTGCTGCCCGCACAAGGAGCAGGTGGGCTCCACCAAAGAGGGATCCAAGAGACTGGTTTTACAGAGCAAGAGTGAGTTGTCATGAATTGTGACTTGTCATCCCACTTCAGTCAAACTCACACAACTTACTTGGAAGGTCATTGAGCCACGGGTGTGCAAAATCTGTTTGGATCTGCAAACAACACCGAAGGGAGTCTGTTGAGACACTGCTGAGACTGCTGCAATGGGCCACATTGCACAGCTTCCCAGCCCAAAATATTGTAGGCTTGCAGTCAGAAGCAAGTCTCTGATTGTTGGTACTCTCAAGCAAGAACCAAAGTCATCTAGCCCAAAGTTTGAAGGGGAAATAAATAAATAAGCATTAAAAGATGCTTTTCCAAAGATGCAATTCAGTTTCTAACTCAGCACAAATCCAGCACCAGCTGCAGGCCAATTAAAAAGCAATTACAGTCATGGGAAAAAGAGTTTATGCAGAGAAGAAAAGAAAAAAAACCTACCTACATAAACAGTGGTAGGAGTCTAAGAAGACTCCCCAAAGAAATCTCAGCAGCTTCATTTTTAATGGTGACAGAACAGCCAAGCATGTCATTTCTTGCACTGCTCTCTGTTTTTGTCCTCAAGTCAGAACAGAGCAAGTCATTCCCCAGTTCAGGGACTTCTTAATGTCTTTTCTTCATCTTGTGAAACAAACACCTGTGATTCCTCACCCAGATGTGGGAAGCTGCATTATACTGAGAGGTCAGAGATGGTGAGATTTTTCCCTGCTTAAGTCAAAAGGCTGGCTGGAAGGGAAGGAGCAATGTGGGAAGTGCAGAGCTGGCACAGGGGGAGGCTGTGGTCAGTTTTGGCTCCAGGAGGCTGCAGGCAGAACCTGGAGCTCTTGCTCAGGACTAGACCATCAGGGCACATGACACTACTTGACTGCAGCAGCCAAACATGGCCACAACAGAGGAGCACCTGCACTAACAGCTTCTGACACCTCTTCTCCAACATCCCACCACTCACCTTGCCCCTCATCTTAATCGTCATTGAGAAATGAGGCAGTTTCATTACTAGCATCTGTGTTTCAGTCATCATCCTGCACATCTGCCCTTGGCAGCTCTACATTTTAGGCCCCTCGGATGCAAATCCCATTTCTCTATTCTCTTGCCTCATTCCCAGACAGTACGTGGCTCTTTCATCATTATGCAGTCAATTAAGCTTTGGCTACCTTATCTTAACAGCTCCAAATAAGCTGGTGATCTTCCTGAAAGGTGATACATTATAATTGGTTCCAAATTGGCACAAAAGAGAGCAGTGAAATATGAGACTGAGAGGTTATTTGCATTAGCCCTGAAGTTAAAACTGGCCAAAAAAATAAAAGCACCTCGAGTTAGCAGAGTGTTTGCTGTCTCCTACTATGGGCCAGGTTTGTATTGTCTGTTCCAGCCAGCGTTACTTGCCAGGAAACAACGCTTGGAATCTGTTCTAGAGCTGCTGCAAACAGCAGTGATGCTGTCAGCTCCCACATGCAGGACGGGAAGGAGATCCACTGTGCTCACAAGCACCGAGCCCCATCCAGAGAGAGGGTGAAACGTGCTAAAGCCTGGCACAGAGAACATTTTGGATGCCCAGACTATCAGTGTCCCTGATATACATCAACAACTTTCCAGAGCCTACAGCTCAGACATTCCAAGGCAAGCTCCAGGCTCTGGATAAACACCCCAGCTACGTGGCTTTTAGCTGAGTGGTCAGTGAATAAACCCCTTCCCATCTACACCTCAAAGAGCACTTGTTGTAATATAACTCACCCTGAGCTCTTCCTAGAGGATAACAAAGGTATCCTCTCACAGTAAAGGATTTGGGGTTCTCCACCCCAGACAAACACCCCTGCTCACCCATGGTGGGAGAACACATGGCCACTGCTGCCCCAATAACATGCGCAAAGGGAGTGGGTGGTGAGGACCATGGACCAGCACTGGGAATCAGCACCAGGAATCTGAAAGGATGTTGTAGGGAGGTGGGGGTCAATCTCTTCTCTCCAGTAATGAATGACAGGACAAGAGGAAACAGCTGCAAGTTGCACCAGGGGAGGCTTAGATTGGACATTAGCAATAACTTTTCCCCCGAGAGGGTTGCAAGTCCCTGTCCCAGGATGTCCCCATCCCTGAAGATATTTAGAAGACACATAGCTGAGGTGCAGAGAGAATTGGTTTAGCGGTGGGCTTGGCAGTGTGAGGTTAGTGGTTGGTTTTGATGATCTTTGCCAACTGATCCTATGAACTGGGAACAAATGCCAGCTCTGGAGGCTCAAGCTCCGGGCACTCCCCCAGGGACATGGTGACAGCAGCATCACCTACTCTGGTACCTGCTTAATGACTCAGGTTATCTCCTTGTAGTCTGTTCCAAAAAGCCATAATTTCATAAAACCAGTTCAAGTTTTCAAAGTGTGTCAACATGATTCAGCTTGAACTCGAGCATGTGTCTTTCAGCTTAGTATGAGAAGTGATTGGTGAGGAGCCATCAGGCTGCCCTAAGCCAACGCCACTCACACCCTTCTACCACAGCTTGTCTTTTAAGGAGTGTCTGAAGCACATGCTGCAATGGCAGCTGATGCTGAACAGACTTACACTGCTGACCTGGGCTTCCAGCACAGAATATTTAACACAGATCATTGAGCAGGTAAACCAAAGGATTAAAAATATTTCAAGTTGCCATCCTGAAGATGATAAGTGAGCCTATTTATTATCTAGTACTTAAGGCTACTTAATTCCAATCCACTTTTCACGTCAGATATATTTAACTGCAGCATTTCTGACTTCAATCACAGAAGATTTGGATTAGCGAAAATACTCTGGGAAAACAAGATGCCTGCTCGGCTGACCTTCCTGGGATTGATGGCATACAGGGCCAGTGCTCTGTCCTGAGGGTACACCCTCGCTCTTCCACTTCCATATCCTGGATTTAAAGTAAATATACTACAAATTGTAGGCCCACAGGGCTTTACCACAGCCAAGCACAACCTGACTGCTCAAAATTAAACTGGCACCAGAGATGATAGACCCATTGGGTCAGCCAAGCTCAGCAGCGTTGCAAGATCTTAAGAGACACTTCTCTTACTTGGCAAAAGCAGTGGAGAAGTATGTTTTGATTCACAGCACCAGTTATCTTTAAAACAAGCACAGCCCCTTATTTAAAATATGAGTATCGAATTGTGTTGCCAGAAGCAGATTAATTGCAGCTTCCAGGAAAAACTCTGAGCTTATTTCACATTGACTTTTATTCCCACTTGAATTAAGTTCCTTATGTTACACCAACTCATTTGAATTTTTTGAATTGGTTTTGCATAGTATCATTTACTGATGTACTATCTTTAATTACATAACACACATACACTCTCCAGCTGCATTATTAATGAAAGTGTTTTTAATTAAATGGCTCTCAGCATAATATTCAGTCATTAATTTCACATGCTCAGGATGTGGAGAGATTCTATCCTGATGGTCTGGGGAAACTTTGTACTTTAGATGAGGGATACTTCCAAAGTGATAGTTTTAGAGTGAGGTTGAAAATCATTATGAACACTGAATTACCCTCTCAGCAGCTGGTACTGCTGTTCTGCTCTACTGGGTATTATCTATTCTTCAGCTGAAGTGCTCTTTTTGCTCTGCCATGCTTCACCACTGGCTACTTTAAAATGCATCTCACTGCACTCACAGATATTCCACATTGACTAGTACTGGAGTTAACTTTTAGGAACATTCAAGACAATGGCACTAAGGCTGCACCCTCTCCAAGAAAGTTCTACACCCTCCTTTCTAATTGGACATCACCCACCTGCCTCCACTCTTGAACTTTGTGCTCTTTCAAGTGACAGAGCCTTCTTGCTCTTGAAGACTGGGCATTTTGGTTTTTGCTCATCCACCAAATAGAGGCACAGACACACACTAGTACATAAGTCAGTTCTTGCTGTAAGCATCCTTAATGTTCACCTGTTGCAGAGACTGACAGTTATGGCCAAGAGACAAAAGAAGAGTATTCCCTCCATTCCCGCCCCCAAATTTACCATTGCATTACCCAAAGCAAGTAGATTTCTTCAACCCAGCTTGGGGAAGAAGGCCCACCCAGCAAGTCCTGTACATGTTGTTCCCTTCCACAAAGTCTCCAGAAAGGATTAGTTTTCACCTCAGTTTATGCCTTCTATTTATTGATTAAAAAGAAGTCCCTACTTTTAAAAAACATTCTAGCATTTTCCAAGAAGACTTTGAAAGTCTTGGAAGTAATTTTTCTGTCATTCCAGAAGAGCTTAAAGGAACATTGACAGTAACAAGATTGCAGGTTTGACCTGTGATTTTTTTGGTAAGTTCATTCAACTGCCCCAAAGGCATCCGACTATAAACCAGTATTCTGGTAGGACTGTTCGTGGGACTTGTGTCATCTAATTAGTCTCTAGTCTTCAGGCAATTAACTCCTAGCAACACAGAGTTCTGGGCTTCTGTTTTGAGCAATATATTCCTTCCCAAAAACCTGTCCTCCAATTTCTTTCAGCCTTTTCCCTGGTGCTAAAGCACATGAGGAGAGGAGCAGTTCTTGCCCATCCCACTCTCCTGACTGCACAGCATCCTGGATTATATCATCTTTCTTACCTGTCCCTCTCTGCTTCAGCTCAGTTTCCTCCTGTAAGGCTCACACTTTTGAATTCCTCTCTGCTATGCTGTCCTACAGCCACTGTCCTCTCAAGAGCTTGACGTAGGCCCTTCCAGCACTATGCCTGTAGCCTAACTGTGGTGAGATTATCTGTCAGGAGCTCTCGTAGCCTCCACCTCCCTTCAGCCATGCAAAGAACACCTTGTGAAGAAGAAGACAGACAGGGAGGGTATAAATTACAAAAAACGCTTAGAAACCTTCTATCAGCAAGATGAAGTCAATCCCTTACTTCCTTGGGAACCAAAAAGGCCAAAAGGACTTTAGCTACTAAGTTCAAAACCTTGTTAAAAATCATATAAAGACTCTCTCAGAGTCATTACATTTGAGTGTGACTCAAATCTGTGACATTTGTGGCTAGGAGCAGCCAAAGCCAGATTTACAAAACCTCACCACTGATGACGATTGTTTTGCAGGATTTTTAATGGAAGGGGAAAGAAAAAGGGTGGACATAAGAAAATGGAATAAAAATCCACTATGTCAAAAAGATACTGTACATGGACCCCCCAGTGCATTTAAAGTGGATTTTAAAGATGAGAAATAGCTAATATTTTCATATGACAAGATAAATGATAATATATGCCCACATTGCCAACACTTCATGTCTACATAAAACATTGCACCATAATAAAGATAATTGAAAGCATGACTTTCATCAATATTTAATTAGCATTTGGTGCTAACTCATTATTTAGGTACAATTAATTTGACACCTTGCTGTATGGCCTCCACAAAACTCCTTCTAGAGGGTTGTTTTATTGGTGGGACATAACTAACACGAGACATGTGCACCTTCCCTGCGGCTTCTGGAGCGCTATGAAATATTGAAGGCTATGACTGACATTTTAATCTATTGCAGGATACAACAGCATAATATCAAAGGTCAAAATAGGTACTGTTTTTGGCTAATACTGTTTTATAACAAGGGAAATATTCTACAAAAGTAATGTTTTCAGAGAACAAATATACCATCACGGCTCCTGCCTCTTCCTCCCTGAATCCCTTGGCTCATGTACCCAGTGGTCATTCAGTAAACCAAGCCAGTAGTGCCTTAGGATAACAATTTGAAACCTCTGTAACTAATGATTTTGATGTGATTTCCCGTAAGTGTGTAGAAACATCTACCAAAAAAAAAAAAAAAAAAAAGTGGATCTTCAGATGATGATAGACTGAGATAACTGTGATACATAGATAAAGGGCAAAAGATGCTTCAAAGTAATTTTGTCAATCCAACTTATAAAATTAGAGATCTTAGTAGCACTAGACATATATGCAAAGTGCAGTTTTCTTTCTACATCCTTAGAACAGCACTCCCAGCCCAGTAGATACTACACAGAGTTGGTAAATGGGGTATTACAGTCACAAAGGAAGAAACGCAACGAAGAAAGGAGGCTGCCAGGGTCAACTGAAGGCAGTTGAAAACGCATTGCTATGTTGCCGGATGTTAACCGGAAGTGCTTGAATAGATCCTGAGAGTGCTGTATGCAGGGATTTTCTGAACTACCTTGAGTCAGCAAGGAGCCTGTTTCCAGGGACAGAAAGCAACCCTATGCATGGCAGTTAAAGCCCCACATGCGAGGCCTGTAGTTCAGGCCCCACACAAGCAGCCTGCAGTTAAAGGCCTCATTTAGAGTTTTCCAAAGACAAGAGAGACTACAGTTGGTAAAAATGTACGACAGAACTTTCAAAACTGTTGCAACACATCCAGAATTGTCATTTATTGGGATGTTTGACCAGTCTGAAGCAACTTTAACAACTGGCCACATCCGCAAAACTTGAGACTGCTCGAATCATTATTTTACTGCACTTCAGACATCTGAATGAAATGTTGAACCAAATTTCAATGTGTTACAAATTATGAACAGCACTAACAGCTGTAGGTGGGAGCTTTTAAACGTAGAATGGTTTGGGTTAGAAGGAACCTTCCAGGTCATCCAGTAACAACTCTTCTGCCATGGGCAGGGTCACCTTCCCCTTCCAATCTGCCCTTGAACACTTCCAGCAATGGGACACCCAAAAATCTCTCTGGACAACCTGTGCCAGTGCCTCACCACCCACAGTGAGGAAAGATCTGCTTCTAAGAGCTGCTTTCCTTCACTTTTCACATATTTTATTAAATTAAATATCCTTCAGGTGATTGAATTTTGGAATTTTCCTTGCCTCTACATTTTGAAACATGTGCTACCTGCAATTTTTAATGGAAAGATGGATGTCAGGAGGCTGGGGCACCACTTTTTTCTGGGTTTTTTTTTCTGCTTTTATCTAGTGACAGCACAAGGGGTAATGGGAAGCTGGAACACAAAAAGTTCCATTTAAACATAGGAAAAACTACTTTACTGTTTAGGTGAGGGGACTCTGGCCCAGGCTGCCCAGGGTGTGGAGGCTCCCTTCTTGGGAGATTTTCAAAACCTGTCTGGCTGTGTTCCTGTGTGACCTGATCTAGGTGGACCTAGAGGGTTGGGACTGGATGATCTCTGAAGGTCCCTTCCAACCCCCCACCATGCTGTGATTCTGTGAAAAACATTTCCCAGCTGGCTTGGAAATTATCATTTCTGACATGCAGTGTCTTACATGTGTTTTTGTTCAAATCCCTTTACTAGGCTCCATAAGGACACACATCACATCAGCACACAGTTTCTGTGCAAGGATCAAAGATTCTCCCTGAATTCTTCAGGCAGAACTTCCCAAGCACATTTACAGTAGCTCTGCCATACACGTACTCAGAAATAGGCTACTGACCACTGCACTCACAACAGAGCCAGAATCTATTTCTTACTGCCATTTCCCTTCACCTACTCCCTTAGCAGCTGTTACCCAGGAGTGGGAGGAAAAAAAAATTACAAGATGCAAATGGGAAAGAAGAGTACTTGACCTGCAGTACGCAGGCAGTATCAAGTCCTTCCAGCTCAAACTCACTGGAAATAAAAGCACTAATCACCCGTGCACACTCTTGCTTATCAATCATTTGATGAATCCTCTGTTTTGAATATTTGACAGAGACATAAAAGGAAAAAAAAAACACAACACAAGCAGGCTGCAATTGCTCCCTTCTTTTTCTGGTTTGCATAAGACATTTCCACCTATAACTGCTCATACACAAGAATGAACGTTTCAACCCTGGTCATCTGCAGGAGTAGAAGCCAGTTCTGACACTTAAAGTTTAGCCTTATAAACAGCAAATAAAGATTACAAAACTATACCAGCATTGTTGATGGTTCTGTGATAGGAATCTCTCCATACAGCTAAATAAGCCTCTTATTTTTATTACTGATGTGGTCTCAGTGGCACTGAACATTGCTAAGCCAGCCCTGGGTTTTGCATTTGTTTTTAAAGAGTGAAGTACAAATTACATTCATGTTGGGAAGAAAACTTTCTTCCATCTTTGTAATTCACACCAAAACACAAGCAAAGATTATTGCTAAAGACAGTTATCAGTGCAACAGCGCTCCTCTCTACACATTTTGATCTAGAGGAATCAGGAACAAATGTTTGGTTTGCTCTCTGCAAACAAGCACTGAGGGAAGATTATGGACTTGCTGATAGCACTGACTTAAAAGTAACAATGGCTCTTCATAGAATGACTAGGACCAAGAGTGCAGAGATAATTACTTATTACTCAAAAAGAGCCCAGCTTCAAAATGCTCTTGGGTTTTTACACCACATGGACTATTCTCAACAGGTGATTATTTTACATACTTTAAAAAAATCCAAACAAAACAGACCTTTAACATTCGCCTCTTAAAGCCATAAAATACATGCACTTCTTACCTCTTTGTTTCTTTTTCTAACTTCCCAGAATACCACTTTATTGGAAAACCCCAGTCACTTGCTAAGTGTGTACCCAGGTCACTTAGCCCTCATCTCAATGCTTCCTGAACATCCATACTAATATTTTTTTCCTGGGGTAATCATTCCAGAGAGCCAGTTTCAATATTCTGTGTAAGGACTTAGATTAAAATTTGTGCAGAATATTTACAGAGGTGAACACAACCAGGGCACACTGCCCCAGTAAACACCATGTACTTAACAAGCAAACAGAATGACATATTTGTTGGTTAAAGTAAGTAGTCATAACTGCGGGCACTCCTACTTCTTTAATAAAGTAAGTCTAAACAAATAGCCTTTTTATAGCTACCAAAAGAGATGTTCATTTCAGACATACAGATCCTGTAACACTTGCAGGCTCCCAGTGCTCAGACAGATTCCTACCCTACTGAAAACTCCTGCACAGTCACCTTAACCAGCACCACAAATATCACCAGTTTAGGGGTCCTGAACCTGTTATGAGCAGAATCCATCCTAGTGTATCTACTCAAAACCTTCTAGTTCTACCAACCAATAATAAGCATCCGAAATACCTGTCCTCCAGATTGCAGGAAGGAGAGCTGCAGGGTTGAGGCACTCAGAGGCAGGGCAGATTTAGCCTTATCTTCTGATAACTGGGCAGCACGAGTCTCAGGAACACCACACTGACAGTTTAAAACAACTGTCTCCTGCATTTTGACATCTTTCACAGTGTGTCTAGCACTCCTCTTCCCATTTTTCCCCAACCTTGTGAGGGAAAGCAGACATTGTGTAGAAGACACGTTGTCATTTTTACCCCCTATATCTTTATGTTGCCTTTCCCCATGTCCTCCCCGAAGCAGAACAACACTGAAAAGATCTAGAACCATATGGCAGTTAGGGTAAGATCAAAATCTGAACACAAACATGAAACATTTCTCCTCAGATCTCAACATGATACCTGTCTATGTATCAGTCATGCTGACTTGCTTGTTTTTGCAAGGTCTCACACCTTGCAGTGTTCATTACAGCCTGAAGGTATTTTTCTGCATTAGTAGCTTTGAAGTGGCATAAAATCTGTTTCAGCTGATTATCCTGCCAAACATTAAGTTATGTTTCTTCAAGTTGAATCTTCATTTCCTGGCTGTCTATTATGAAGTTTTATCCTACTGCCTTTTTTTTTTTCTACTACTGAGAAAATAATTTTGTTTGATCTCATTTCTTTCCTCTGGATGAGCATTTGTATCAGAGACGACATGACTAATTAAGCAAAAACTTACTGAGGTATTTTTAAGTGTCAGTTGCCTCCAAAGCAGCATGGAAAGCCTGAGCTCCTATGCAGACAAAAAGCCCAACAGGTTTCATAAACCTCACGATACTGATTTGGAACGTAAAATTCGTATGATGATGTATTTGGATAAATCCCTCATGTGTGTCTGGTAGGAGCAGGACAAAACTGAATGACAACATAAAGGAGGCATACAGGGACTCTAAAATACATTAGCCAACTCTGAAGTACAGATGCCTTATGGAATTTACATGGTTTTTTTTGCCATTTTGCAGATCTAAATGTTTTCCAAAGCTAATAAGACTCAAGGATGAATTAAGACTCTTGACAATAACTTTGCTTCTCTACATTCCCTATTTACTCCACTGAAGAGCAGCTGGGAGGAAACTGCTTTACAGGGAAGATCCAAGACCCGGGTTATGTCCAAATGATTTCTTATGAAAAAAGTGTATTAATCTGATGCATCTACCATATTCTCCCTGTTCAAATGAAAACAGAAAACTGAACATCTGAAAACGCCCAACACCCCAAAGAAATAACAGACAAACCTGGCTCGCCCACATACACAAATCTACTTTTTTTTTTTTTAGAAACACTGAAGCCTGAATATGCAAATTATAAGAATGTATTAATTATCATTAATCATTCCTTCACAAAGACTAGAACTAATTGGAGAAATAATTTGAGAAAATTGAAGTACATGACAGAAAGCATTAAGATTCATTAAGTTTCAATTCTCTGGTCTGTCAGCCTGTCAAAAATAGATGCCTGCTTTTCTAGCATTACTGGCAAAATGCTGCATATTTTCCCAAACTAGCATACAATTTAACCCTTCTCAGAGTTTGTAGTGAGATTAACTACATCTGACAGGAAACATTCCTTGTTAAAAGGTACTGTTAGACAGAAATGCGTATCTCCATTACTTTTAATCAGGGAAACTGAACTTGCTGAAATTTCATTATAAAGCATTTTTAGGTTCACTAAGTAATTTGTATTTATTTATATTAATTGAGAGATGTCAGCACACATTCTGAAAAACAACACAACAGAAAAATAAAGCATTTGAAGAAAAAGCTGCAAACAGATATCCACTATGCTTCATACCTACACCTCAAGTTCACTTTGACCAGAAAAAAAATGATAGAGACACAAAAAGTTCTGAGCATTATTCTTCCTAATGATTACAGCCAAGAACATCTGAGTATCTACAGAATAACAGTGAAGCTGGACTTCTTTGAAGTTTGGACTGGATGATCTTAAAGGTCTTTTCCAACTGTAATGATTCTAAATTTGTCTGTACATAGACAAAATACTGCAGCAATTTAAATCAAAGAGCCAATCAGGCAGTCAGCTCTAGTGAGAACACCTTGCACGTGCTTCCCTCATGCCAGTCCTTACAACAGCAGCAGAGAACAAGACAAGCAAATTTTATATGTGGCCCTGGGATAATCCTCCTCAATTAAGTTGTATACTACTAGTGCAGTGCTTTTGATCCAGCATAGTAAGACACAGTCCTGCCATAAGGGAGAAATGAAGTGTTTTGGTAGTGTAAGAGCTCCAAAAGGAACAGCTCACCTGCAAGATCTGACAGCGACAAGATGCAAAATGCAATAAACTTCTTTCCTCTCCCCTTTAAAACATATGGTATGGGCTTTCTGAAAAACATCACAACACTTAATCTGGGAACTGAGTGCCAATCCTAAACAAGGCTTAGTCTCTGCTGACCACAGTAGGTAAATATTTTAGTTGCATGCTTCAGCAACAAGTAGGAAGTTTGTTTTAAAATTCCAAGACACTATAAACTTAACGCAGCTGGGTTGGAAAACTGGGTACATAACACAAAATTACAGCTTACACAAAGTTGTCAACTTAAACCTGAAAAAAATTAAATAACTGACTTGGCAATTAAGGTTAAAACAGGAAGTTAGCCTGCAGTTAAAGCTTCTATGCTTTAAGAAGTCACCCCATCAGAATTTTTTTGCATAAGCTTCAAAAATTACCTTTCTGAAATGAAATGACTCAGTCAGCTACACAGTGAGAAATGTGGGAAGTCAAAAACCGTAACTGCTTAAAGTGCAGCAAATTGCCTGCATGCTGATCAGCAGCACAAAGTCTGACATACTCCAAGTTATTTTCTACATGACTGTCACTGGCAACACACAAAACGCATAAATTTGGCAAAGCATAGATTTTTTTCACTCATTATATACATATGTTTTACCCAAATACGCTACCTGCACAAAAAGATGTTATTATCCTGACACTAACTACTGAAGATGCAAGACAAAAATAAGTGTCATGTTTTCAGAGGAAGTCCAATCACCCTCTGCTCTGCAAGACGATCACACCACATACTGCTATAGCTCTAAGTCTCCTTCAAAATACTTTACCTGAGAACTCAAAACACTCCTGGTACTTTCTCTACAAGCCAAGGCCAAGCAAATTCTGCAAATTTTATTTCCTCCCTCCCAAGCCTCAAGTCACAAGCTCATTTCTATTATTTATACTTGACTTAGGAGAAACTCAATTTTACACTTGAAGCATCAACTTCACGTACTATTTAAAATACAACTTATTTGATAACCATTGGAATGCCATTTCTAGTCCAAAGCACTCATGGATTGCCACAGCTTAGTCTGGGGCTTTTTTGCCCAGATGCAGTGCTTGCAGTGGCAAAAGCAAGTCCTTTGTATCACACATCTGAAATGCTTCATTCCATGTCTGCACTTGCATTTTTCCAGCCTTCTTGTAGAGAACAAGGAAGGAACCTTCAAAACTGATGATAATAAAAACACTAGGAAAATAAAAACTCTAATAAAAACTCTAGGAATCAATTTTGCAGAGGTGGCACAAAGACATGCTTTAACCAATACTTCTCACTTATGACTGCTCAGGCTGCACTCTGAAACCTTTCTCTTCCAGTTGGCAGTAACAAGGATTGCTTAATCTGGCACTATTCCATATGACATCAGGGCCTGCAGTTTAGTACAGTGAGAGATGCTTTTTTATTCCAATAGCATATCAATACAAAAAAAGATCCATTATTTGAGCTTTCCCTTTTTACAAGGAGAAGGACATATATTGGACTGAGAATTCTCAGAAAGCTGCTAAAAAGTTACTAGGCATATTTTAGTTAAATCAAGATTCAGATAGATTGACACCACAAAATACTTTTAACAGAAGCATTCATCTAAAACAAGAAAAAGCTTTGGTTTTGTGCCCAATTTCCACACAAAAGACTATAAGAATTCAGTTTAGAATAGGTGCTTTTTTTAGTCAATATAAATTGAAGCCATTTTGCTGAATAATGAAGAAAATTTTCAAATGACAAGGCAAACATCTCAGGAAAAAAAGTACTTCTGAAAGACTAAGGATAAAAATACAGTCTTCTAAAAAAGAAATAACAAAGTTTCATGTTCTTTACCTAAAAGTTGAAGCTCACTTCAGAAACCTGGACTTGCACAATTAATTTTGATTACCATTCACAAGAGCAACCAGTCACATTTCCCTTGGAGGCTACTGTGAAGGTGTAAGTTACACCACTGTTGACAGAAACCCCACAAGAAACTTTAGGCCGAGTCACTGTGGAGTAACTTCAGGGAAGTCTGTTCTAAGCAAACATGGAGAAATCTGCACATTCCTAGAAACAGAACAGCAATGTGCTACGTAAAGACATCTGATACAGTCTTGTGATGACAGTTCTGTATTCTTATTTGTTACCAAAGTCATCTTAAGGAAGAACTGCAATGGCCCACCGTGGCACACTTGCTGTAGCCCAGGTAACACCAGACAGACAGGTAACTGTGTGTATGTGTGTGTGTTCAAGTGTGTATTCAAGTGGTCTGCACACCTCCTTATAGAGTAACTTACCTTGACATTGCTGTTTTCTGGAGTTCAGTGCGGCCCAAGTCAAACACAGAACAGCGTATCAACAGTCTTATATCTTTGCAAAATATCTGTAACATATTAAATCCCATGAACTACTCATATAGATGACTTCTCCATAGCACTTTTCCCATAACAAATGCAAGCAACATTCCTGTTGTATGTGGTCATTGCTCCTTTACAGGAAAAAAAAAAAAAAATAGAGTTTTTGATGACAGATTGAAAAAGAAACCAAATCTCTTCAAACCCATGAAGCCCATCTTCATTACCACAGGATCAACTCTTCTTCCCACGGAATGTCAGTTTTGACAGAGTCTGTGTAAAGGCAGTCATTTCTCAGGTAAGCAAGTTATAAGCTGTTCAGAGCTCCAAGTTATTTCAGAGTGTCAAAACGGAAAAATAACTAAGTTAGTGGAGATCTGAGCAAAACTGCAATAATGATCCTCCCCTCCATTAAAAAAAAAAACGCTTCCAAAAGGACAGCAGAGTGTATTTTACACTAGATCAATTGACAGTGCTGGTAAAATACCTTTCCCAAAGGAGAGAAGCAAAGGTAGTTACTGTTAAGGCATATAGGAAAAAACAGCCCCAAATACAAGCCACACAGACACATTCTGTATAAGTAACAACTTTATTGTAACTTGATGTGCTGAAATGCAAAAATATTTTCAGCAACAAGGTACAAAAAGTATTTCACCATTAACATCAGCTGATAAAAAAAGGCTGGATGGTTTGATACAACTGTTTACATATCTGGATTCTCTTAATCATTTTTTCCACCCCAAAACAGGCCTAAAGTCATTTCACTGGTTTAATTTCTAAAATAGGACTCATTGATCTTAAGCCTTCGAAAACCAGGTTACAAATAACAGTGATGTTCCTTGCAAAACACTTGAAATAGTGAATTCCCTTTTACAAACATAGTCCATTTACTGTAAGCAGAAGCCAAATGATGAGACTAAGTCAGTGTCTTGCTAGCTACCGAGCTAATCTCTGCACTAAAGATGCCATCATCACCAGACAAAGGACAGTTAACATTCCATCTGTCAATTACCAAAAACAAAAGAAATCAATTAAGATTAGGAATTGGAACCAACTGCAAAATTCAACACAACCTAACCATGATTCCGGTAGCAATGCCTCACGTTTGCAATTCACTTTCTTTTGTGAAACACAGTTTCAAATACTGCACATTGCTTTAGTCTCCCAAAGGAGAAAAACCTTGCCACGAGGATTTAAAAGGAACATTATCTCCATATAGGTCTTGTATCAACCTTCTGTATGAAGGGGAACTTCATACTAAATAGTCAACATTTAGAAAAAACATCAGAACTAGAGTAACTTGTAAAACTAACTTTGTGTTCATGATTATTACATTTTGACATACACTTACCTTGTAACAGCAAATATCTTCACATTTTCACAAAAATATACTATTACTCAACTGGTATCTGTAATACTCATTCCACTTGTTTTGTGTGGTTTCTACCTCCGTGAAACTGAATTTAGGAAGCAAGAATCAACATGCAATAGAGCTCAAATGGGTAATTTGTAACTTTTCCATCTCAGTCGTGTATCATATAGCATTGTCTTTCACTTTTAAAAATAGCTTTAAAAAAAAAAAAAGACCTTGTATCTTGTTAAATCTTCCCTTCGTTACAACAGTTTCCTAAAAAGGCACAATGTGTTCATACTTCTGCATGCAGTAAATGGACTAGGAAATAAGGAGTAGTTATTGAAGCGTCTTCCACCCGAAGCATCTCCTTAGGAGAGGTTCAAATGGAGAAAAAAAAATATCTATATATAACACGTAATTGCATCTGAACAGCAAATTGAGTCCTTATTTTTAGAAAGTCATTCTTGACAAAAAAAACACCGCACAGTCATACACACACACACTCACACACACGGGACATATGCAGGGTTCTCCCCAGAAAGGTACGGCAGCGGTGGTTCACATCTGTCTGAGGGAGTAGTGTTGGCAAGCCAAAAATGTGGCACCTTCATACATCATCTTTCCTATCTGTATAGAAAACTAAGAAAAAAAACCCCTAAGGTTTCAGCCTGAAAAAAACTGCCCGTTGTATTAGATAACTTTCTATCTGCTGCACTCTGAACTGACAAGTGAGGTTTTGAAGGGCAAGCTCTTGAGATGTGGGGAATAAAAACAAGCTACTGACTCCAAAGGAGGTGGTTGTAATTACCAGCTATCCCATTCCAGTGAGAACACTGCATGCAGTTAATTAAAGAGGAGGTGAATAATTAGTGCACTCACTTAAGAATACAGCAACTGTTTTACCTTTTTCTTAAGAGCCGACAAAAGTTGAAAACACACATAATAAATAAAATCAAATCTAAACAGATCAATTATCATGGTTTCTCTTTTTTTTTTTCCTATTAGTGTAATGTATGGTATACACTGCCTGACTTGAAAAGTGGATGCTCTACAATGGAGAGAACATTACAGCACAGTGTCTGACTTTTTTTGGTACAAAGTGTGCTATTAAGCTTCTAAAAAGAAAGTTTTCATAAAAATCCTTAAGCTTTCAATTTGATTACTGTACATTGTTACTTTAGAACAAGCTGAACTGGACAATCATTACAGCATTAAATATTCAAGTCACTTTGTATGTTAGAGCTGCAAGTTTTACCAGTGATGAGTGAGACGATACATAGTCCTAATGCATTACACAGTGCAGCAAGAACATCACTATTTTGGAGGGAACAGTTACCTTTATATCTTACTGTGAAGAATGCTTATGAGACCTTATTTTAGATAAATATTTCTAAACTGATAAAAGGATAAATCTCTGTAAATATATAATTTGATGCTTTATGTACTTTAAAGTTTCTGGTTTTACATTTTATCCATCATAAAGATTAAGTTAGAAGGCAAGAAGAAAATGCGTGTTTAGAGGTTATTTTCTTCTTCAAAATGGGACTGGGCATTTTTTTCCAATTTCCTTTTGCTAACGGTTTACTAGATGCCAAAGTATAAAAAACTATATCTTCTTTCCTCTAAAAATTTCCTTCAGAGCAATTCAGATGAATCTCAATGAAATGAGGATGGAGATAGATTTTAAGATAGTAAACAATCTGAAATTCTTCCTCACTCCTCCCTGCATAATTCTTTTTAATAGGTGAACTAAAACCCTTATGCAAATACGTTTATAAATTAGGTGAGATCTCCCATTCCCCACTGCTAAATCCAAGTCTTCTCAAAAAAGAAATATAGCATATTATCACCATTACAGTAAACTCAATGCAATAACTCAGGAAACATTTAGAGTGTCCACTACTGTAGACTTTTCCTCCCAATTGTAAACAAAGCTATCAAACACTGAGGATGTTGATATTAAAGCTAAGGTTCATATAATAAAGAACTGGCCCATGACAAGCAGTTTACAAATGTTTCATCCTTTTTCACATTATGCAGAATTTCAATACCATCCACAATGCTAGTACAATAACTGAAATGCAAGACTGAGCAAGTCTCTGCTTGCAAATACTATCTGACATTTCAGGGCAATACTTCTCCTGATGTGTGCATGAACTCCTTAGGTGTTAATGGATGCCGTGCACATACATCAAGATGGGAAAAAAATCTCTTCAGAATTTTACCATTCACATGCCTTTTTCAAATAAGTGAAAATATTCTGTCACTTAAATATGAAAGCTTGCAATAGCCACCTTCAATTGAGTCTTAAAAAGACATGCCTTTCTCTTCTAACAAAACTAAATCCCATGTGGCTGTGGGCATCTTAAAATGTATCTAAAAAGTTAAGCCACAATTACCTGTACCTCATTAATTCATCAAAAGCAAAATATATATGTACCACACAACATACAAAAGTTACACATTAAAAGTGCATATTCGGAATCCATTTGGCCCATTTCTTCAATTTACATTTGGTCATTCCATGCATCCTTTACTTTTCCAATGTAACCATACACGTGGGGTATATTTCTTCCTTATACAATACTACTGTGTTTTCACATTGAACTCTTCACCTTTTCACAGTCTTTACCTCTCATTCAGTTCTGCATTAAATGTAAACTAACGATGGACCGTAAAGAAACACAAGCCAAGAGGTTTATTCCGTGTTTCTTTTTACCATTTGGACAGCTTTGACACACACACACAATAAGCATTACAAACTGTAATGAAAATACATTTTTTTTTGGGCCAAACCATTGCATATTTGCCCCTCACAATGAAAAATAAATTATGTTCAAAGCAGTATATTGCCATAAATAGCCTGTAGGCATTCGCTGAAGGTAAACAGGCTCTCCCTGTATTCAGCACTTGTCTGGGCTACGTTACGTGCCTCTGGTCCAAGTGCTTTGAACGAGAGGCTAGTCAAAACCTTCCAGTTAGCACAGGACCAAACTATAATCATTCTTTCTTTTTTTTTTTCTTCTGAAAATAATGGAAGATCCCTTTCAAAAAATTAATCTTCAGTTATCAACTTTACTGCATTATGGAGCTAGTGCAATCCTGCAGAGCCTAGTCAAAAAGACAAGGCACATTAAAAAATAATAATAAAAAAAAATCAAGATACATTAGACTATATGGACTAGAGAGTCATTGAAGATAATTTAAGGCCTTTCAGTGAATTAATCAGTCTAATTTAAAGCTGAGGATTAAACCATAAATTATCCATCTGAAAAGCAAACAACAGGCTTTTTCAGCTTCTGTTCTGTGGACAAGGATAACAAAAACTCTTGTTATGGTTTGTGAAAACACCTCTGGACATGGAGGAGTAGAGTCAATTCAATTTCTCTAAAGTTCATGGAAGATTTCAGGACTGTTTTAGCCGTTTGCGTGGAATGCCAAACTGTGGACACTGTGCAGATGCGAGCGCGCGAAAGGCCTCTGCTACTAAGTGAGGGTGGGAGTGGATCATGGACTTCCAGCCTGCAGTTTCCATTATGTCTGTTGCTTGGCTGAAAACAGAAGCATTAGGAACAGTCACAGCACTTTACAAAACAAACGCACAAATGAAAGTAGAACTGCTGCAGAGGAGCAGCTGAGCACCATGAGACAGCAGGCTTCATCAACACCAGGAAGGATGCCATTGGGAAGAAGCAGCAAATTGCAATTTGGGTGTATTAATATCATCACATGCAGGACATAGGGTACTTATTCTGCTCAGTACCAGCAAGGCCTCAGCTAGAGAACTGCATCCAATACTGGGCACTGTGTTAAAATAACCACCTTGAAATTGCTCAGGAAAACAATAAAAATAGGAGGAAAACTAGGAGAAAATTGGGTCTAGTGTAGAGGCAAAAAGCCAGGAAAGACATGATAATCCCATTACATAGAAGGGCATGCTCAATTTGGAGAGAGAGAAGGATGACAAGATGAATCAGCTGAAACTGCAGCTAAAAATGATGTAGTTCATATACTAGAAAAGGCCATGAAGACAGATTAGCTGCCTGACTACAGAACCCTTCTCTGAGAGGCTCACAGTTTCAGTACCAGTGGAGCACTCTTGAGAATAAACACTCCTCTTTCAGTACAAGATCATGGATTATGTTCAGAATGGCTTTCAAAAGACACTGTTGATTTTTGACTAATACAGAAGCTACAACAGATTTCAGCAAGTATCACACTGACATCCGGGAGATTTAAAAAAAAGGATGTGTTTACTCAACGTATGTATTTACTTTTCTGTGAAAAAATATAGAACAAAAGCACAAAATTCACTCTGCATGTAAAAATACTACACTAATTAGGATGCAAGCAACATTGACATAGGATACATTTGTGATTTGGAACTAACAGCTTATGCATCAATCCTGAGTTTCCATTGCCCTGCATTTTCAAAAGCCTCTCGTGAGCACTGATACAGTTTCAGGAACACTATCAAGCATGAAGTTAGCAGCTGAGCTGTACATAATATGAGCTCTCAAAAACCTTTTGCAGATTCACAATGCAAGCCTTTGATCTTCTGCTGCAAGTCAGTAAAGGTAAGTGCCTTGAGAAACAATACCGAAGTTCAGACTCCCCGGTACCCGGAGTCAGTAAATTAAACCAGGCCCTCTGGCATTATTTCCCAACTAATGGTAGGTGCTTCACCTGAAGCAAAGGTGACCAGTGTCTTTATCAGCAACTGCGACAGAAATCAGCTCACTAAGTTCCAAATCACTTGACAAGAGACACATCCATTAGTTTACATTATTACGTACTTTGACTTGTCTTTATTACTTTTTTTACTGGTGTTTTACCGTTTCCCTTCTGCCACTACTTCTTTTCCCACAAGCTCAATCATTAAGCCTGTGAAGACTCTGATTTTTAAAGGAGAAATACTGATTCTGAAGTAACTGATACAACTCAGCTTTTCACTTCTCTGGAGATTCTGACAGTAAAAAATAAATGTTCTGCTGTCTTCCCGTTTCAGCCTACCACTGGCTACTCTGAAGCTGGCTATCTTCTACTCCATGACTCACTTGAGCTGTTCTAAATATATGCTGCAATCAGTCCTACAGTCTGAATCACGTCTTCTAAACCTACTTTCCATGTAGGCATGAGCATTTACACAGTCAGCCAGATCAGATGGACCTGACTGACTAGTTGTGTGGCCTCCAGAGTGCGAGTGCTGACATGCAGAAAGGTGCACAAACATGTCACTGAAGGCAAAAAAAGCAACTGCCCTTCTTTCTTTGGAAATATACTGCAAGCTCAGGTTGACCTAAGCAAGTCTTGAAACCATGCTAGGATTGGCAATCCTAGTTAGCCAAAACAATGGTTTCCTTTATAAAGGCTGCTGCCACCATCTCACAGCACTGAGATGTCCTAGAAGAGAAATGAAAACCAGCTACTGATCTTATACTGGAGGGGCAGTTAACTCTCCTGTCATTTCAAGGGGAAGTCATAGTCTTAAATGAGGTAGCATCTGCCGAATCGCACTTTAGATAACAGTCAGTGACCGGCCTCAGTAGTGTGGAAATGAAGCAACAGTTCTTAAGACCTGCAGTCTATTTAGCAGTGTTAGTACAGAACCTCGTGAGGTAGGAAAACTTACTTGCTATTCCAGTTTTTCCCATCTTTACACCCAAGTTGTCGAAGAACACTGCACCTGTAAGAGAGAACTGTGCCAATATTGAAAAGGTACACAAAGGTACACATAAACACAAATATTTAAGAGTCTCGAAAAGATTACTTGCCTGTTAATAAAGTCTATTGCTTGTGCTTTTAACTGTTCAGCGCTGTGCAAATCTGCGAGGATAAGAATGTCAGCAACATTTTCTACCGAGAGGTTACTACAGAGTGCTTCCTCACACATGACCTTCAGCCGTTCCAGTGCATACTGATAAAAGAAAAAACTACACTAATCATTCTCCAAACTCATTCTTTCCATCGTTATCTCTACAGTTTTTAAGATGGTTCCAGACATGGAAATGTTTGGTGCGTCCCCAAGCTTAATTATTAAAATGCTTCCAAACAGGTAACTCAAAATTCAACATGCTGCATTGAAGGGTTCCAAATAGTAAGAGACGTTCATTAGATTTGACACAAACTCATCAAATGCTTTACTGGGAGAGCCTTCATTGAAACAACAAAAATAACTCATCTGAAAGCTTTTGTTTTCCTTCAGTTTGGTAAGGGAAGAAGAGGTACAGGTTCTCTATCAAAATCATCAATAGACAAGTTTACAACTTCAAGCAAGGGGCAAGAAATACAGTGGAAAGTGTCAGGAAACAGTCCAAGGGAAAATAGCCTCTTTGAAAATAGCTCGTTCCAAGTTTAGCTCCACCCCCATGTCTGAATTTCTTGATTTCTTCCATACTTTTGACACAGTCTACCAGAAACTGATGTAAAATAATTCCATTCCCTTATTATATCTGGCATGAATAAGCTGTGCTTGTTTTTGAAAGGCTATCATAGTCTGAACAGGTTTCACTCAGCTGTATACATTTCTACTGAGACCATACCCATCCTGTTTAGTTTAGTACCCTTCAGATATGGTTTTCGAGTCTGAGAAGAGTTTTAGACACCTGAATGACATATATTCAAGCTGACACTCCTACATTTGTATTAACAACTTTTATATACAACAAAGAAATGCCACTTAAAAAAACAAATTATTGATCTAACTTCTGTGTTTCTAGACCTCTGCAATTTTACTTCACTTTTATTAACGTAGCATTCCTCAGGATATCTCCATTTAGGGTAAATAAATTATAACAAATCTGACCCTATCAGGTAACACAGCAGTGCAATGCATGTGCATGATGCAGAATTCTGTCTTTGCATAATGCAGAACACTAATTATTAGATTATTTCATGTTCAGAAGGAAGAGCTGAAAGTTTCTAGCAGTTTCTAACTCTTAGAAAAAGCTATAGGGACCTCCTAGCTCACCATTTTTCTTTCCTGGTATTGCAGACAATCATACAACTGTATAATATTCTCCACAATTATCAATTATGCCCTTAGTAAAGGCCAGCATTCATAAAATAACACCGTTCCTGCTTGAGTATACTGAAACTTGACAAAACACCATCAGTTTTGGCAAATGGGATGCTGGCAATGAGAGATGAAAAGAATAAAAATAGAAAGTCCCAAATGCCAAGGCAGTATCAGCTTAAGAGAGCTTGAAAAAATAGAACACATTCAGTTGCCAGCTAAAAAGACCCCACAATTGCTTCTTGAAATTAACCTCTGGGATAACTCATTACTTTAAAGTACTTATATTAGGATTGATTATGAGAACAGGTAGCTTTTAATACTAATGTTACAAAGATATGACTGCACAACCAATTCAGAAATTGTAAAATTGAAGAAATGACTGTATTGTCAGCTGAAAGAGTTTCACTCATGCACTGAAGTGAACATTTTCTGGATTTTAAACTACTTATGATTCCTCAAGGAAAGACACCTGTGTGACCTCTGAGGACAGCTAACTAAAATTTCACCTCAAGCTGCAAAGCAGTGAAGAAAAAACCCACAAGATATTGGGTCTTTAAAAAAGTCAGAAAACTAAATTGCTGTGCTGCTATGTCTCCTCATCTCAAAAATCGTAGCAGAAAAAAATATTTCAGAGCAACAATTTAAAGAGTAGACAAGATGCCAATATAGAAGAGATGAAAGATTAGAATGATTATGTTTATACAGAAGACAAAAGATGAAAGTTCTGAAGCAGCAGTACTTAAGGGAGCATAGTTAATTCAAACACTTGTTTAGATTCTCTTCAATGATACAAAGATCTAAGATATATTTTATGGCTTTCCAAGTCATATTAATGGTCTCCAATTTAAAAAAAAAGTAATAAACACAACATCTGAAAAACTTCTGGTCAAGAAAGATTTATCAGCCTTCTCTCTCCCATCTTTCTCCCCTTATGGTGAGGTTTGTTTCTTCCCCCCCCCCCAGCCCCATCAAAAAATATCAAAATATCTACATCAATCTGAAAAAAAAAATAACATTCCACAAGCAAATATCATGTTTGATAACTTAGGAGTCAATTACTTACTTTGTCTGCAGCTGCCAACAAATTGTCAGCCATTTTTTCAAGGTTTGGTGCTTTTCCTGTGTAAATGAATCTCATCATTTCTTTAAAAACTTCAGGGTCTACATCATTTATTTCTACACGATTCTGATGAAGAAGAAAAAAATCAATAAAAGTCTCTGAAATTTAGCTACAACTCTAAAGTGAACATATCAAATATCATCTGCATGAACAACACAAGCTTTCATTTGCCATCCATCACATCCCTTACAAATTTAAGTTAACATTCAACAGCATCAAGCAGAAAGTAATCAAAAGCAGCAGCTCTAAAAGTCAGGTAGAACACAGTTGGAAAAACTTCAGCAATAAAAAGTAATTGCAACTTTTTTTTTCTAGAAATGTCCCTGGACTCTATTGCACAGGCTGTACATAAAATTCAAGGCACAGTTTCAGGAATATTTAAAAGTGCTGCTGAGTTTCCAATCCAACAATGATGTGGAATATCAGAAGTCAGAGCATCAGATGGAACAAAGTGAGACATTTTTGGCTCCAGTTAAATTGAGTCAACACAGCCTACATCTTGTTCTCAGAATCCAAAAAGCAAACAAAGCAGCACATTTAACTGATATCAAGTAGCTGAAGACAGTACTAATAAAACTGTGATACCACGTGCTTGACTCCATTCTCCAATACTATTTCCTATAAGCAACTAACAAAGTAGGAATTTATGTCAAATATGTAGAAGCAAGAACCAGGCTTTTGAATGGAGTAGAAAAACCACAGGCTATGAGCACATGAGATATACATGTTCTTGTTTCCCAGCCACTCAACCACATACAGTATTTAGGAGTAGGGATGTACTGGAGATTTACTGCTGACATGGAAGTGAAGCTGCCTGGCACAGCACATTACTGAAGCTGGGATATGTCTGTGCTCCTTTCAGACAGAAATAATAATAACATGCTTCCAATATTCCAATTCTACCTGTGAAAGTTTCCAGATTGGACAAGTACAGGGAAGAAAAATGCAATGTTTGCAAGTGTTTATTCACACAAGAGGTGTGCTTGCAGTCTCCAAGACTAAGTGATGGTTCCCTATTACAAATCATTAGTGATCCAATCAGTTCTTTGGCTTTTCATGGATCCTACCCATAACCAACCCATTTTAGATATTACGCTTTACGAAAGACACAAACAGCTCCTCACAGTGGGAGGCAGTGCAATAAAAGCAGAAGCAGCTCTCTCTGCTGATTAAGTAACTATCCATCCAAAACACTTATATAGGTCAAGTGCCTGTAGAAACTGTGAATGAAAAGGAGCACTTCACTGCCTCAGGGCTTAATTTGAGTCACAATTTACCTGTTGCTTCTGTGTGTCCTAGCTACCACATAAAATGCACTAACATGCTACAGCACAACTTTAGTTGTCAAGGTATAACTAAAGCTAAAAGGGGCAGAGATTAACAGACCAATTACATCAGTAGTCAACATTAAAAAAACCAAACAAAACTTATCTAGGGCAGATACCAGTACCTGAAAACCCAAATCTACAGCCTCTCCAGTCAGCCCTGTCTGCTCTTTCTAAACAAAGACACTCCAGCTGAACTCACCAGGAGAGCGTTAGGGACTATTACCTCCTGCACTCATGCACCATCATGCAGTACTTATTTTCCCCAATTTGCAATACTTCAGGATTTCTGCAAGTTTTCCCTTTTTCACAACATACAAATATTTACATGTAAAGTTTTCAAGTGAGGCTTACTTTTTTGCTTTCCTCCATTTCATGTTCAAACATTGCATTAAAAACTGGAGATCGAGCTGTAGCGAGAAAAGTAAACATTAAATATAATCAAATTTAACACTTTTAGCAATTTTAATTACAAAATAATAGCAATACAAAAGTAGAAAGTACCTGCAAGGACAGATTTATGAGCTTTGAATTCTTGTCCTCCTACATAAAAACTGCAATCTGTAAATCTTGTTGTTTCCCAGAGATTCCCTAAATCTTCTGCTAGTCGACATTCAGGTACCTTCAAAGTGTTTGTATTAGACTGTCCTGATATATTTACTGAGTCTTGGACCACGCTTACCTAACAGAAAATCACAGCAAGACAACTCCTTCATAACTGAATGCCAATAATAATTAAATTACAGTACCTATTGCTACAAGTTTCAGCAATTGCAAAGCAAAAACAGTGGTGTTTCTGGCATTAGGTGACAACCATAATCTAATGCTTTACAGTTTACTTCACTTAAAAGTAAAACAAATAGGACTTTACTTAGAGATACTAACATTGTGCAGTTATCCAACCAAAACAAGAGCGAGCACAATACTACATGCCATCCGATAGAAATGCCAAAGTAAATAAGTCAGGGTCAGACACAGTTCTTGGATACCAGCAGGATCAAAAAATAGAAGTTAAGACTATTTCAGAGATTTCAGAGAGTTCAAGACTCTTCACACATTTGAGGAAAATACAGACAACATAAAACTCATAAAACATAAAACAGATCATCAGGATTCACAAGGTCACAGGAAAGTTTCATGAGAATAACACAGAAATTTTGAATAGTATGACGGTCCTCATTTTAATTACACTAAGTCTATACTTAACCTGCAATGTGATAAAGCAAAGTAAGTGACATAGCTCTGGCATTACTTCATCTTACTGTATCCAGCTGACCCGGGAATTATGTTTCCAAACAAGATTAAAGCCATTTTTAAAAAATGTAAGTCAATGAAATGACATGTAGTAGGTAAATAACTTAAATGACGAAATGCATCCTCAGAGGATGTAATTTCTGTACAAAAGTAAAGAAAACTGTGAAATACATGCATTTGAAGTCAATATATTGTCATTATTCCCCATGTTTAAGCCTTTCACATAAGTAGTAAATAGAACAGTAGCATTCTTCCTTGCTTTTTTCAGGTATTTCTACATACTAAGTTCCTTTAATCAGTACGTTAGGGAAACAGAAGAGCTCAGCAGGTTTTACTTCTTTGTCTGAGTACACACCTGAGAATAAAACCTTTGTAAATAAAAGAGCCATATCACAAGATCTTGATCACTACATTTCTCAAATACTAAAAATTAGGATTACATATTAAAAGAGAAAATGCTGATGCTGTTAAGATCTGTGCTTTGTCTGATTTCCAGAGGCATAGCATCTGGAATAAATCTGGCATAAAACAAAAATAGCATAGCTCAGCTTCATAGATAGTCAGAGAATTGCAAACCAAACTCCAGATCACAAGAGGAAGATGATCCAATTAAGACAGCAGCTGAGGGATTTGAATCATTGCCTAATTCCCTATTTCATCCCATATCCCCTTGTGATTATAAGAAATTCTTTTATATTCTTCTATCTTTTAAAAGGGGAAAAAAAACCCCTCAAAGCACTGCAAAATTTCACTTTCACAGTAAGACCAGATAACACTGAAAAAAACCCACTGATTCACTTTACTGCTTGGGAAGCTATGCAGCTTTCTTTGCACAGCACAAATACTTAAGGGGCACAAGTCCTGTATGCATTTTATATAGCCTTACACACGAAGGTATACAAACGTATAAACTAGGACTTGAACAAGTCTGCACGATGACAGTTAACACAGATGTGTATTATTTTCTTGGGTTTTAATCTGTGGTGGCCTGATAGTAAAGAGGATGTAAGTTATACTCTAGACTACTCTCTCGACATATGCTAGATAAGAGATCTATGTAAGCACTCACTGGTAAAAACATCCCTGCAGAGAATCTACTATTCCATTAGCAAATGTAAATACTGGCAAGACTTCAGTAATTTCAGATTGTATGGCGAGAACTGAGTGAAACAGAGATGAGATTGCTTAGAAACATTAAATGATGAAGTTATATTTAACCAGTAGGTCGTCTGTCAGTGGCAACACTAGACTTCTCAAAGCATTTAACCTAACAAACCTCTGGTTTCCAAGCCAAAGACATATCCAAACATCTGGCAACACCGAAAGAATATCTTTACTGCCAAGGAAGACCAAATAATCCTCCTGCAACTCAACACAGAGAAAAGAAGGCCAGAACAGCAGGTACTTGGTGAGCTTTACTAAATACCTGCTATATATGGTAAGTTGTATGAATGCAAGTGCAATATAGCTTTAAGAAGCAGCAATTTAGTCTTCCAACTAGGACACAAGAACGAAGGTAAATGAAATTAGAACATATAGTGAAGTTTTAAAGGACAAAAGCTTTAGACTTGTCTATGAAACAGATCCTTCAAACACCACCACCTGTTATTTCTACTGACAGATGAAGAGCTAGAAGAACACATCAGAATAAACAAATTTAAATGTTTGGATTTTCCTTTTTTTGCTTTAGCCTAAAAAAGTCAGAATTTATTTTAACAAGCTTGCTGTGCACAACGAAATGTTGTACTTCCTTCAGCATTTATAATCAGGTTAGGTCAAACACTTCCCAAAACACACTCACATTAAAAAAAAAAAAAAAAAAAAATCAAGAAGTTATATTTAAAGATTAGCATGAAAGTTTGAAAAACAATATTTTTCCCTGGAAAATTCCGTATTTGTGCAAATTTTTGTTTAAACAAACTTCGTCTCTGGAATTAGATAGGGCCAATTTCTAAAACCAAACACTACTTTGAAGAGCTGTTCATTTACATGAAAGTACTCATTATGAGGCAAACTTAAAACGAGAAAATACCCAAAAGTATCTTTACAGAACCATAAAACACTTGTTACATCTGCTTTTATCACCCAAATAATTGTATTCATAACAAATTTATCATGCAGCTAATTTAACTTGTCTAAGTGAAAATAAGATGCACTATATTTGCAATATCTAGTCTCAAGGGCCACATTTCAATTATTCTTTCTACACAGCATAATGACATATAATTAAATTGTAATCGTGCCAAGACAATTTTACACATTTCCTGTAAATACACAGATCAAAGCAAACTTATTAGCAGTTAGAGCATCTATCATCCTTCAAAGTCAGTAATCACTCCATGGCAGCAAAGATAACGGACCAATGTATATTTAACATACGCTGTACTTGCAATGCAACTTTCTCTAGTTTCTGTTTTCAACATTAAGTAAGCGTTTTACTGAATTTTAATATGACAATTTAGGTTACCAACTTCACTGATATTATGAAAGTGACCCATAATACACCATGAAATTAAATTTATACCACAGCTCTCAATATTAATTCTCAGCATTAAGCAGTCACACACAGAATCACTCCGAATGGGAGGTGTTGGAAGGGACTTCTAGAGATCATCTAGTCCAACTCCCCTGCTACAAGATACTCAAACTTGTTCAGAAAACAAAAATCTAACAGTTACTATAAAAATGAAGTCTTTAATTTACTTGAAAGGTCGGTTCATCAGTTAAAACCATCAGTTGTGATATCACAGCAATACAGATTCTGACAAGTAGTTGTTTTGCTTATTCAGTTAAAAACAATCCTTTAATTCTACATACAACTTTTATTTCCAGAAGCTACCTCAGTCAAATAGTACTAGCGATAGCACATACCAGTCACCTTTTGCAGAAGTAATTCTAGCCTTTTTCTAGCGTAATCCTGTCAGTCACAGAGGAAGCCAACAGTATGCAAGTGATCAATTCAGACTTATCCTACACTTCAGTAAATGTGTATCAAAAAAGAAAACAAAATATATGGCAGACAAAGCAAGTTAATGTATCCTTTACTATGTATATAGTTTACAGAAGACAACTTTTCTAGCATATTACTATTCAAATCAATGTCTATAAACCTCTACTTATTAGAGCAGAAAATATTTTATTTAAAAGTTTACCACTTTAAAAAAACCCCTATACCCACCTCACAGAATAGTGTAAGCTTGTCATCTGGGAGAAGACCATTAGCTTCATCTAGTAAAAAATCTCTTCGGATAAATTTCTTAAACCCCCAGTCCTTGCCTTGCACAAATCGATACGCTCTTTGGCTTTCTGATAAAACAGTGATGAACAAAGAAAGCAAGTTAAAGAAAAACATTAACAAATGACAACACCTAGAAATTCTATCTTAAGATCAAGTGTTAATCCAAAAAAAATAAAAAAAAAAAAAGAAATCAATTTAATAGATTTGGTTCAGGTGTCTTTTTTTTTTTTTTTTTTTTAGGAAACTCACAACCCATAAAGCTTTCAAAAATGTTGTAAAAGTGCTGTTTTATAAAACACTTGACAGAACTTAGTAGACCACAATTTGCAACTCCAGCCATATCTTCTCCTTAGATGTTATCTTAAGCAGCATCAAACAAGAGATGAGTTCTTCCAGTTAATGTTTAAGAATGCAAATGTGTCAAAACAGAAACTGTTCACAAGGAAGTACCATTACAATGAATTTGTCATCAACAAGACATTCTGACAACACTTCTGCAGTTGTCATAACAACCTGTTTTGACTCCTTCCTGAAACGGAAAAATTTTGTTTCACAGGTTGACATTTATTTTGAAATACAGTAAGAGAATTAAAAGTGCAAAAGAGACGTAAAAATTGTTCAAGGAAACCTATTTTTGGTCATTAAAAAGTCTTGTATATATTTACCTTTTAGCCATGGCTACAAGATTCTTTTTAAACCCATCGTATTTGCTGTGACCACACAACCTTTTTTTTCCCCAGTTCCAATGTGTGTAGCCCACATAAGGGTTCCCAAAGTCATATTAGTGTAAGTATATGTAAATTCAGAAAGATTAGTTGTTTTATATAGTACGATCACTGTTAAGGTAGCCACTTGTTCCACAAATTGAACCTCAGGAAAGAGCACCATATATTTTTAATTTGAACTAAGCATGGGAAAGAGGTTATTTGGGAATCTCTTTGAGAACAGATGTAGAATGGACCCTATTCTAAATTTATTTAGAAAAATAATCATTCAAATTGGAGGGTGAAAACAGTTCTGAAATAGCAGAAAAGTTTTGGGGGGGTGAAGAATCTCAAGAACAGATTTTTTTAAGACAGAATTTTCCTTTCACTCCAAAAAAGCTGGGCAAGAAACATGTCACTGTTTCATTTGCTGTATGGACAGCTACTTTAGCCTCCTGGAGAGCAATTTAAATGCTTAAGTCTGTATTCTTTTTGTTTAAAAAGCAAAGTATTTCTCATCTCTTACAACAGCATCAGAAAAGTCAGACTTCTCTAGTATCACTGGTACTATCACTGATACAGACATCACCATGTAACACACCACGCATGATAGAAAGCATGTAGGTATACTACATTGTCTTCAATGTAGTTGGAAAAATAACAACACAACAGTTTATCACCAGAATTAGATCAAACAAAATCTGTTGTGCAGGTTTAATTTAATAGAGCGAATATGGGAATTGATGATGATGGAGATGTCTCCATCCCTGTCACCATATCAGACTCAGATCTTCAGACGAAAACAGCCTTTCCCACACAGAGCACAGGAGCAGAGGGAAATGCACTTAGTGAAGTGCAGTGTGGGCTTTGAGAGTGACAGAACAAATGTAGAATACTGTTCACATTTTTAAATCTGCACACTGAGGAGGAAAAATTGACACGTAGAAAAACATTGTTTACATTTTTGGCTGCTGGATTAGTGTTTTCACCTTCACCAACTTGCCAAAAACTCACAACAAATCTCATAAAATTCAGTGAAAAAATAAAATTGGAAAATGTCATTTTAAAAAAAGATTCAAAAATCTCTTGATTCTGCAGACTTTTTTTGCTGTTATCAGCAAGAAGTGACGTTACCCCTTGAAATTAAGTGATCAGTAGCAATTAAAGCACACAAAAAATAAAGCAGCAGCAAAGTGTAAATGTATTTTTCATCTGACACAGTTGGAATGTTAGTTTGTTACCTATTTTATGCACAGGTTTATCACTTGAAGCAGTAGTCCATGCATAAATTACCAATTTACAAAGGACATCTAAAGTTGGATATCATTAGGCTGTACAAATAAAACCAGAACATCTCTAGAAGCAGATGGTAAATGGCTGGAAAGTCCAGAAATAAGATTTGTTGGTAATTTCCCAAAATGAAAATTAATTTATAATTCTTGTAATGCCAAATACAGGACACCTACTTTTACAGAAACTGAAAGCACTTCTCATTCAATGTTGGGGTTTTAGTAACTTGTGATTTTTAACACTTAAAGGAGTAAATAATCTTCAGGTTCTTAAAAATGCCTCCATCCTACATGACATGTCCCTCTCATTTAGGACAGCATTGTGAAGAAAGCTCTTATGCATTTTCTGGGAAATCAGCACAGCTTGAATGCCTCTCTGAAGCACCTGTACACTCATGCACACAGCACAGGGAAGAAATTGAAGGAATTAGAAGCCTGTGTGTAGATGCAGGCCTATGATCTCCTTGGTCTCAGAGACACAGTGGGATAGCTCTGGTGACCGGATGGGTACAGGCTCTGTAGGGAGGCCAGGCCAGGCAGGTGAGGCAAAGGGCTCCCATTTACACAAGAACCACAGGAATGTGCAGAGCTCTGCCTTGCATCGGGTGGCAAACCAGCTAGGAGTGGCCTGCCCTCTAATCCTGACCCACACAATATGAAGCAATGCTGAGCTCAACGTCTGCTACAGATATACTGATGAGGAAGAAACAAGTGATTGATGGAGTCCTCATGGACCGTAAGTGAACAAAGCCAACAATGAACCCTGAAGGCAAAAAAGGACCAGCAGGATCTAGTTCAACACTAAACCAGGTTGCCCAGATGTGTTGTGGAGCCTCCATCTTTTGAGATGTTTAAAGCACAAGAGGTCCCAAGCAAACCTTGTTTGCTCTAGTTGACTCTGCTTTCAGCAGGTAGTTTGGACTAGAGAGCCTCCAGAGGTCCCTTGCAACCTCAACAACTCTGTGATTCTAGGATTACCTCGAAATATTTTGAGAGATACACTGTAGTTTCTTTTAATTACACACGTCAATCCACTACTGGATTAGAAGCCTGTCTCAAGGCAAAAGCCGTGACCCGTCAAATGTATACAAGTGTAGCTTTGTTCATAGAAGCTCCAGGACCAGAAGGCTTGCAGTGACTGAAGCAACCAAGTCCAACAGTGGAAGAGGATAGAGTGAAATAGATATATGTTTACTTTTCTTCCTTCCAAAAAGCCCAACTGCTTCTTTCTTAGATTTGAGCTCAGTTTTATGGATTTACTTTACAGATTACAAGTGGGCCTAGTTACATAAAGAGAAAGAGGAATTAATTTTGGGTACAAATACTGGAGAACTACAGATTTTTCCGAGAAATTCAGAACCTGCAACAAAACAGACTCTGTAAGTTCTTTTAAGTTCTGGAACAGAAGTGAAGAAAAGCAAACAGATCCTTCAAATACAGGACTAGCAACAGCACTAACTCAGTGCAGACCAGATTTCCCACAAGGTGTCTTCAATGAAAGTTGTGCTTAGAAGTTAGAAATTAAAACCACAGATTTTTCATATTAAGAAGGCAATTAAATCAAATCACCAATTATTTTAAAGTCTTCTAATTCCCCTGGCACACAGCTCATGTTTTTAAACTGATTACAGTGTAAACCAGATAAAATAGACCAAAATATTGTAAAGGAGTGTCTAAAAATACAATTAGGATAAACATGCATGGTTAAGTAAAGAAATCAAACACTTACTTCCACTGTAGCTAGAAACAAGCAAATACAGCCTGACTAACAGGAAGAGAGAATAATTTGCTAGAAAAGGTAAGTGATGAGAATCTGGAATGATGGCAGTTAGTAATGCAGTGTAATTTATACTGCTCAGGACAGAATTAACACAGCTCACTGATCGAAAATGTGTGAAATATGAACAAGGTTTTTAAATTAACTTTAAAATATTCATTTCAAATATTCTTTCTGAAAGTGTATCTCAATATTAAATTCTCCTCTCCACTGTAAAAAAAAAAAAAAAATCACAAGGCTGATTTTCTTGGAGATGTTCTTACAAATCCACATGCAATACGTCAAGATTCCCTTACCCATTGCTTTTGTTTCTTCTCTTTTAGCATTTAGCAGGGAAAATTTGAATTTTGCTCTGACTTCACTTTTTGGACAGCTGACTAAAAGCAAATATAATGACAGGTAGTCTTTGCTTTCATCATCTAATCCCTTTGGATTCACTCTCAGGCACCTGAAAGAAATGCAGAAATTGTACGTTCTTAAATCGTACTCAGAATAAATTCAGAAATATTTTTATAAGATATAATGACACATACTACCAAACCAAATATTTCCCTTATGACTGTAGAAACCTTGTAATTAGAACCTATCCCTACCTACAGTGAAACTTTAAGAAATGCCCAAGTTTAAATATTTATTTGCAATATAACTTTGTAACTTTTGCGAGTGGGAACAACAACAACAAAATAAATCAACCAAAAAAAACAAAGCAGTTGCTAGAATAAAGGCCTTACCACTTCATTTTGTCATTTGGCCCTGATGAAAAGGTAGAACTCTTTAAAACTTCACCCATTTCTTCTCGGCAAAAGCTGAAGTTATTAATGGTCCACATGTACGAAAATTTTACTACTTTAACCTGAACAGAAGACGTAGAGAATTTCAATAAAATTTAACTCACATATCAAGCATTAACTATGAGAATTAGTAGTCAAACTTGTCAACACAACTCGATATTTTTACAGTTTATTATGACCGGAAAATAAAGCCATTGGAATTTATGTAGATTACCTGTGTATAACACCAACTTTCAGCCACAGGTCCACTGGACATCTCCCCAGGAGGAGGTGGGGTGGGAACCCTTGACATTGCCACTTATTGCAAGGTTTATAGTATCAAGATAGCAATCCAAACTTCAGTAATTCTCCTAAAATAATTAAAAAAAAAAGTCAATTGGTATATTTTGTTCATTCTTTTTAAGTGCAGGGAAAAAAATCCCATTATTTCAATATCCTTATTACTGTGTTTACTAAATGGACAATGGCTTTGGTATTGAGACAAAGCTACATGTCACACAGTAATGATCACTTGTACTCCAAATAGGCAGGTTGAATCCTCATGCAATATTTTACAAAAGCAAATGCCTATGCATCACACAATACCACTAAACTAACAACGTTATTTCAACATCACCTTTGCAAATTACCACCCTGACTGCTCCAGTCATGTTATAACTTTCTTCAGGATCTTCTCCTTTCATTTGGAGAGCAACTAGGGCCTTGTGGGCGCTCCATTATTAGTACCAATGTGTTAAGTTGTCCACAGAGGCATAATTCAGTCTTGAGAGAGCACTAGACAACTACAATAGGTTCAAACAATCCTGATATTTCTTAGGACAGGGTAAAAAAATTGAACTTGCATTTAAACTAGTATTTTCTTAGCACATTTTTCAACAGATTCAGCTGAAGAACTACAGCTACTGCAACCACATACTCACTCCCTATCAAAGTAGAAAGCTGAACAGTGTAAGTCAACTCACCAACTCTGAAGAACTTTCTAATAGCAATTCAGTTATGGATTATCACCTAATAGAGCCCTACAACTTTTCCTGCCCATCAAAAATTGAGTCAGATGCCCATATTCATCACATCTAGCTACAGACATGTTATTAGTCAATCTACTTGTACTAGCCTTTGTACACAGCTAATGAAAGAAGGCGGGCCTGTCTGGGTTACTGGGCTGACTTCCATTTAGCTAGGGTTTGCTGTCATCTTTAGACAGGTTCCTGCCAAAAGCACAGCTTCTCACTTAAGCAGCTCCATTAAGTTCCTAAAGAGAAGTGAAATGAACCCTGATCAAACCAGATGAAAGTCCCAATTGTTTCTGCCATGAAACATTTTCTCTTTCAGTACAGAAAGGTTATTTGAATATACTCTGCTATTGCTAAAGCAAGATCAGAAGACCATAATCAGTTTCTGCAAGATTTGAGTGCTTCACCATACAGGTCTCTTGTGCTAGAACTGCATTAATTGCTTTATTCAAACTATGTGATTGCATATCACTAATGCTGGAACTTTTCCCTCAGGGATGGGTAACGCTTAGAAATTAGGTTTTCTACAGATACTGGTGAGAAGACACTGCAAGACCACATGCAATTCAGTCACAAAGCAAATGAGTTTATTATTGCTACAGGAATAAAAATTCTCTGTGAATCGCTACGATCCTCAGCAGATGTTTTCCCTCCTGCCTTTCTGGTATCTTTTCTCACTCACTTGTGAGATGATTTAGCCCTTTCACATTAAAGCCTGCTGACGTGGGAATGCTCTGAACCATGAACATATAAAACCTTGAAAATAAAACTAATTCTCAGTTTTTATCAGATGAGAAAGCAGATACTATATAATCCAATCCCATCATACAGCTCCACTAGGGCATCTACTATGACATGAAGGAAAACATCACTGAATAGCTCTCCTGCAAGATATACATCATGGAGACATCCAAGTGTAATCACACATACAATTCAGATGCCTCTCATAAGAGACTTTTCTTTCCAACTAAAATGTGTATTTATTTATGACAATCCTTGGTACTTAATTATCACTTCCCATAAATGAAAATTAGTAACAACCAACCACCTTTAAATTTAACACAGTGGAACTTACTTGTCCCATTTTTTAAGCAGGAATTGCATATATTGTAGAAGCTGTGTTTACATAAATTTTGTTTACGAGTTTAGAATTTGTCTTGATTCTCTGTACAGAAACAAACAGAATAAAACTTCTGGGAAAGATACCTGTGGACATCCATTCTCACAAAGCAAATGCTAATATTTATATTATCATTCCCTACTCAGTGGTAACAACTGAAGCTGTTACCCAAATATATGATGGATTTTACAAATATATACAACCATATCCCAAAAGCATTAGGACAGTTTACCTCAGCCTTACTGAGCCTATTTGCTCTTCTTCAATTCTCCACAGCTAAAACCAGTAATAAACACAGCCCATTCCTTATTCTGTCATTTGCATGAGACCCACAAGACTCACTGTAATCTCCTCAGTTCTTTCAGTCCTTTAGACCAGTCAGCGGTCAGTAACCACTAAGAAGCAGCAGATTTGAGCCAAGTTTGCACTGAAGGAGTCTTTAAATTGAAACAAGTTGAAAATAATCGCTGTGTAGTACCCTCTTTTGAAAGTGTTCAGTGACCTTACGCCAGCTACCAGTACTTATTTGCCTCTTTCCTGCCTCACAGCTAAATCAGCTTGATTCATTAAGAATTTAAATCTAAGCAAAAGTGGTTATTTTTAATTATTTTCAGGTCCACCTGCTGCCTTGTCTCTGTATCTGTTGTATCAAGGGCATTTGTACTTCAGAGACTGCTTCCACCTGCTGCATGGCTTTTATTATTTATTTGAGGTTCTGACAGAGGCCATGATTTTACCTAGGTACACTTTTCTGATCTTTCTGAATAGCTTTAGCTTTTTATAAAGTTTTCTAATACAGCATTAGGACTAGACAACTGACGTTCATGAGTTTGACACGTTTTTGAGGAACAGATTTATATCTCACCTTTTTGGCAGGGATTTACTAAGCCAATCAAAATTTTTGTCTGAGAAAACTTTGAACAGTTTGCTACCACGCTGCAAGTCTGCACTGAGGAGCAATCTTTATTTCTGAATATGCTTGGATGTATAATTTTTCTAGGAGAAGCCAACCAAAACACCATGAATTATCAGAGCATCAGTTACTCTTAGGACAGACCAAAAGACTGACAAAGTACAACTGGGAAACAGTTTTGCTGTACTGCTGATCTGCCCCTCGCTGTACTTAAACCATTAATTGAGGGTTGACTGGGGATATGGGGATTTGCCAAAACCACAAGGTAGAAGAGAATACAAGCTTCAAAGATTTTACTGTGAAGTATAGGGGTGTTTGGTGAAGGAAGGATTTACTCAGTGCCCAGGCTGATGTGCACAGTGAGTGAGCCACTCCATGCATTACCAGCTTTGGGTAGCCACTGAAGGTTACTGGGGCAATGTGGACCTCAAAAGTCAGAATGAAGGTGAAACTATGCAACTACACACTGTACTCTGCTTGGAGAGAAGAACAAAATACTACTTCAAATAAAGTGGCTCATTGATTAGCCACCGTCATCAGCTCCAACTGATGACTTTTTTCAAGTACCAAACCCTCATGGCAGCCTATTAGATCAAATGGTTGGGAACAGACAGAGCTGCAATTCACAAAACCAGTTGGGAGAATGACTAGGTCAAATTAAATCAATGAAGTGCTGAAAGACAGGGCTGTTATCTTCTGCAGGATAAAATAACTCAGAGAGACAATTTTCATGCTAGAACCTGCATTCATTCCTCTGCAGGTTACCATGAACAAAGCATCAGAGGTGACAAGACATTATCAGGTAATATCTCTAACAGTTTTCAGGCAATGCCATGCCTGTCTAGACAAGGCTTAACAAACCAGTCAGTGTGGCCACGTTGCCAGGCTGAAGTTTCCAACCATCAGAGCAAACAGGTCCTGGGAACAATAAAATAAGTTTTAATGGATAAGGGCAAAAGAAGTTTCTAGCTTCCTAAATAGAAATTAGAGATGTATTTGTATGTGTGTGAAGTATCTCTGTTGTTCATTTAGGTTGTTTAAACAAGTGATTAAACCCATATTTAATGCCATACAGTAGTCAGTGACTAATTGACACAGTTTGCTTTCACTGTCCAACTTCAAAAGTGGAAAGCTCAAAAACCTGTACTCCCACACAGCAAACACGATGAGCTTATCAATTCTTCTACTGGTCTCTTAAGGTGGGTGTTGGTTTCACTTGCTAATCACTTTGCCAAATAGAACAGTCTGTTAAAACAGGATCTTCACAGAGCAGAGTCCTATTTACAGAGCAGTAGTGGGCAAGTTAGTAGAGATAACATGGAAAAAAGTGATTTCTCCTTTTATTTAGCAATGGACAAGTACTTTCCTACTCAAATATGTGTGTTAAACCTCAAGCTGTCTGAAGTTGATAATCTCTAGTTACCTTCACAGAGTGTAACAAAAAAGCTGTGTCAGCTCTTAATTTCCTAGTTTAAGTGATCTTATAGATTCAAAGCTACATCATATATCAATATAACATTCACTTTCTGTGAAGGGAAATAAGGTATAATTGGTGAAATTCATATTTGTCAACACTATTCTAAATAAAGTTACTTTCCAACCTCTCAGAGCTAGACAAGAACACATTCCTGGTCTCTCACATCTTGTGTTGAAATCATCTCAGTACCTTTTTCAACTCAATTAAAAAGTGCCACATGTATATAAATACACAAAAAGGAATTTTCTACTCCCTCAAGAATAAATTAACAAAACACTTTAAAGAATTGCTGTAAGTGTTAACAGGATCTTTTGCCAGCTCTCATGTTTAACAGCGGGAACTCAGTATAACAGCTATATCCTAAGAGTTCTGTCAAGAGTAATAATAGTGTAACAGGTGCATACAAGCAGGTGTGTATGTTAACCTGTGACCACAGCAATGCTTTATCTTTGTATTTCAGTTAGGTATTACAGTCAACAAACTACTGGCAGGAATAACTAGATAAACTGCCTCCTACAGGATATCCAACACACCCCAAAAAGCAAATCCAGCCTGCCTGAACTAAACCCATAGATCTGTTTATTGGGCAAATCAGTGACCTTGTCCTACTTCCTCAAGAGTAAGAAGGAAAGCACCTTGAGAGACATATGATCAGTTCCTGCTGATCCTCTTCTCTCTGCTCTCCCTTCTTTCCAGGGCTTCAGCCTCCAGGATCAAAGAGCTTCCCTCCTAGGCTGGCCATATTTTGGCACATCAACTTCCAACAGCACACGATATAACTAAACATGAAAAGTCAGGCACAGCCTGGGCTTCTTCTACAGTCCTGTCCAGAGACTGAGGAACAAGGCAACATTAACAGCAATGTCAGGGTAAGCGTTCAAATCATGGCAGCACAGAGTCCCCACAATGCCCCAGAAAGAGCCTATCCTGACTGAAATACCAAGCAAACTGCTTCAAGCATTTAACAGTTAATGGAAAAGTTAGAGCAAGTTATTGGCTTGCAGCAAGTAACTGATACTAATACCATTTACCAGTCTCTAAGGAAAGCCTAATAAATAACCAAATCAACAAACCTCATCCACACATATTGCATTTGAATGACAAGAGTCTTCTGATTTTATTTCCTCTCATTAAATTATAGTACTCAGAGGGGTCGTGGAATCTCCTTCCAGGGAGGCATTCAAGATCCACCTGAACATGTTCCTATGTGATCTGATCTAGGTTGACCTGCTTCTGCAGAGGGGTTGAACTGGATGATCTCTAAAGGTCCCTTCCAACCCTACCATTCTATGATAAGAAATATAAAATACAAGTATTATGTTTAATATTATTCATCAGTATTTGTTACTCAAGAAAATAGTTTTGCTTTTTAAAATTACTAGGGCAAACATTTGGGAAAAATAGTGAACAATTCAATATCTTATTAGTTCTTGGGTGAGAGAGAATACATGTATGAAGCTGTACAAGATAGAAGAAACACAAACCAGATCAAAATACCTCAGTTTGCACTGAAAGACATTTTCAGGCCCAAGGCTAAGTTATTTTTGCATTCCCCCTCTGAAGCAATGCTCCAGTTAACCAGGAGTTCTAGGTATCATCAACTTACAAAGATCAAACTGTTCAAGAGTTAAGTTAGCCATGCTCACTTTTTGTTGGTCACAGAAGAACTGGTGTGACAGCCACCTATCACCTGGGCAGTGTTTATGCAGTAGCATGAAACTCCTGTGCTCAAATCCACATGAGGACATCACCTTTTTCAGCAAATCTCAGAGACTTAAGAGGAAGCAGTATGAGAAAAGGCCTCAAGTTGCACCGGGGAGGTTCAGGCTGAATCTGAGGAGGAATTTCTTTGCCAAAATTTGTCAGGCATTGGAATGGGCTGCTCAGGCAGGTGCTGGAGTCACCATCCCTGGAGGGGTTCAAGAGATGACCGGCTCTTGCACTTAGGAAATGAGTCTAGTGGTTGACAGGGCTGGGATAAAGGCTGGACTCGATCTGAAAGATCTCTTCTAGCCAAAACTATTCTATGGTTCAATAAATGTCCAGTTAAGGAGAGAAATGTCCCCTTTTTTTCCTCAGTTTATCTTGTAAGCCCATCCTAAGGCATGACCAGCAGAAAAACAAAAAATCAACTTTGTAAGAAGAGTGTTTCTTAAGTCACAAGATTTGTAGCTCTTCACAAATGATCTTTTTGAAATAACTGCTGTGCATTTCCTAGAGAGTTATTAAACTAAATTTTCTGCTGGATGATGCACAACGCAATAACAGACATTTGAAAGGTCTGTTAAGCATAGAGTCCTCCAATTTGTTCTGCATCATCATTTGCTTCTCTGAAAACAGACTTGAGATATCTCTAGAAAACTGAAATAGTAAACACAGTATTTAAATTTAAGGTGTATCTCAAGTCTGTTTTCAGAATCTAATCTGAACTTAATCCCTATCTATTAGTGCAACACTTGAGTGAACAGTATTACTAATACATAAACAGTTGCAGTCACATCTATCCCACCTCACTAAGCTAGAAAAACACTAAGTTGAGATTATAGTATATTTTACATTCTTTGAGTACTTCTAACACAAAATGTTTCCTTTTCAGGGCAAGCAGAAGGGAACAGAAGTCGGGCTATGCAAAGGATAACCCTATGACACTTTAGTAGAAATAATAGTTTCTGTAATAGTTAAAGGGAAGGTGGTTTGGGTTTTTTTGGAACATATTTGTAAAAATTGCTTAGTTAAGTACATTTTTTTTGGAACCACACAATAGCAATGAAGTTTACACAAACCTAAACCAGTCTGGGGACTTAAATCCTAAGATCTGGCTGTCCTTATGTGCTTCAAGCTTATGGTCTCATTAAAAGCTACTACCCAGCATAGAGAAACACACACACATATCACAGGCCAATTTATAACCCTCTCCACGGTTGCCCAGTGGAGGGCAAAAATAATACCTTAGACTGGACTGTGATACCTGAGAAACTTACATATACATCCCCTGTCATCCCTGCTCCAGTGATAGTAAACTCCATCAGAGATAGTACAGGCAACTGAGGTGAGACATCTCAATTTAAAGTCACATCCTCACAGTGGTTCTGGAGGAAAGTCTCATCAAAGCAAAACCTAGCATATGTGAAATGTCCAGCTTTCCAAGAGAACGGTGGAATAGTTGTAACTGGTAACACTGAAGTCAGCAGCTCGAAATTATCAAGATTATACTACTAGCTGTAAAAACTGTAAAGCTGAAATGTATTTAGTTTTCAAGGCTTTTCTTTTTCAAAGGTTTAGGATAGGAAAAAAGTTGAATTTTAGCTCAGCTGAGAGAAAACCTAGCATCCAGGAGACTTTGAACTGTCTAGTTTACATCAGCTAAACTTATTAATAAAAATCCCTCAAATGCATTATTGTCCTGTAATACAAGAAACCCATTGTACTCCTTATTAGATAACCTAGACCATTCCCTACAGGAGTCATCTATGCATTTCCCTGAAGAAGAAATGCAAGATTATTTCTTTCAATTTCATTGCCCAGTCTAGTTTTATGGGACTCAAAATATTGGTATTTCCACCATGGTTCCTCTTGGGAATAACCTATTGTTGTTGTTTTTTTCCAGGTACACAGCTAAAGTGATCTTTTCCTCTCCTTAGTTTTCCTCCATTACTCTTACTCAAATCAGTGGTGTGTGAAAGTATATTAAACAAAGACAGGTTTTTTTCTCTAAATACTCCACCTACACACAAGAATTCACCAAAGCAAAATTGTTAATCTTGACTCTTTTTTTTTGCATATGAAACAAATATTCATATAAACCAGTAGAAAGTTTAGTTTGACTGTAACCAAAATAATATCTCAGCAGACTCACAGTTAGTTTGGGGTGATTTGATTCGGCTTTCATTTAAACTTATAAGATTTGTGAAAAGCACTCGACTATACTCTCTAGAGACAGGTGCTTTCATTTGCTGCAAAGAAGCTGTACAGAGCAACAGCAGCATAATGCTGTCCTCATTAACCTCTTGCAGATTGCTACAACCTGGAAAGTTCAACTGAAATGGTACAACTGTTTTCAGCAGCCAAAAGCTCATAACTCACAGATGTTATCAGCACGGGCTTTTGATCATTCATTTGTTGCCTTGTTACCCATGGTGGCAAACAACCGACACATTTGTGCACACAGTTGCACCTTTATGGAAATTTTGTGAAAGATACAGCTCATCTCAGGCCTCTTCTATGTCTCACACCACATCAGTCACAGAGCGTCACACTTTTTTGCAGAACACAACTGATAACTTATAATCTAGAAAACAGAACAAAACCTACACAATTTCCAAACCTTAAAACTCAATTCTGACAGAGAACCAAAGTGCCTTTGGTGCTAGTTCACCCAAACAGCCTTGTAACGGAATGAATTTCAATGGACTAAGTATTAAATGTCATCCACAACATCTGATTAGACGACATCCTAGGAAAGACAGCTAGGTTAAGAGGCAGAAGTGCACACTCACTTGCTTTGGTGAGCATGAAGTAGGAATATCTGAAAGAACAGCTATATAGGAAGATCTGATGAAAGTGATCAAGACAAGCAACACTTGACAATTCAGTTTTGCACTGCAGCTAAACAGATTCACACCCACAGAGGCCATGAAGAAAATCCTAAAGGTCCATAGAATATTTTAAGTTGGAAAGGACCCATAAGGACCACTGACTCCAGCTCCCAACTTCAGTCCCAAAGAGATTGGTTTCTGAAGTTCAAAGATAAGCACACAATCTCTCCTATTGCTTCAAAAAATATTCAGATATTGTTATACTCCTGGATTTAAGAGCAATTCAAAAATAAGGTGCTTAAGATCCCTTTTTCCACAACAAAAACAATTCAGACCTTTGCAGTTCCCTACCACTTTTCCCCACTTACAGTGGTCTTACTTGCTCAAGACAGAAGAAAATTTTCAAAGTATCTCCACTTTAGACAGATAGTTTAAGAAAACTCAGCAGCTATAAGGTTTTTAAATTATGGATTAAAAAGGGTAAGTCCCAAGATCAAAAGTACTATTCACATTTTTTCCTCAAAAATATTATTTATTTAAAGTTAGAGCATTATAAGATTTCTATAGCTTTCAATTTCCACAAAACCATTTGGTGCCTCACAAGAAAAGACAACTCTGCAATAACTACTTCTTGCTTTGTAACACGAAGTCCCAGCACTTGAGACTGCAGAACGCACTGCTGAATTTGCAACCTCAGGCTGCTTACCTGGGGTGGCAAGGAAAGAGAGCAAGGGCTGATGCAGCTTATTCCACATCAGACTCCCCTGCTACAGGACTTTCTCCAAAAGGCTAACATGTCACCTGCTCACTTGACAAAAACCAGTGCCAATTCTGAGCTTTAGAACTGAAGCCTAACACTATACTCAAAACCACAGGAAAAATGACATCTTGCAAAAAGCCATAGTTACCAAGGTGTGAACATGCAAAGTCTTGCTCCTTGTTGAGCAGGATGTTTGCTCACGTTTTATTCCTCACCCCAGCACACTCTCTTTATGACATCAGTTTGTTCCTCTGCAGGTTGGCTGTTTTACTAAAGCTTAAAAACAACGGTAAGGCCAACAGGCTGACACAGGTCAGTCAGTGTGGCCTAGTTAATCTGGGCACAGTTAAGTAGATTTTGGTTTGACAAAAGCAACAAAGTTAAAAAAAGGCAGTAAATTTTATCACATCAAACTCTTTTTATAAGCTGCTGCAGCTGCCTTAGAGGCTCTTGCTGACAACACACTCCACAATCACCACACCGTGAACTACTACTGCAACCAGCTGACTTGCCACCAGTAGCCATGCCTTCAGAAAGCGTGCAGCACCAGCTACAGACCGCCCAGGCAATCGCCCACTGACATCTATGCTTTGCCTGCGTAAACCCAAATGTGCTAAGGCAAAGACTTCCACTGGCTAGGGCAAGTAAATAGATTCGGTTTCCTCTTCAATGCTGTCAAAAAAGGCAGACCAAGAGTGGATGCAAGACTGCTGCTTTTTGCCTCTATCCATGAGACACAATCCCACCACGAATCACTCTGAGAAGGCCACCCCTTTAAGCACAGCACAGTGCAATGCCTGCAGGGCAGCCATAGAAAATTGCCTTCACAAAAAAAACAATCAAACACGAGGAAAATAAAAAGCCATTTCATATTAGGAAATCAAGAAGCCAGCTAACACCAAGCGATGAGCCTGTCTTTATAAGTGACTCTGAAAACCTCTGTGAAGGCTTAGAAACTACTTTATCAGTCACCCAGACTAACATCTGATGATGCTACTGACACATTTTTCCTCTCACCACTCAGTGAGTGGAGTCTCACAACTGCTGGAGAGGATGGCACATTTCCAAATACAACTGGTATTTAAATTACTAAGAGAGATGCCTGGCCTGTAAAACAATATTTAAACTACTGATGATAGAATAAAGGTTGACTTTGCTTGATAATCTTATCAATAAAACTAATCACAGCAACTAATACTGGATACAAAGTTTACCACATACAAATTGTGAGTGGGCTATTGCCTGTGTAAGCTTTTCCTCTAGTTCTACTTATATCATGCTTTGTTCCTCCCTTACCCTCACTGCATCCTTCTTTTTTTTAAGCAGAACCACCACATTTTGGTGAGAACATTATTGATCAGGCATCTTTACGGGATCTTGTCCTAAGCCAGACAGGAACTCCCCATATCAGAAGCCTCTCACAGGATGTAACAGTACTAACTTGAGTCTTGCAGAAATATTATTGTATTTATTGGTTTGTGGTTGGTTGCTTTGTTTTGTTTTTTTACTCAGAACAACCACCTACTCAGTTTATTTTGCAAAACTAGGAAAAACATGTGTGCAACCTTCTTCAGTATAAGAAGTTTCAGTTTAAAAGAAACTATATCACAGAATCACTGTAACAAAATACAATTCTGCTGTCATTTTCATTTTTTTTTTTTACCCTGGCATATGATGCAGGGAAAAAAAACCCATCAAAACTTGATTTCATACATTCTGTTTCTCTGGAACCACCTCATCCCAAGCACAGTACCAGACCTAAGAGTAAGATGGCACCTTCAACAGTCAGTACAGCAATGTATTATGTTTCCCACAATTACCCAAAGAAGCTAAAGATTTCAGTCAATTTGGTTTTCTAGTACTGAAGTAATATGACTCAAGTCTTTAAATGAGTTCATGCAGACTGTATGCAGAACTTTCCAAATGTGTGAAAACACCTAAAAAAAAAAAAAATCAGTACAAATCCAGATTGATGCAAAAAAATGCTGCAATCAAACTTCACAAACAACACATTAGTGGAAGTTACTGTATTTTATCCTCCTTTACAAAAAGTTATTCAATCTGATATGTAAATATCAGTGTGACCTCAGTGCATATGATGCTCATAGAAAGGAGTTAAGGTTTAAAATTTTCATTTTCCACACAAGTAGCTGAACTATATCAAACACTTGTTATCTAAATTCATTTTAAAACAGTTCTGATTTTATCTTCAAGAGTTTTGACTACAAATGACTCTGAAATTAACTCAGATAATAAGGAATCCATCTGTTTTCAAATTTAAGAAAAATTGTCACCAGTGTTCTTTTGTTGCCGAGATAATGTCTATACATTAAGTAAATCAGAGCCCCATTGTGTTAAAAGCTGCAGACAAGTGACACCTCTAAAGAACTCTAAGAAACTATTAGCTATCTAATCCAAATAATTAATACATTAAGCACTCAAAGCAACAAAAGACTTGTATTTAAATTTTATTTCAACTTAAAGCAGTGATTTTTTTAACTTAAACTCCATATATTGAAAACAGTTGTCTTTCACAGGCTACAGGCCATGCTGATGGAGAGAACAGATCCATCAATTAGAAACTGAATATGAACAAGCCAGGAAAACTAAAACTTTTGGGAAAAGTAGTTTCCAAAGAAAAAGTCAACATGGAACAGAGAAATAGAAAGTATTATATGAGAGGAGAAAGTTATACCAACTATTCCTCAGGCCAGAATGAGTTTTGCACCTACACGTAATTTCAGTTCTTCAGGAAGCAATAGCTGAATCAACTAACGCCAAATCCTCTTAGAAACACTGAAGCCTAATTAATTTTCCAAATATTTAATACAAAGTAGAAGATATTCAGTGCAAGTCATCACTCCCCCCCAACCTCATTCTCTTTCTCTCCACTCATAACTCTACTCGTGAACAGATTTTGCCAGCTTGACCAACTGGTAAGTGAGCTCTTGGGAGGGGATAAACATGAAAGGAACAACCAGGAAGGAGGCTGAGAGAAAGCTTAGCTCCCACGTTTCACCCAGTGATCCTCTCCACTACACAACAGAGGCAGGTACAACAATAACGTGTTCCCAACCCATGAACTTTGGAAGTTTCCCAACTGCTGGAGACATTTACTCCATGAGCACCAGCTCTGCACCTACGCCAAGAGCTACTCTGTTGCATTCTCCCTGGCACACAATTGCTTTTTCATTCTATAAAGTAGCTAGTTAAAATAACACATCAAACGATAATTCACCTTTGAACGACTGAAGAAGTCAAGTAACAATACAGTGCAAAGAGCAAACGTCTTAGGAAGGCGGATGCAACGCACACGGTGTTCACTATTCAATTGATAAAGCAGCAGTGATTAAAGGCTGAACAGCTGGCTATTCTAAAACAATTTTGCAGCAAGCATATAATCAAACTAGAGCTTCAAATATTGCTTGTCGGAAAAGTGAACCCATATCTAAAGTTGGGGGTTTTGAGACAATTTTTTGAAATTGAACTAACACACAAGCAGTAAATTACCATCTTGCAAGTGCTCACAAAACCCATTCGCTTCATTCCAGATATTTAGTCGTGAAATTAAGGCGAAGTACATTAGATATTTCTAATGCTTGAAGAAAAGTTACAAGTATGCAGAGCAGTCTATTTTAGAGAGCTGTAAACTCAACACAGAAGCCCTGCTCTCCGTTCACCTACCATTCAACTTTACGTGAAGTCCACTTTGAAATCACATAATCCATCTTTAATCTCTGACCAAGCACCATGGAAAAGAAACTAGCTTTTTTCATTAAAGTAACTGTCAAGTTCTGGAAGTCATGTACTAAAAGTTGCTTTATGTCACCTGCTTTTCATTGCTTCCACATAAAGAAAAGTAAACAGGGAAAAGTGGAAAGTGTCATGTTTTTCATAAAAGATAAGTGGCTTTTGGGAGAGAGAGGACATTATCAAGGATAAGTAATTTAATTCACAGAATTTGTACATGTGAGCTCACTAGATTATTCCATGCCAGTGAGCCTCTGAATCAGCTGAAAGAGTATCTCACTTTCCACTACATATCCTAAACGCTACATGCGAGCACTGATCACAGGAACACTGACAGATCATGTGTGCTTGCAAAATAACTCCTTGTAAAGAACAATTTTTAAATCCTTTGCAACTGATAAATTTTAAACCAGGTTACCAAAAAACAGACTGGAAAGCTATTAAACTGGAGTAAAATGGAATCAAGAGAGTTCCAATACTGAACGTATACTCCTGGCAAAATTCAGCTCCATTACCCAAGCTAAAACCTTACCAAATGTTACAGTTAAACACTACAAGAAAGTGAAACACTTATGCAACACACTCTATAACATAACAGACACACTACTTAACAAACCCACTGAACTAGGGCAAGTGACCATCTTCCCTCAGTAACAGCTACTGTAGCACCTGAACTGCCACTGTCACAATACCTCCATTTCTCATTCAGTTGTGACACTGAGTACAAACTGAAGCAGAGATTTCCTACTTCCATTTGAATGGACACTTCCAATAGGAATCCTTTTGCTATGGGTGGGACAAGAAACAGAAACAGAAATAAAGTGTTGTAAAGCATCTCAATAAATCAAAGCAAGAAAAAAACTCTCTTGTGAATACAGACACGTTTTGCAGAGGCAGGCAAGGGAACCAAAAGCCAAGGTGTGAAAACCTCTTGGAGAGGACATCTCTTGATGTGATGGAGGAGGCATTAGACAACCACTGAGCCAAGGGCCTTCTATTTTATCCTAAAAATGTAGGGCCCAGGACACAGACAACAAAACACAGAGCCTGTGTGGCCACCCAACTGCTCCTCTTCCCCTACCTGTCAACCTCTGCAATCAGGAGAGGGCTGCATGTCCCTCCAACTTCATTATCTTGTCAGACTTCTAAAATCATGTCATTCACACAAGTTAATATATCATCAGTGTATCATTTTACTGCCCTACCTTCAGTTGACTGTCTGGCAGATTAGCTGATTTGGTGGACATGATCAAGGAATCATAACTGTGAGTCTTAATAAGACAAAGTGCTTTGACATAAGTAGTAAAGGAAGGCTTACAACAGAAGTCAGAAGGGAACAACACCAACACTTTTCAAAGTCTTCGTGTTTTGATCCATGGAGCGATACTTTGAAGACCACAAGATTTCACTATTTCAAGTATCAAGTTACTGCTTTAAATAACAATCTCATCTAGATCCTTAAGTATATTTTACCAAACAGAAAGGTCAGTATGTCTTAAGGCTGCATTTCAGAGACACAGAAAGGCCTACAATGAATACACGAGCCTATCATAAAAAAATACCATAAACATTCACTTGTCATCAACAGGAGAAAAAAAAACCCCACCAAACAAATCCCAACCAAAACAAAAAAATAATCACCAAACCCAAATGGCATGGGGTGGTTTGGTAATGCAAGACACACAGAACTCAACTAACCAGTATACCCCAGAACCTGGAAACAAATTCAGCAGGAGAAATTTCTAACTAGAATCATAAGATGTAACGAGAAAAAAGTGCTAAGTTACAGATCTGAAGAGACTGTATATGAAAGAGGGGGAAATCAACAAATGCAGAGAGAAAACCAAGGCAGAATGAATAAAAAGTGATGTCAATGAGATGTATGTGCAAGTCTAAACTAAACTACCTATTACTGTCTTCAGCTATTATTTTCCACTTTAACTTATGCTAATAAGTTTCATTCTCTCTCCTGCATACTTATGTTTAGATGATTTCAAAAGCACAAAGGTTAAAAAAATAAACACAACATATTGGGAAAAAAAAACAGCCCAAAACAAAGCTGTTTTATAATACATGATTTCAACTGAACATCCAAAACTGTAGGCAGTATGCACTGACAGCTGAAATCAGTGATTAGCCCAGAAAAAAAATCCTGGTGGCTTTTCAAATTCACTTTATATTTGTCTCTAGCACACACAAGTTTTTAATAGCAACAAGTAGCTCAGAACGCCTATGCAAGTTCAGAATCTAACTGTTTATTTTCACTGATGGTTTAAAAGCAGACTGAGAAGTACCAACGTCAAAACTTTGGCAGAAAGCTGTTTCAAGGCAAGATAACACCAAGGATATTTCTGGATATTTAAAATCTCAGGTTTCCAGAAGAGAGTTAAAAGTAGTTTCTGGTGATGTACTCAACCCTGCCACGTTTCCAGCTTTTAAATGCAACAAGCATATTGCTTAAAAATTATTTTCCCTTTCATGAGCAAATACCCACTTACAGATTCAGGGGGAAACACTAAGCAGTAGACACACACTGGAAATCCTTCACAAACATTTACATTTGTCTTGATCACACATCCCAGGAAGGCCTAGACAGCGAGAACACTTCCAGAAGTGACAGTGATGATTACTAAGTGTCCTTTCTAAGAAGGGATATTTCTAGAAACAATTACATTTTTAGGCAAAACAGAAAAACAAAATGTTATTTTTCTTTTTTAGTAACTGTTCAACAAAAAGCCTTGGCAGTCATACAAATGGCTCCGCTTCAGAACCACGGTGGTACAAATTCCTCTAGCCATATGGGATAGCTATCAACAACAACGACAACGCATTCTGCAGAACTGATAAGCGTAAGGAATGACCCAGCTTGACTCACAGATTGCTCTTCCTGGCAGGAGGTTCAAAACAATCTTTTTTGTTCAAACCCTATTTATATAACTCTTAACATCATTTTCGAAAACACGAACACTTTCACAAAGAAAAGCAACGTTTTAAAAATGAACTGTTGATATTAGCATACTGCAGCTAAATACCGTGAACTCATCATGGGTGGGTTTTGGGGGCTTTTTGCTTGTTTTTTTTCCCCACCCTTTTTGCTCCTCCTCAACCACTTGTGCTCCCAAACAGCCTCATCGCGACGCAAACGTTAGGGGACTCCCCTGAATTTCGTTAGATGACATCATCAGGTGCAAACCAGCGTTAGTCAACTCCACTTCCTGACCACGTATAAAATGGTGCACGCAGCCCTGATGAATCAAGCACGAGCTTTCAAACATCTATTCACTTCGCTGCTACAACCTCCCCGAAAGTTTGCAACGACCCGACCCCAAGAAGGCTGCCAAACCCCCCCTCCCCCCAACACACACACACACACTCACACACCATTTTTTTTTTCCTTAGAAGGTGAGAACTTCCAGAACAAACTGTCACATGGCAGTTTCGGATCGTTAAGAGCAAGGGCGCAAAACAAAACACGAAAGCACTCATGCCGGGGCCTGCAGGAGCCCATTAGGAAGCGGTATGGGTTACATACGTGGAAACAACATCAGTCACGAGCCCGGCCGGTAACGCGCCTTGTCGGGCCAGCACTAGGGAACAGGGAAGGCAAGGAGGCTTCGGCCAGAACCGATGGGCTGAGCGGGAACGGAGCGGCCCGGCCCGCAGCACCGCGGGCAGCCGCCTCTACGGCCTCCCCGCCGCAACGGGGAACGGCCCCGCAGGCCGCTGCCCTGGGCAGGGGGCCCCGGGCCCGCCCGACGAGTAGAGGAGCGCACAACAAAGGCCTCCCCCCCC